>LJIJ01000111.1:0-279824 GCA_001718145.1 Orchesella cincta | reverse complement strand
TTCGCATTTCAAAGCGTAATTGACTTAGCACCGTTAAAGTAAACTGAAGTAACGAACCTTTGGGTTTTCTCGCAAGCGCTTGTTAAATCCATCGAGACGAAGACTCTTCTCCTGCGGCGCCTGATGCAAGTATTTGCTCAGCTCCTTCATCAGCGAAAAGTTGGCTCGCATGTTGTCAGTGAGTCCGGTGGATTGACAGAGTTCGGGAACAAGAAGAATGTCCCCCGGCTCCTTTCCAGTATGCAGGTCCCTCTTGCTTGGTTTTGCCTTGAGCAGCGGCTGGTTCAGGTCCTTGATGGTCAAGTTGTAGCGGGCTACGGTAGTAGTCAACCAATGACTGTTGCTCGCCCTTCCGGTGCACGAACGTGGATTGTGGAGTTTGCTCAAACTGCACATCTGCAATGTTGTAGGTCTTCTTGTTGTAAGTCGTCATCACGATCGTGTGTTCCAGCTCTTTCTTCACTGCTGCTCGGAACGCATCTTGGTTGGCTCCAGTGGTCCTCTCCAAGCCTTTGATTATCAAGAGGACAGAGTCCATACGAAGGACTTTGTGGGTCGTCTCAACGCACAGGAGCATCTTGTCTTCGTGGTGACGAATGGAAGTCACGTAACCTGCAAATCATTGAAAACACATTCTCTAATCAAGCAACTTGGAGGTACAGACGATAAGATCAATTAAAATGTGAAAATAATGAAACACATACCGGGCCAGAGAGTAAGGCGATGAGCGTTAAGGTCAATGGCAGCTTCCGGATCAAAAAAGTTGCGCGACCCATTTTTGGAGCCCTAGCCATTGCATGCATTTCCGGAGAAGCAGGTTGTAGATGCCGACATAGACTGGACTCCCACTGTCGAGCTCTCCCACCAGTCTGACGATGACTCTGCGTTGAATGTGGTCCACTTCGTCCTCGACGATCAAGACCAATGCTTCCTCCTTTGTTCCAAGTACTTTTGGGGTGAAGAGCGTCTCCCCGTCAAAGATGTAGCCCAGCTGCATGTCAGCTACTGCTTTCTTGAAGAGCCCCTTCTTGATAGAGTCCGATCCACCTGTGGCTCCAGTTCCACACGGTAATGATACAGGGCCCAGGCCGGGGCTGTGCTGACTTCGTAGTAGTTGGCCTTCATGGAGATGGTAGTTCCTTTCTTGCCCCGCTTATCCTTCCCTTGTGGTCGGCTGGTCACGTATTCCACATCAGTGCGAAATCCCCTCATCGCCCCTCGTTGGGATGCCTTGAGTTGAGTCATCAGCAGGCAAAGGCGGAATGCTGCCGACCATTGAACCAGCAGTCTGGGATGATGAGGATGATGACGATGTCTGCACGGCAAGAGTTTCCAATCCCCTCTCCAGCCCTGTTGCACTTCCGCTGGAACTTGTTGTGGTGCTGGAGCCTCTGTCTGGACTTCGGGATCGAGTTGGAGACCTCCTTCCCGCATTGATGGTTCTGGTTGGGGAGCGTGCACGAGCTCGTCCACGGCCACGTCCCATTGGCATTGGGCGTCCTGTATCTTCCATCTTTTCGGTTGATCGGTACGGTTGGCGAATCTTAACCGTCAAAAAACAAGAGAAAAAAATATTTGAATTAAAATTGGGACGAAAAAACACATCAGTATTACACAATTGAAGTATACGAGTGAAAATACCAAACTTACCAGAGAGAGAGAAAGTTAGTTGATCTGCTTCTCTTGGATTGGCTGTTCTTCGTGGGGTTGAGGTTGGTTTGTACTCAGAGCTAGAAAACAACAAGGAAACGTTTTTAATTTAAACTGAAAAGAGAAGAGTGCACAATTAAAAGCGAAGCACAGACAATAATGTTGGAGAAAGTTCACTCACCGAATATGCTGCTGAGCAGAGAGTTTCCTGGTTCAGTGGAATTGGTTTTCGGTTTCCTGTTGAAGGCTTCCTTCCCCACGGGGAGTCTGAGTAGGCCAACACTGAAAAATACACAAAACATACATTTCACGAATTAGGGTTGGAACATAAAACGGGGCAACATGAGAAACCTTCCAAACCAAAGATAACCAAGCAAAATTTTCATTGAAAACTATACTACTTCAGGACAGAAGAAATTTCATTGAAATTAAAAGAAATCTACCAGTTGAAAAGAAGGAGGAAAAGTTTACGTACCGGAAATGTTGTTGAACAAAGAGTTCGGATTTCCTGGTTGGTGTAGGTTGGCTGTGAGGGTTTCCCGATACAAGGTTGATTAGGTCAATCTGCAACAAAAAACAAATTACACACCACAATTAGAATGCAAAAATCAAAAGTTGAAAACATTCCATTTCCACAGAAATCTCCCAATGTTTTCAAAAAGCACTTGGAAACTAGATACTCCCTGAGAAAATTTTGTATTTGGGAATAGTAGAAAGTTTTAAATGTTTCCTGGAACTTATAAACAACACGAGGAAAACCTCAGTTTGGAAATAGCCCAAGTCAAAAGTTTCCTGAATTGTTTATAAATTTCCAGGAACATTGAAAACCTTTCAACTTGACAACTCTCAAATAACTATTCAAGTTTCCAGGAACATTGGGAACTATCTATTAACAACTGTCAAGTAGAAAATTCCCAAATGTTTCCGGAAACAAAAGGAAAGTTTTCACTAGCTACTTACCAGGACAGTCTCAATCGACAGAAATTATTCTGATTAGAGAAAGGTACTGTTTACCGGTCAAAAGCAAACTTTCGAATGGGTTCCCCTCTGCCAGTTGGCCCCTTTTATACCTCTTCAAATACATGGGAAACTGTGCAAACTGAATGAGCGTAAATGCATTCCTTTGTCTCCTCTCCCACGACGTTTCACATGTAAATTGGTGCTCCATGCGTTTCCCTTTGTGCTGGTCATTATTTGGTAACATTAAAACCAACTCATTTACATATTATGCTAAACTTCGAAATCTACATCTGGACAAAGTGACTTTGTTCTGTTCTTTTTTTCTTTGTTCTTCAACAAGAGATAACGGAAATTTTCTTATTGTACTTTTGACCTCTTCATAGTTGTTCATTAGCATGAGACCACGAAATGAAATACCCGTTTTGACCATGACCTCATTCTAGCATATGCCAATGTGTTCATAAACTCCATACTTTATGAACGTAAATTAAATCTATACGTATCCCTGTGTGCCAGTCATTATTTGGTAACATGAAAATGAACACATTTACATGTTATGCTAAAATTCGAATCTGCACCTAGACAAAGTAACTTTATTCTGTTTCTTTGTTCTGCTTTGTTTTCTTTGTTCTTCAACAAGAGATGGCGTAGTGAAATTTTCGTATTGACCTTTCGACCTCTGCTTGTTGTTCATTAGCATGAGACCACGAAATGAAATATTAGTTAGATCATTACTTCATTGTAGTATATGTTAATGATTTAAATCAGGAACAAAGGAAATTTATACATTGATACATATTATGCTAATATTCGAAATCTACATCTGCACAAAGTAACTTTGTTCTTCAACAAGAGATTATGTGATGAAATTTGCGTTTTGACCATGACCTGATTGTAGTATATGCTAATGCCTTAAATTAAGAACAAAGGAATGCTAATGCCTTCAATTAAGAACAAAGGAAACCAATCACTGAATTTGACGTTTAATTTCGGATTTTAAAAACTTTTGCATTTCTCAAATGCATTCTTTTGTTTCCTCTTCCCAACGTTTCGTATTTCAAATTAACTTGAATGCGTTTCTCTTTGTGTCGGTCATTATTTTATAAGGTGAAATTGAATTGATGCACGATGCAAATTAACACATTTACACATTATGCTAAAATTCGATATCTACATCTGCACAAAGAAATTAGATTTCTTCATTATCCCACAAGATATTACGTAGTGGGATTTTCGTTTTATACCTTCACCTTATTGTAGTATACGCCAATGCATTAAATTATGAACAAAGAAAACGAATCACTGAATAAAACGTTTAATTTGAAATTCTGAAAGCGTCGTAAGTCATAACCCTTTCATTAAAAAGTATGATTAAAACTTGAACTCGTCTGATACACTAGACAATTTGATGCATATTTGATTGTGACATTGACTTCAATTATATTGTTAGGTTTGGCTTCTTTTAATAGCGTACTTGCAGTGTCATGATTTTGTGATAATTATGTTTTATGAGTGCATAATGTGGAGAAAACCCCCTCTTTCATATAATAACCACAATTAAAATTGGCTGGTTTATAAATACACCTTTGAAGCCTTAACTATTTGGTTACGGTTTAAAACACATTTGGTTGAATACGACACGATAAGAGGATATCCAGTTTTGGCTTATCTCCAGCTTAATTATCGATCAATTTTTCTATAAGTTAATTAATTTCATTCTTTGCACTCTGCTAATTATGCCATTAACTAATGACTCAGTAGTACATGAACTGTTTAGGTACACAGCTACTGACGAGTACTGGGCATTAATTAAAAAATTGACAGGACATACCCAATTCTTCATGATATTCAAGATATTGTCTGATCCTACTGGCAAAGCTGATGAAATAAGCGATTATTAAGTGGTGCAGCCACATTATAAGAATCACTTTGTCCGTCACGAACTTTTACGTTACACGAACATAATTTAAGATTATTCCCCGTACGTTGTAATAAAGTCTCAATATGCCCCATTACAAACCGCGCAACTTAAACCCACATAAGTTGTAGGAAGTGGAGTGATATATGTAATAATTTAGGAGGATATGCGATAATTGAGTTTGATTCATTTGATTAGACACAGTTAAGGAGGATAAGCGATAATTGAGAATGACTAGAGATAGATACGGAGGTTATATCGATCACTGAGGAGGACTAGAAATAATTAATGAGATTAAGAGATAGTAGTGTAACAATTATATCGGGACCTGACGACGGATCCTCAACTATCTTCCTACTTTACTCTGATTATATATTTTGCTGTTAGTAAATACGTTCATTTCTCGTTTAAACAAACTTTCGTGTAATCCTTTTCCGTTAATTCAAAAAGCGAATTTGAAAAACTGGCGGAATGATTTTCCGGACGTATCTGAGTTCAAAATTAATTGTAAGCTTTACATCGCTACTGCTTCATACATTCTGTTGCACCACTTCTTTCCACCGTGCTTGCCGGGTTTATTTAATTTAAACTAGTGGCTTTGTAAATGGGGTTATTGGGAATAAGATAAAATACAAATAACCATTCGGTTACACAGCACAAGCGTCACCAACCGTCAATCTGCGGAATATTTCAAGCTTATAATCGCATCAAATTGGACATTGAGAAAGAAGCTTATTATTCAGTCCTTTAATATTTCAGTCACCCCGTTCACCTATTAGTAAGTAAATTCAAGTGAAGAATATTGCTATAAATGGGAGAATATTACTATTAACTAATTTAAAAAGTTGAGAAACGTGAAGTATCACACGCTGCCACAAACCTTTATGAGAATGCCACAAGGAGTTACCCGAACCGGGATGACGTCATGTATTACTTAATAAATATTTCCATTCGCGTCCGTTCTAATGATTGTGAGGTGATTTTTGTTGCGAAAAAATGCAGTCTTACTACATTGCAGAAAAGTTGCAGTTCCAACTTGGAGAAACCGTGAACGGTTTGGAATATGATGGCTATATATGTATGGCTATTTCTGACTATATGTATTGTGTCCATGCCAGTACACTGACTTAAAATACATTATTTGAGGTATAAATCTTTGTTATATATGCAAAGGAATGGGATTGCACAACCACCTCTAATTTGATTCAGCAATAGTAACCAATTGACCAACAATTTATTGATACATATTGGGTTCGATTACGATCATAAAAGTTGTAAGTATATTCGTTATCCGCGTTGCGTAGGGCAGGTCCGGATGAGCGAGGTTATCGGCCATATCTATATTGTCCTTTGATCGTATCCCAAATTACTCTGTAGAACCAATTTCCCCATGATTCGTATCTCACTTCTCGTTTGCTTCGCACTAGCGTTTCTTTCGGTGCACCATGAAACGGTATTATGAAGCCCATCTTACGTGGGTGGTTGTCATGACTTGGAAATCCGAATCGTTATCAACATTGAATGATTCGTCACGTGAAGCGCCAGCTTGCCCTTCTGAAATTAAATAAAAAATATTCATTATGATGTGATTGTAACAGATGGACGGTTTTGGTAAAGTCTGCTTCACTTACTGTTAACGGTTTGAACCAATGGTTTTGAGGTTTTTTCTTCAAATTGAAAAACTCGTTTCCGAGCACGGAAACTAAGGCTACGTCCACAGCCATAAACGCCACAAGGATGGCGAGCGCGTAGTAATGGAAACGCATTTCGGTTCCTCGATGTGACAATGCACTCTGTAATGAGAAATAATTGGATTAGATTGGTTAGATTCGGGGTTGCACTTACTTAAAGGTAGCAGCGTCACCTTCCTTGACACGTCACCCACCTCCAATAACTAACACCTACCATACTTCTAACGGCACCAAAATAGACGTTTATACCAAAACCATTTCAATTAACCCTTTTTGGCGGATTGGTTTAGTTATAATTTGTTATTTGGGATATTAAAAAGGCCTTAAGGACATTAGGTTGCCTAAATTCTGGGAGGTGACACGAAGGTGGTGGCAGTAGGTGGTGTCAAGGTAGGTGACGCTTGTACCTGTGTTATTGCGTCCGGTTCAAGTAAAGGTTGAATAAAGAATAATGAAAAAGTTCAATCTAAACTCAATATAAGTTTGACCCAATTTTTTTTACAATAGCGAGAATTCTTCAAGAACAATAGATACAATACAGTAGAAACTTTAAGGCAAATGTTTCATATTGAGTAATAACTGAAAAAAAGCTCAACATGACTATTTAGACTTGTGGTCCCATTTTTATGAACATTTTAATCCTTAATTAAAATTAACTTTAGGCTTGATGCATGTCATGCAATCATGACTTACTTTATCAAAGGATGAGCGAAAAATGCAGTGAATATCTGTAGATCCTTATGAAATTGATGTGACAGTTGGAATGCATAAATACGATCAACTGATAGACTCAAAAAAGCATTTCGCGACCGGAATATGTGTTTCGCGCATCATAATAATAATATTTTACCAACAACACGACTCGTCAGTTACATGCTCTTACTGTAGATTTGAGAATACTGTTTCCGTCATGCCGCTTCGAGGCTTGAATAAAGGTAGTTATAAATTTACAGGAACATTGTTGTCCACAATTTAAATTCATAAATTGTTTTCGAATTTATAATGTTATCCAATATTATGCGTTGAATATAACTTTAAAGTTGAGTTGATGGAAAATTATTGCTTTGCTTTGTTATGGGCTGAATGAAGCATGGAAGTTTTACTTGGGTATGAAATCTTAAAAATGACTCTTTGGTAATGGACTTCAATTCTATATACATACTATTACTAAAACATGCATTCATTTCTGTTAACTCAAGTTCGGAACAATGCGACTGAACTTAATGTAACAATATGTTGGATTGTAGGAACAATACAAGAAATAGAAGAAGGATGATATTGGCTTACTGGTGCAGTTGAAATGATGGCAGTTGGACATGTAAATTGGTATGTCAGTATAGCATGTGGAGGTTATTAAAATCATGAGGTGTATAAGAAACATTTGACTTCGATTTTTATGTGTTTTTATTACCAAACTCCAATTTTGAATATACATGGAAAAGCATACAAGCAAAGCTAAAGTCAGTTAAGTATATCGTAGACTGCAAATATTGAATACGTATGCATAGTACCATACCTTAACGAGTTATTTTATACGCAAAGATAGCAACAAGATTAACTTGAATACGTATAATATACATTATACCTACGTGACGACTTAAGTAAAATAATACTTATCTGTTGAAACTTAAATTAAATAATGGCATTTTAATGGACCAAGCTTGCTCTTGCAGGATACGGCATCGCAATTTTTTTTGGCTTCTCTAGATATTGCGTCGTTCGCCAAGTTGAATCCAGTAATTCCTTTAGGCTTTTTTAATTTTTCTGTTTTTGTAATGTTTGAAGGCAATGCAATGACTTTTCTCTTAAGTGTGATAATACCTTTTAAGATGTCATTTGAAGAGTTCCTGTACAAAAGGTTAAACAGCATGTATTAAAATCTCTGTGAATAAGGAGTAGGATCATTGATAAATGTACTCATGGCTTTATAATGTAAATATTAGTCACCAGCTCCGATTCCATAGCCCACGCCTTTGGGTCCAAACTTTCGTCCGTAACATGACTTACAGTAAATATCTCCATCAGGAGCATCATTGAGGTTTGTTGAGTCCAACGTTCTGCGACATTCACCACAGAAGAAGCACCGACGATGCCAAACCTTGAATTTCAAACGTTAAAAACGGTATATACTCTGTAATCATCAGGGTTGCACGTTACACCATAAACGCATCTATTTCATGTCTTAACATACCCTGCCTTTGCAAAGCATTTGTTCAGCCGCAAAGACTGCGATTCCACATCTTGGGCAACCCTCTCCTTCCGGAGCCTTGATGCCTTCTGCATTTGGTCTTGAATCAGAGCTATAAAACCAAGAATATAATTTGATTAAACACCGCCGAATTGTTGCATGTAACAAGATAAGTATTATAAAAACTTTTACATGTGGGATGAAACAGCGGATTCCCCAACAGAGACAAGGGTGGGCGAGTAGCCGTAGCCATAGCCCTTGGGTCCAAATTTTTTGCCATAGCATCCTTTGCAGTAGATTTCTTTGTCGGGACCGTCACAAGCTAGAACGGAATCCAATGGTCTCCTGCAGTCCGCACAAGAAAAGCATTTCTTGTGCCATATCTGTCATGATGTTGGAATTCACTGATTAGTGCATGATATAAAAAAGTACGGAACTGGTTCGGGTTTACAAAGGAACACCGTTTATCAGTAACTAAAATAATTTGTCTTACTGAATTACGGGCCAACATTTGTTCGGCTGCAAACACCGCTCCACCGCATCTTGGGCACCCTTCTCCTGGAGCAGCTTTAATTTTTGAGGTATCCGATACATAGCTCGGCCGTTGAGTGTCGTTCTCTTCGTTCCTGAAGAATAATAAACGTACCACCATGACTGCATAAATTATATTGCATGTACCAATAGTATAGTTTACTATTCTTAGCTATTCGTTGAACTTTATGTTTGAGTTCTCAAAGCACGCCCTTACGGTAAAATATCGGTTAGAAGGAATCCAGACCCACACGCAAATCCATAACCCTTCGGTCCATACTTTTTAGCATAGCAAGTTCTGCAGTAGATATCATTATCTGGTGCGTCGCAAGCGTTGATAGAATCTAGCGTCTTTTTACATTCCCGACAGTTGAAACATTTTCTGTGCCATGACTGCATATGTAGTGGATCCAAAGGTGAGCAAAAACCAAGAAGAAATAATATATAGTATCGTATAAATAAACAGTAACTGTTTGCATATAAAATGATTAGTAGATAAACACATTTTAGTGTTTCCAGACATTCTCAACTTTTCAGAGTGCAACAAGTAAGCAAACCATATGGTCTGTCTTTTCCTTACCCGGGCTCTGGCCAGAACTTCTTCAGCCGCATACACCGAACCACCACACCTTGGGCAGCCTTCGCCTTCCTTTGCCATGATGCTGGTAGTGTCAGTGATGAGTTGAGGCTTATTGGATAAGTACTGTTCACTGCAAAAATACGTTTATTTTATAAATGTCTGTGCAATTAACAAACAGATTGCAGCAAGCATTCTCACATCTACATGAACAAATCAAAGCAATGAATATTCTCTATTTTGAGAAATACCATTGATGCGAGCATCTAAACAAAGAGGAAAAAGTTTCCCAAGTTTTCACATGCAAATCGCGGAAAACTTTTGAATGTGAATTTAGGAGAGAGAAAGAGATACTTCACAGAAAACAAACATGAAGGTATGACGGTTAAGGCTCATCATGCGGTAATTTCATGAAACGAGTTGTGCAGAATGTGAGATTTCACTTTTGTAAAATCTGTATTTATCATGTTTCAAATGTACGATTGTCTTCGGATGAATTTGTGATGGCATAAAAGTGCTAACACTCGACCATCATTTATACCATGTTGATGTAGGTATATTTGAAGGAGTGTAGTGGGATGGGCACATTTAAATTGTGTAAAGTGGAAAGGTAAGTATAATTTCATGTTTTCAGAATGTGTAAAGAGAAGATGATGAGAGACAGATGTAAGTTTTTTTTTTGGATGCGGGGTAACAAGGGACACAAAGTTTGAAGGAGACAATAATCTTACGGCACGTCTACATCATCATCCGAGGTCAACGTTGCACCAACTGAGCCGAAACCGTAACCTTTTGGACCAAACTTTTTCCCGTAGCATACTGAAAATAAGCGAACACAATTAAGTTGATGATAAGCAGCTCAAATCAGTGTAAAATCATACCCATTAGACATTGAATCATCGCTCTGTAAGATTCCAGCGCCTTGGCCGAAACCATACCCTTTTGGTCCAAATTGCTTGCCATAACAGACTACGTGATAAAGAAGGAATGTTTCATGTATCACAAACAAATGACCGATTTTCATGATAAATCAAGCCACCATAACTCATTAACTTATCCTGTCATCATCAGTTTTGTTGAGAGTTACAAAAACCTTGAGCAAACTCAAAAAAAATTCTCAGACGAAAGATCATGCACAGTCAAGCTTTTCTTAGTTTCCATTTTTATGCACATCTACTAAATTTTATTTGGACGTGAACCAAGTTATCTTTAGAGTAGCGAAATCTTTAAAAAATTGTGTTTACCGTCTGGATCGAAAATACGATAGAAATACTAGACAAGTATATACAATATTTCATCACAAACTCCTAAAATATCCTTTCTTCATACGAAAATGCTTGGAGTAACGTGCTGATGGATTTATTTCATAGTGCGGATCTATAAATATCCAGGGATTTCTTGAGTATATTATTTCATTGTACGACATTTCCCCTAGCTAACTACTCTTTACGACGACTCTTGTACCTATTCTAACGAAATGAAGAATATGGTAGACGGTCCAATCTTTCAAAGGATTCAGTTTCGACTCATGAACTACTAACTTAAGAAACTTGATATCACGCTGCTGAAAAATGCATGAAAAGAACTCCCAGACGTTTGTGTCTGATTGCATATTATCATGCTAAATTAACAAACCTTTGCAGTAAATGTCCCTGTCAGGACCATCGTTATGGGTCGTAGAATCCAAACTCTTGTTGCATGTCTTGCACTTGAAACAAGCCTTGTGCCAATTTCTTCCTTTTGCCAACATCAACTCAGCTGCAAACACAGCTCCTCCACATCGTGGGCAACCCTCTCCATCTTTGCCTGGAATCGACGTGGTGTTTGGACGGATGTGAGCCGATGTTGAGGAGGCTCCACCGCTGAAATAGAATTAGTGATAACAATATTATTATCCCACTAATTACATTGCTAACTTTGCGTTGTGGAAACTTTTTGTAAATTAATTCTCTATATAAGTCGTGTAGGGGATTTCGGCAGGAAATTTGCATTCATTGCTTTGTAATCAAAGATTATAGTACGAGGACCCTTCCCCAGTCATGTCATGCCTTAGTAATATACAAACACTTCAGATAAAGGATTTTATTAAATAGAATACGACGCGTGCAGTTTCATGACAGGAATGCAAATAGTCATGCAATATAGAATATGTACATATAGGTTGGCCAATAGGCACGGAGATCATGCTTTGATTTTACATAAAATTCTCAGTGTTTAAAAATGTTAGTGAAGAGCAGGATATCAATAGAGCTTGGTTAAAAAGTTAGGTGGATTACACATAAAGTATGTTTACAACTCAGCTACAATCAAAAAGCATTGTGTGTACAGTTCTAACGAGTAAGGGTAAAATGGTCATTGTCTACAGCACATTTTATATAGTTTCATAAAAATTATACTTTTCATCTACCATTTTATGCAACATCGTTAGAAACCGCAGCACTGAAACAGAAAAGCATGCAAAGTTGCAATGCAAAGAAGGGGGAGAAAGTTATTAAAACGCGTAAATGTGCAACTTTTCAATGGAACAAAATAGTTTGCATTAATTAAACAAATAAAAACCCAAAATGCTGAGCTTCGTGGTATATACTTAAGTATTCTTTTTTTTACATATATAGTGCCTTCAAATATATATTTGGATTTATATACGAACGATTAGAAGACAAATCTACAAACGGAGAAAGTGCATTTTTTGTGCGTTGTCTACTACCATGGAAAATTATCAAAATCAGCCAACAAGTGGATCGTATAAATAGATTATTATTCATACTGTTATTTATGTATTACATTGTATACCATAAAATAAGTACAGTTCACAAAAAAAGTCAGTAGAAAATTTGCGTAGCCAGGATTGTTGAAGTTTCTGCATAGCCAATCCTAGATACCAGACAGATTGTAGAGTTGGGATAATTTAAAGAGATATTACAATACAGTGATTATGAGTATTATTGGTATGGTGAATTAAATTAATGAATGAAATACATTTCTTATTTATGCATTCTCAGAACAGCGGTAAGTTTGTTGTAATCAGGCTATAATATAGAATTAAAATCATATAGTATGATATGACACATAAAGATGTATGAATTCCCGTTTTCCACTATAAAGTTATATAGTAAACCCGATATTTGTGACAATTAAAAGGTTTTGCTAAATCTGATTACAAATGTAAATTTTAGCAATGTAGCGATAGGAGATGAAAGGTGTTTTAGGCTTACACTAAATGTATAGCGTCTCATGCGGAAGTGACTCGTTTATCATATTATGGAGCTATTGTAATGTCGCATTTTTATATTCTATAGCGACTTGCATGCAGAGTATATTACGTTTAATCATTGATGAGTTTAATTGACTGCCAACTAAAGTTAATTAGTTACTGTCTACTGTTGCCATTAGTAATTTAATTGTATTTCTCTAAAAGCACATATAAACTGAGCTCAGCGTTTGGGGCCTTTTGATGTGTCTTTAGTACGTTTTATGTAAAAATCTTAAGTCATCTACTAATGTATGAAAATTTATTTACAAAATTTAGAGAAAAATCTCTCCAATTAAATGAATTGTTTGTAAAACTGAAGTGTTTGAAATTGTAAAATAGTTAAAATCAAAGATGTTTCTGTACAAATCATCAGACACTCAAACAGTTTGCTTCAAAATAAGTTTAGAAATGTTGCAAAGTATTAAAATTATGTAGAAACCAATTCAGCACTGTGTTACTCATGTTACTCAAAAGATTTGTCTTTGCATCGTATTACAAAATCACAAAGGTAGGTCCCCGAACTATATTGATTGATTACTTTGTTGAGTTTGGGAAATAAGTCAAACTCACTTATCATCAGAGGTTATGTTTAAAAAACGAACGGAACTGACTAAAATAGTTCTAAATAATAGTTCTATGAAGCCCGTCGATACTTAAAAACTCAAAAGCAAGTGTAATTTGTTCGATTGTGTGTGCACATGTGCAATGCACTTATATAGAGGATCTGTTATGCGGTAGCTAACTTACAACGCTTAAAATATTAACAGCTACTAGTGATGTGGTAGTGGCTCACCCTGATCCATTTTCCACCGTTTTCTGTTCCAACACCCTCTTGTCATAGAAAAGCTCTCCCTCATATCAAATGATCTTCCATCATATTATTCCCATTTTTCTCTCTCATTCACGCTCTTTCACTCAATACATTTTGTCACAGTTATCATGGATGAAGGCAGTACTGCGCACTGTATGCACGCTTGTGTATAATCAACGCAAAAATACTAACGTAAATAAAATATGCAGTCTCCTACATTCTCAAATAAATGTTATTAGAATTACTGTGGACAAGTGATGGCTGATGGTTTCGTTAATTTTTTAGTGTTCCTTTATTTCCGTTTCTTCCCAAGTCATTTTACACACATGTACTCTTTGCTCTAGAGATAAAGTCAGAAGTTACCAACTTAACAAACATTTAATACATGAGTTAAACATATACTTAGGATGTTCATGTTTGAAATTC
Organism: Orchesella cincta; assembly: GCA_001718145.1. Taxonomy (NCBI): domain Eukaryota; kingdom Metazoa; phylum Arthropoda; class Collembola; order Entomobryomorpha; family Orchesellidae; genus Orchesella; species Orchesella cincta. The sequence goes on along the minus strand of LJIJ01000111.1, from coordinate 265,819 downwards.
ACTACTTTTGCTGTTCATGTTGATGATGCTGTATAGTTTTAGATAATATCAACTGATTGATCTCCTTTTGAACAACTTGCGTTAAACTCTTATCAGTATATATTGTAGTAGTAATCCTTACATGCAAAAAGCTGAAAGTTTTATAGCTCAAGATTGAAACCTATAGTTCAGTAAGTTAAATTTAATTCTGTAAACCCTGATCATTACCATTCAGATCATTTGACTCACTCAAATCCAGACTGCATAATGCCCGGTATAACATAAAGACATAGACGAAAAATAGTAGTAATAACGTTGCAATTGACTATAAATGGTCTGGAGTAAATGGAAGCAAGAAAAATCTTCTGTAATCTCTTATCATAAACATATTTTCCAGCATGTGCCAAGGAATCAGAAAAATAGCATTATATTATGTAAGAAACTATAGTTTACTAATCTAAGCGTACCTATGCATACATAAAGCTTGTACTATTCATGTTAAGCGTAAATTGTTAGATACTCAAGTAAGCGTATTTGTTACAAGTATTAGACTAAGCGAATGTTAGTTTGCATTGCACTGCGATAAACCTGACAGTGTAAAAGAACTATTAAGGTTCTGTCATGTATTTTTACTTTGGTTAGTCACCCAGCCGATTTGTAGCCTGTTTGGTTGAAGCTACAAACGTGTGACTTGATTCGAACAATTAGGCTGTTCATGAATCACTGTTCAGTTATCGTGTTAGTTCATCATATAAATTTATTTACAATGGTAGAACTGTCCGAAAAATATGATTGAACCAGTAAGCCATGAATCAAGCAAGGTAATTACAATAATTGTTAATAGTATTGTATTGTGACAGAATATTTTGGAGGCAACTGAGTGACTGAGAGTACTTCTTTTTATTTTCAAAAGAAAATATCGGAAAATCTCTAGCCAATCTTCAGTCTCCAGTGCGTAAGCGTAATATAGCTTTAAGCCAAAATGTGGACGATTAACTTTTAAAACGTACATACAAATCCTATTCCCACGTATCATTTTAATACGTTTTCCGTTGATAATACTTTACCACCAAGAAGTAATATGTAACTACAAGAAAAACCCTAAATTTCTACTTGTTAGGCAAGTTATTGTGTTATGAAAGTTATATTAATATTATATTCCTTTTGACGCGATGTTCCATTTCATAGTGCTGCCTACGAAAATTAAAACAATCAATCTGACTAATAGTGGCATCTGCTGGAAACTCTTTCTATGATGGGATCAATCATTGGAATAAACCTTCTCTTTCAACCATCATCATCATCATGATCACCAAATTACAATATTGTATGTGGTTAGGCTGACAGTATAATTATTATATCCATCATCATCAACTTGGATTTTTTGAGAGTATTATATTCTGTGTTATATTCATCATCATCATCATCACCATCAACAGTACAATACGTTCTTGTTGACCACCAATCTATCCTTATCTAACCGCCCATTTTCCATGGATTTCCCTCATATTTGAATATTTTGTGATGTTCATTTACAGAAGATTCCGTTTCCACTATTTATAGAGACTACCTTTCATAGCACTTATAGATGGCAGAGAAGTAAGCACAGATAATATAAATATATATATAACATCAATAATAATGATAGCCGTTATTGACTCGTTTTGTAGTAGCCATTCCGGAACAGATAAGTATACTTAAAGTAGTATTACATGCTCTTAATAGTCAAAAAGAAAGGAAAAAATCTCATCAAACGTTTCTAATTCTCGTTGGTTGTGTGTTGCTAATATTGCTATAGAGCAGAACCAGACAAGACAAATAAGGTATTTGATGGTAAATCGTAATAATCTTCCATTTTGTAGTCAAACTCATCATTTCTAATACTCAAAACTAAACACTGATAGTCAAGTTGGTTCTGAGAAAAGGAAGGATGGTTAAGGGATGGCCGTAAATGTGTTCTAAATAAATCGACTCAGCATTTTAGGTTTCAATTCATTGAGATGAAAGTGTCAATACTGGAAACATATAATAAGTATATATAGCAGCGGCAGTAGCATTACTACAACAAAACAAAAAGAGGGTTGTGTGATTGGGTTTAATTGATTCTACACGAGTTGCAACCATTTTTTTGTGCCTAGTAGTGTAGTGAAAGGAACACACTTATAACAATTACAGATGAAAAGACAACAAAGTGTACGGCATAACAATAATAATAATAACATTGCTAACTCAACTTTGCTAACTGTAGCGCATTATTATTATTATTATTGCTACTTAGTAAATTGGCAAACACTAATCACTTATAAATTAGAAATAGTAGGCTTAGTTTCAGTATTTGAAATTGAAAGGATCATTGATTTTTTCTTCTAATCATTAATATTAATTAATTACATAATGGTACCGTTACTAGAGGATTCTTTAGTAGTTGACCTTTTACTCAATTTTTGTTTCTTGATGTGAAATGTATAATATTATAGATAGTATGTGTGTAAATTGTGTTTAGCAGAAGTAGCAGTAGTTGCAGAAGGTAGTGTAACCATTGTTCTGAAGTTATCTATGTAGCTATAGAGTTATCAGACTGGTGAAGTGGACTAGCAAAAGAGCTAGTTTGCGCTGCTATAAAAACAAAAAAACATAAAAACAAAGGCGTCAGCATTTTGCTTACACTTTTTTGTTTGTCAAATTAAGTATTATATCCTGAAATTCCATACAGATACTATGCATTTGCATCGTTTTTAATAGTGCTTTGTGTTTTCACTCTGGAAAATTTCATGTAAAATACTGCATAATATAATTATAAAGATATGCTTTGTTGTTGTTGGAAATTTTAAATGAGGGCATGTCACCCAGAAGAAATGTCAATTGTGTAGCTGATTTTCCAATGGGTTCGATTTATGTCTCGTTAAGATATTGATGATATGAAGCCATTGCAAATTTTAAAATGTTGAGTAACTGCAAATGTTAACTTGGTGAATGGAATTAATGTAGTAGGAAAATAATTTCACATCACGTTACCTGTCTCCCTCTGGATTCTGAAGATGAGCTCCAGTGTCCATTGACAGACAGCCGGCACCTCCTCCAAATCCGTAGCCCTTTGGTCCAAACTTGCGAGCATGGCAAACCTTGCAGAAGAGCTCTCCCTCATGTTCAGAGCAGTTTGTTGAGTCCAACATCTTGTTGCACAATCCTTGTGGTTTACAACAAAATGAACGTAGTCAAATACGAGTCTAAAAAGATGTATTGAAATGCATTTTTAATCAAATCAAAGACATACCACATTTGAAACAAGTTTTGTGCCATTTCTGGCCTCCAGCAAGTCTCTCCTCGGCAGCATATACGGACTTTCCGCATTTGGGGCACTTGGGATTATCTGGTGGCTTGAAAGGCATTTTGGCTTAGGTTCTGAAACAGTACCAAAAAAATTAAATGTCGGTAAAAATGATATAGTGGCTTGATACGATCCTGTTTTTATCTCTATTGGTAAATTGATAAATGATGCTGCGTTGCAGACGTTGCGTGTTGCGTTTCTTTTAAACTATTTCCGATATACAAGAACATGAAGTGCTACACATCCAACAAATTTTCCACACTCGCCAAGGATTTAATACCGATTCTATTTTAAACACATGTAAGAATTTGCATCTGTCTAGCTACTGTCGACTGGAAGAATTCATCCTGACCCTAAAAGCCATTAAAGCGGAAGATACTGGAAATGATAAACAAGGAAGAATATCCCGATCGTTTTTTAGCACTTCGTTTTCATTATACAGAGATAGTGCACGTACATAGGGAGCGGTACATTCGTTGTTTAGGAAAAAACTCGGTTTTTAAATATTGGTTCAGACGGAGTTAGACGAAGGAGAAACCGAGAGAAGAGTTAGAAAGGCAGCGATTTAATATCGTATTTCCTAGGCCCAAAAATGGAAAAGCAGGGACCAGTGCCAAAATCTTGTGTCTAAAATTAACGTCCATGAATCATGCAGGTGCAGAAGAGAGAAGTTGAAATACAAGGAAGTAAACGAAGGAGAGGAGTAGTTTTTTAGGTTTGAAAAAACTAACTCGTTCTTGCATTCAATAACCTCGAATACTCCTTCACTCACACACCCTCTGTAATATTAACCTAATGAATAGAACACTTGACAACTGCATTAGATGACTATATCTATCTATCCATACTTACGCTTGTCAGTGATATGATACTCTGTTTCTCTTTCCCTAGTGTAAATTCATTTTCTGTATTACGATCCGTACTTTATGTGTATATAATTAGTTTTAAAAATCATAAAAATCAGTAAAGATACATGCTCTCGGCTCGTAAACTGTTGACTGCTTTATTAAAAAAGCCTTAAATGGACGAGGTAAATCCATGAAAGCATCCTCAACCTTATTCCATATTAGCTCACTTCCGTTGCTGATGTGAGCAATTTTAGTCAGCACTTTAAACTATTTGAAAAATTTGAAATTGTGTTTACACCTTATTTGCTGACAGCTCTCTTTTGCCTACTATGATATTCGTAACTTTGCCCCTATAAACGATTCTTTTTAATTTCAAGGCAAATTCCCTTGCCTAAATCAACATGCACACATGCAATTCTGTACGCACTTGCAATAAAATTTTAAAATAATCTCAAGTGAGTACTCGTAAAGATCCGAATAAACGTAGTGCTGAAGACAACATTTAAACTATTCAACTACTACACAATTACAGTTATAATGGGTAAATGTATGTATGTATACCCAAACGAGTTCATATGGAACTTGAGATGATATATACTGTCATTTGGATGACAAACCATTTTCTGTCACATTATTACAGCTGCTCATGGACAACTGACATGACACGCTCAGCGTTAATATGCATCCGCTTTCAAATTTTCGTATGTTTGCTTTCCTTGCCGGATGGTGATAGGTGCACCGATGATGGCTGCTGATGTTGCCACAATAACAAATTTTTCTAGTATGACGGCTGCTGAAACAGTTGCTTACTTTGAAATAATAATAATATAATGTTCCTAATGCACAAGTGAAATTTTTCTAGTACGCACGCCAAACTAGCTCATTTTGTTTGTTTCATTTCTGCCTTGCCTTGTCTTGTGTCCAAAATCTCAGCCAATCTTTTGAGCCAAACCACCGGATCTGTGTGTAAGGGATATATATACAATGGTGCCATTCTACGTAGACATGACTTGTAATAGTTGAGTCTGACATGACATCATCGCCAAAATGATGGTTTTTTTCATTTGCGAAAGCCAAGAGACAAGCAGAGTGTAACTACCGTAACGTTGAAATAAATCGCACACACTAATTTTCTTAAATAAAACGTACAAAATGACTTAATAATAACCCTTTTAAACTGACCTTAAGTAAGGGTAGGACCTAATTTTCAATCTTGTCAAGAATGCACACTTTTTTCGCCACTTTTACATTCTTGCTGACAGTTTTTTCTAATTTGTCTTAACGAAACCGTCTAAAAGGTCTTTGGGCAGGTTAAACGTAGCTTTAAGCGTAGCGTAGCTTTTCTTTCCAATTACTATGATGGTAGCTATTTGCTAGCCAGTTTGTATCGTTTCGCACGACTGCTGGGCTGAAAAGCGTAGAAAATCAAATGAAGGGAAAAGTTTACAACTCCGAGGTATCTTCAAGAAATAATACAAATGTGCCATGAATAGGTCGTTAGTTTAAATGCAAATCTGATAGTACAAAGAGCTATTACTATATTAACAACGCTGATTTTCATCTCTGGTTCAGAATGGCAGGCATGCAAGCTGGCTTTGAGGATGCAATTATGTAAATCATTTGCAATCCGTGTATATGAGTCTCTCAAATACAATTAATGTTGAATGGTAATTGATTCAGCTTACTTTCAGCGGTTTTGTATAAATCATTGTCTATCCTTGAGCGTCATGAACAAACACTATTTTTCACGTTCAGCTTATTTTGGCTGTCCATAATTTTGAAATTCTGAATATTAAGAATCAACCAAGGCTGTATATAATAGATAAATACCTATTTGCATAACGTATGAATTTATGAGGATGGAATAACTGTGTAGTATTTTCTTGTAACATGGAAACGAACAAGCTACATGACATTTACGCTCAAGTCAAAGTTAGCCCAGCAAGAGCTATCTGATACTTAGCCAAATTTTAAAAATAAAAATGCCCCTTTAGACTAGCTGAAGAAACGTGTCAGAAATGTTTGCGGCCATAGTCTGCGACGAGGATAAGCATATTCATAGATATGTGATCCGGTAACATGTGTAAATGCTCTTTATCTTTAGTAAGCGTTCAAAAGAGCAACCCCCGCATCATTTAGTGTTTGAGACTGCACGTTTGTCCTTTCAAATGGAATTGCATATGACAAGCATTTTTTTCGTGGTTCCTCATATATCCTATCACATATCGTACATACCGGTATGACGCGATACAAAATACATGAGAATATTTTTTCTTGTCTCGGATGGTGGTCGCGATGCTATGTGTTTGGTGGAAGACATGGAACACTTCCTGCATATTATGCATGATATGACTAAGCATGACGAAAGTGCAGGCAAATTTTCTGTGGTGTGACTCCCCTAGTTTTATGAATATATTGTCAATTTAAATTACTATAATATGTATCCATTCGATCAAAAAATGAACTAATATGCAAAAATAGTTATGCGTTTGCTCTCCCGTTGGGAGTTTTTGACAAGATATATCGTATCTGGAATTCTGTATAACCTGGAAATCGTTATTGCCAACGATCTGAGTAACAGAATGGCAAAAATGGTAAAAAAAAATTCCTCAAAAAAAACCGGGCTGGTTTTTAATTCCGTCCGTTCATTTTTTGCCCATCTGCTATGACTCTTGAAATTCATAATAAGCTCACGAAGCTCACTATTCAAAAAAATTTACGAGATATTACAACTAATGTCTGAAAAAATGTGAAATGTATACTTGAAGACAAAGTAGCATGTACAAAAATGTCCTACGGAATGTATTAAGCGTGGGGGAGGAAACCACACTACTCACTGCTCCCATGCTTGCGTTTCACCGGGAGCGTAGTTGAACATGCAAATTCCCAGTGTATCGACACATTAAAACTCTGATATGTGTACCTACACTCCACTTGAGATACTATAGAAGCGTTAAGTCACACCCTCTTTGAGTGAGTTTAACAGATCGTATAATATAATATGATCCGTGATAGCTGGTCTTACTGATATTTTTAAAGCGATGGTAGTTGTAGGTATGCGGATATTATGTAATATACATTCCAGTTGCAAAGCGACTTTTCTCGGTTGCATTTAAGAATCAAATAGCGATGATGAAATCTTTGGAATGCTAGACTTACTTAAACCAACTTGTGGTGAAATTATTGGCATTGGATTAAACTGTATCTCTTCATCCTACATATGTGACTTCTAACACCTACGCCTTTTCCCGAACCGCGTATGCTTTCAAATATTGCTATTCTATTGTTAAAAATGTAGAAAACCTTCTCGGGGCCTTCATAAAAGGGATTAAGGAGCGCGCTTTTTCATCAGAATCTTTTGCTTAAGTAATTGTTACAATGATGTTTGCACAACGAACCATTATGATTACTAGGTTTTTATATTATGTGCAGTTAAGCAATGCATTATTCAGAAACGTATTTTAAAAATATAACTTCTAAATCCAATACTATTGACAACAGAACGTTGAAATGAAAATCTGGAATCTCTTGTTCTTATTCTTTTGAACTATTTGATCAAGTATATTTCAAAAGCCAAAGGTGAAAGCAATTATATCACTCCAGGCAGATGAGTATGTTTTGATGTAGTCTAATCAGTAGCCATGTTGTTTGCTTGGTATTTGAAATGAAATTTTTTTTAACGATAGAAATATAAAAAATTTAAAATAAATCTTTGATGCAGATGAGTCATTTGAAATATATCAATATTTATATCCCCAATGAGTTAAAATCCTATCAAAATATGCTTAGGAAGTCAACCACAAAGAATGTTATCTGAGACACAAGCTTTAAAATCCAAGGGCATCTTAAAGTTAAAAGAGAAATTTACGTTCGTCAACAACTTTAACCCTTTGCATTCGATATAAACGTGAGTGTCTTTAAAGGTTGAATGAAATTTCTTGCTTGCGAGTTCATCCGGATATTGCATAATGACTCACTATGTACATATATCCCTACTTCCGTCTGCCGTAGCTTAAAAAATCCTACTACGCTAATCTTGCCATCATACTACGTATGCTATCTTGTTTAGCAAGATCAAATGAACTGAAACTCGAAAAAATATTGTGTGTACAAACGTCGTAATGCTATTTATAGAATGGAAGGACTACACACAACATTTATCCATCGTTACTTTGCGTAGACCCCGACAAACGAAGCAGATAAATTAAAGTTTCTTTGGATTCTCACTAATTCTTTTTTCACAGCTTCATCTGAAGTTTATCGTTTCGTTATTTGAGCCGTAAACCAAGCTATTTCAATGCTACTTTGGATTCACTGCAAAAGATTTAATTTTATTGTTGATGTCTCGCGTCAAACAGAATGCCTAACTTATACTTACTGGTTTTCTAATTAGGATGCAGTTTCGACAAATATAAAAGTCAGCAGCGGTAATAATTTCAATAATCTGTGTATGATTACCGGTATATGGGTATAGTGAAAGCGTGACCAACCTTCCAAGATCGAAGTTACATTAAAATGTAGCTCTCTCAAGTAAACCTTAAATTAATAAAACTAATAAAACGTTTTAAATCTTACCTGTAAAGAAAAGGAAATCCAAAAAAATACAAAAAGTCAGGAAAAGTAAACACTTGTTTATTAAGTGAAGACCACTCAACAAATTACAGTCGTGGCTTACTTTATGTTCTCAGCCTTTAGGAATAACTGCTCGCTTTCTCTTCTGCTCTCGTGACCTGATCCTTCCTCAGCAAGCTCAAGACTGACACAAAGACAAGCAGACAGACAGACAGTAAAGTAAACTTACACGGTTCTAAATACACAGGAGGATGAATGTATATTACAACTAATGTTGTTTGCGCACTCAAGATTGAAAGTATGTGGAAGAGAACGACTCGAGCATATTATGTATGTGGCACAATCGGTAGTACACAGTGTAACTTTTGAAAATAGCTGTTCGGGTCTTATAGTTTTGTTAAAATTTTTGCACACGGCACCTCGTACTCAAGTCGATGAGTAGAATAATAGTATCCATCCAACCTGTCCCGTACTGAATGCACCACCATCCCACGTAGATGAAGTCATTCTCCGAATTTCCATGTTTACGCATATAGTTTAGATACACTATATACATACACTGTTCCGAGTTACAAGGGATTTCAAAAGACATCTCATAAATGGTCTAGTAAGTTACAAAAATAAGTTGAAAATAATAATACACATGGTAATAGAAATACGCTCATCATTCAAACTCCACTATTCAACGCTTCTCGAACATGGAGACAACGCAAGCAATGCCCTTACCCTCCTCCACACATTTCCTTCTCCGAGTATTCTTTCTTCTCTACACACAATGCAATAATAGTAGCTCAGCCAATACCTACATGCATGCACTATTTATGCCCACTTTCATTAGCTTTAGGATAGAGAGCATAGAATATATGGAATGTCAGAATCACATGCAAAACTTTTGAAGTCTGTTTCATTTTTTACATTAGCTGGGTATCCAATAAATTTTGAGCAGTATTGAGAATAACTACTGTAACATTCAAGGAAAGTTACAATATAATCTTCATGGTGGAAGAAGAAACGGCATTTATGCAAAAGCATGCTTCACTCATATACAAGAACGTGTAATGGATGTATGTTCATACTAGTTGCTAAAAATCAGTGCATTTTTATTCCTACAAAAATGAACTTCCTAAAAATTACGTCATTCACCAACAAGTTCTTTAATAACAAGATTCTAAGGATACTAATACATATAATGTCATGTTATACTGGTGATTGAGCTGCATATTTAGAACTTTTGATCAACTGCCTTTAACTAAATAATGTGGGTGCTGATCTGAAATGAGAATGGTGTCACGTGTCATTAATAGCTGTTTTGCTTTCTTATTCAAGTCTGGTTGTGTCTATGTATTTAAAGCATAAAACACAAACACCTACATACATTTAAATGGAAAATTAGATGACGTGACCCTAACTGCCACCGTGTTAAATTAACGATTGAGAATCGATTTCATTTATGTATGGTTGAGGTGGAAAATAAAGTCATAATAAAATATTTTTTTGGCTAAGATCAATGATCATTCCTCATGGGCATTTGCGTGACTTGATGTGAAAAACCAGGGTTGTTTTATGTGCATATTGGTTATTAGCTGCTACTAAATGCTAATGCTATATTATTCTGGGAAATTGCTGGTAGCGTATGACATCCAACATCGTATTTTCTAGATTTTTAAACAAAATGTTGTTAGCTTTTTAAACATATTTTTAGTCCATAGATTCAACCTTTGCTTTTCTGAAGATGACTAATACTTCCATGCAAATTTGTAACACTTTCCGATGGTCAGAAATAAATTAAATAAATAAAAGAGTTTTAGATAAATTTAAAGGACGTATCGCAGCTTTCGTAGCTATATGCATTTTTGGACTTGAGAAAGGTTTTTTCCAACTCGAATATAGAATCTAGTACACAATTGTACAGCATTGATAATTACATGGATTTGCAACAACATTTAGAAGATATTCTTTTTGCATATACATGTTTATTGTGAAGGTTATCATGAATTTATCGAGGGAATGAAAGAAAAAGGAAACCGAGTATGTCATAATCGATTGGCGATGTCCGTAATACAATTTCGTGGAGAGATGCTGAATGATTCTACACCTGAAGATGATGTTATCGTCTGAGAAAAAACCCCTCTGTGGCTTTCTCATAAAACGATTATGGGCACGTTGTTATGCTTCCTACTGGATGGAAACTATGTTTTTTCTAACCGTGACACCAAATATAATATAGTGATATTAATTGAAAGAACGTGTGGCCTCAACACCTCCTACATACATTATCCACCAGACACTGGTTGAAGGAATTGCGAAAGGCAACGACCAGCGACTATTCATGAATGATCGTAAAGATGAGGATATGCTGGAGCACCCAGTTACCAATTTTTTTTGCAAGACCGCATGAAATAATACTCTGCTTTCTTTTTACTAGACTCGACGAACCAGACGCGCACTGCTTCGGCGAGCCAGTGAATAACAGCAACAAACTTTTGAAAGCGTGGTTTGAAACGGTTACAGAAATTGGAAGATCGCACGAGTTAGAAAGTGTCAGCCGTCACTCGGCTGTTTACGTATGTGGAGTCAACAGGTTTTGGCAATCCCCGCGAGCAAGTTCGAACCCATAGCTTTGGGCTGCCTGACGTATAATACCGTAACTCATCTTACAACAGAGAAAATGTGTTACATAGATTACATTGAATGGATAGAAGTGACTCGTTCAAGTCACAATTTACTTAAGCAAACTGAAAGCGTAAGGTATTTTAGAATAGCCTTCATGATAAAGTAAAAACTTCCTTAAGATTAAACTGATGACATCATGGGCGAAATAGTGATAAATTAGCCGAGTGATGATGACATCAAAAAAAGGCTAGCTGCTAATAGCGCCATTAGGGATTTCATGATGAAACGTTGTCTTTACAAACTGAATCTGTATGATGAATGATTTGGCAGTGAAATTGACAAAGTTGGGCTCATCTGAGAGTCGTTTTTGTGGCTTTGAAGCACATATTGGCAGACTTAGCAATCCCGCGTGAATTTTAAAGGTTGTAATGCATTTCATAGTGGGGTTCATTGGGGCAGCAATAATCATATTATATCTCCGCGTGTGGTACGCTCGCTATATTTTATGAACATGTATGTTTCTTGGCAGGAAATCAATTTGAAATACAAAGAGTGTAATCAACAAAAGTTTTGAAGTTTGGAGAAAACGACATGTATATTTTATACAAGAAAAAAAGGTTTTCTGACACGAAATGCAGAACAACAGATAAGATATTTTGACACAGTTCCGTAACAGACTTCAGACGCGTGTTGTAAAATCTAGTGTTTAAAATAGCTTAATTACGTACCTCCCTATCTACATCTTACCTATATTTCAAAGTAGATAACTAGTCTGTAGGATCAGTCAATATATAATAATATGTATTTGTATGCACTGGGGTAGCACTTTCGTAAGGTTTTTAACAACATCGCATCCAGTGTTTTTACACAATATGTATATTAATGTAGATTAATAGTAGTATAATTGAGTAGTTTTACGTTTATTTGTAGACCCTATGACTCCTCTTAGGCTCTAGTTAAACTTACCTGGATGTCTTAGTCTCGACGCAAAATGATTCAGAAAATAAGCTACACTTTGATGAATAGTATGGCATGATAAGAATAATAGTTATTAGTACTTGTGTTAGTAGATAATTAGTAATTCATTATTTCATACTATTTTCTTTTCAAATCTTAAAGGGGTTTGTTTCTCGAGTTTGCCTCTTATCCAGTACAGAAGAAATAAACCAATAATATTACGGAATACTGTTGATGCCAACTGGCGTTCACTGATTTGTGTGTTCGCAAAATTTACTTATTGATACTCCGTTGAAAAGCGGCTATAAAGCTGTATTTTCCGATGATCACGACCTAGTTACATACGGTATTCAATCCATAATAAGTAATTGTAATGACCATCATCATTATCGTGTTCATCAAGGATGTGATTTAACGTTTTGTTTGTTAACAGCAATGTAGGTATATAACATCGATAATATAGTGTTGATTTCGCAATTTTAGCATCAATTCACAAAGCAGCGTAAATTTTTACAAACAACGCGCAATATTAATCCTGTATAGCTTGATTTTTTTACTTACCACCACAATAAAAAATGGTAATATAACGTTAAATGAATGATCTCATCATACGAATCCTCTTTTTTAATGGCAGACAATTACTTGACAACTTTTTTTATACAAATTCTCCTTGGAAGTAACTACAAAGTAGCTTTTTTTATACAGGAGACCACTTTGTCGAAACATCTAATAACAACATTATAACCATCATATCACTTCTCATATACCTAGTGTAACATATTCATACTGCTTTTAAAATTTCTGAACAATTCCTCTGTATAATGTACGTACGCAAGAAATTACGCACTAACGCTGCATGTACTAAACAAACGTAGTATGACGATTAAAGTATTTTTTACTCACAATAATAAAATGTACTGTAATAATGATAATAAGTTTATGACGATTCCTTCAAAACATTGTTGGCATTTTTATATTACCATAATGAGAGTAATAAACATTTGATAGATATGACATAAAACATAGTAGCGAACCTAATGATCAATTATACAATAAAAACAACTACTCTACTATAAAACTACCCCAACTCCTGATTTTTTTTTTTTTTTTTTTTTTTTTTTTTACCCCCTCGCACTTTTTTTTTTTTTTTTTTTTTTTTTACAACACAAAATGTGTACATAATGAGTCGTAACGTAAATAATATAAATGTAATATAATAACGTTTTATTCAAAACTAAGAATACGTAGATAATATAGTGAGCTTAAAAACTAGTAATATGACAATCAAATCGCTCCATAATAATGATAATATAGCTCCAAAAACTGATTCTCTTTGAGTTCTCTTTTTATGAAGAACAAGTGCTCCTCAAGTACAAAGCCTCTGTTACATCGTTGAGGAGAAGAGATATGCGATTACGACAAGTGACTTACAATGCTAGGGGTATACACGCAACGCGCAACAAATTTTTTAAAACGTAGTATAAGTTATAAATTATAATTAAGATACGCAGTTGGATTAGATTGGAACACCAAGCCAACAGCTATTTGTCATTAGCGTGTGATAATATCACTGATGAATTGAATGCATTGGCAGATTGTAAATTTATGTCCAAGGGGAAAAACCTGCTACGTTTTTTGCCAATGGCAACAACAGAAAAATTTGCATGGGATGTGAGGAATACACATGGAACAAATTTGGGGGGAAGCCATTGATGTGAAAATGACCATAGTTTTACCTATACTCCTTGTGTCATAAAACGTACCTCATTCTTGTTACCCTATTATGTATTAATCTTGTAATCTAAATTAGTCATCAGCTTTGGCTTTGTTCCTGAATCCAGTTGTAAACTAGGAAAGGAGAAGATTAACTGTGTAATCAGCGAGAATGTAAAATAATCAAGACGAAACCGAAGATATATTATTGCACATAATCATACTTAAGTTTCAAAATGAGAATGCAGTGAGATGATGCGTTGTTTAAAAAAAGTTGAATCACTTTTTCTGTTATTTGAATTAGAAATCATAAAGAGTACATCATAAATAAATTACAGAGCGGAGTAGTCGCACGGCACTCTAACAAATATATATTAGTAAAAATCAACTGAATAATATACTAATATTTTGTGTAGTTGACAGCTAAGTTTCTTGGTACACTGATCTTCCTTTCCTTATGTATGTACTTCATGTTGGCATGATTGTTGTTGTTCGTTAAATGGCAGGAAAGGACATTTTCGGTCGCATATAATTTTCAATTATAAGCTTTAAAATGAATGTATGTTGTTAGGTTATAGTAGCATGTTTTCATACTTAAATCGCGAGAAAAAAGACTGACAATCCCAGTTTTTTCCTCTAGAGCTGATATAATATCTACATCCAAAGACCACTGGAAATAAATCGATTGCCATAACAAAAAAACAAAGGGAAAAAACTCAAGTCAACACTGAATACTTGATCAATGCAAATGGAAGAGATACAGCAGGACTGCTAAGTATGTATATCGGGCTGAAGGAATGGCGGAAAGCCAACGCCACGACTTTCATGATGATAGTAAAGATGAGGATAGTGCTGGGAGCACCCAGTTACCAATTTTTTTTTGCAAAGCCGCATGAAATAATACTCTGCTTTCCTTTTTACTAGACTCGGAAAACGATACCAGCGCACTGCTTCCCGAGCCAGTGAATACAGCAACCAAACTTTTTGAAGCGTTTGAAAGGGTTACAGAAAATTGGAAGATGCACGAGTTAGAAAGTTGTCAGCCGTTCACTCGGCTGTTTTAACGTATGGTGGAGTCAAAGGTTGGCAATCCGCGAACAAGTCGAACCATAGCTTTGCTGGGTGACGTTAATAATGACTCATCTTACAAAAGAGAATGTGTACATAGATACATGATGATGAAGTGACTCGTCTCAAGTCACAATTTACTTAAGAAAACTGAAACGTAAGGTATTTTAGAATAGCCTTCATGATAAAGTAAAAACTTCCTTAAATGTAAACTGATGACATCATGGCGACAATAGTGATAAAATAGCTGAGTGATGATGACATCAAAAAAGCTACTGCTAATAGCCATTAGGGATTTCATGATGAAACGTTGTCTTACAAACTGAATCTGTATGATGAATGATTTGGCAGTGAAATTGACAAAGTTGGACTCATCTGAGAGTCGTTTCTTGTGGCTTTGAAGCACATATGGCAGACAGCAATTCCGGTGAATTTTAAAGATTGTAATGCATTTCATAGTGGGTTCATTGGGGCCAGCATCATCATATCATCATCTCCGTCGATGTGGTATGCCGCATATATTTATGAACATGTATGTTTCTTGCAGGAAATGAATTTGAAATAAAGAGTGTAGATCAACAAAAGTTTTGAAGTTTGGAGAAAGACATGTATATTTTATAGCAAGAAAAAAAGGTTTTCTGACTACAAATGCAGAACAACAGATAAGATATTTTGACACAGTTCCGTAAAGACTTCAGAACCGTGTTGTAAATCTAGTGTTTAAAATACTTAATTACGTACCTACCTATCTACATCTACCTATATTTCAGTAGATAACTAGTCTGTAGATCAGCATATATAATAATATGTATTTGTATCACTGGGCTACACTTTCGTAAGGTTTTTACAACCAAATCCAGTGTTTTATACACAATATGTATATAATGTAGATTAAAGTAGTAATAATTGCAGTAGTTTACTTAGCCTATGATCCTCTTAGCTCTAGTTAAACTTACATGGATGTCTCTAGTCTCGACCATGATTCAGAAAATAAGCTACACTTTGATGAAATAGTATGGCATGATAAGAATAATATGTTATTAGTACTTGTTGTTAGTAGATAATAGTAATTATTATTTCATACTATTTTCTTTTCAACATCTTAAAAGGTTTGTTTCTCGAGTTCCTCTTATCAGTACAGAAAATAAACTCAATAATATACGGATACTGTTGATCCCAATGGCGTCACTGATTTGTGTGTTGCAAATACTTATTGATTACTCTTGAAAACGGCTATAAAGCTGATTTTCCGATGATACGACTATTACATACGGTATTAATCATAAAAGTAATTGTAATGACCATCATCATTATCGTGTTCATCAGGATGTGATTTAACGTATTTGTTTTAACAGCAATGTAGGTATATAACATCGATAATATAGTGTTGATTTCCATTTAGCATCAATTCACAAAGAAGGTTACAATTTTTACAAACAACGCGAAATATTAATCCTGTATAGCTTGATTTTTTTACTTACACCACAAAAATGTAATACAACGTTAAATGAATGATCTCATATACGAATCCTCTTTTTAAATGGCAGACAAATTACTTGACAACTTTTTTTATACAATATTCTCCTGGAAGTAACTAAAAAGTACTTTTTTATACCAACCATTGTCAAACATCTATAACAACATTATAACCATCAATCACTTCTCATATAATATGTAACATATTCATATCTCTTTTAAACATTTCTGAACAATTCCTCTGTATATGTACGTACGAAGATATTACGCTACCGCTCATGTATAACAAACGTAGTATGACATTAAAGTATTTTTACTACAATAATAAAATGTATGTAATAATGATAATAATGTTATGACGATCCTTCAAAACATTGTTGCATTTTTATATTACCATAATGAGAGTAATAAACATGATAATATGACAATAAACATAGTACGAACCTAATGATCAATTATACAATAAAAACAACTACTCTACTAAAAACTACCCCACTACTGTTTACATAACACAATGTGTAATAATGAGTCGTACGTAATAATGTAATGTAATATATAACGTTTTATTCAAACTTAAGAAACGTAGATAATATATGAGCTTAAAAACTAGTAATATGACAATCAAATCGTACATAATAATGATAATATAGCTCCAAAAAACTGAATTCTCTTTGAGTTTCTCTTTTTATGAGAATCAAGTGCTCCTCAAGTAACAAGCCTCTTTACATGGTTGAGGAGAAAGATCATGGATACGACTAACGTGACAATGCAATGTAATACAACGCAACGCAACAATTTTTTTAAAACGTAGTATAAGTATGTATAACGAAGTTTGGGATTAGAAATTAAATAGAAGTAATACGAGTTGGAAGAACAAAGGCTATTTTCATAGCGTGTGAAATACTCTTGAAATTGAATGCATTGCAGTTGAAATTTATGTCAAGGGGAAAAACTGCTACTTTTTTTGCAATGCAACAACAGGAAAAATTTGATTGGGATGTGAGGAATAAATGGAACAAATTTGGGGAAGCCAATTGATGTGAAAATGACATAGTTTTACCTATACTCCTTGTGTCATAAACGTACTCATTCTTGTACCCTATATGTATTAATCTTGTAATCTAAATTAGTCATCAGCTTTGCTTTGTTCCTGAATCCAGTTGTAAACTATGGTAAAGGAGAAGATTACTGTGTAATCACGAGAATGTAAAAAATAATCAAGACGAAACAGAAGATATATTATTGGCACATAATCATACTTAAGTTGTCAAATGAGAATGCAGTAAGATGATGCGTTGTTTAAAAAAAAGTTGACAATCATCTTTTTTTGTTTTGAATTAGAAATAAAAGTACTCATAATAAATTACAGACGAGTAGTCGCACGGCTCTAACAAATATATATTAGTAAAATCAACTGAATAATATACGTAATATTTTGTGGTAGTTGACAGTAGTTTCTTGGTACACTGATTTCCTTTCCTTATGTATGTAACTTCAGTTGCATGATTGTTGTTGTTTCGTAAATGGCCACGAAAGGACATTTTCGGTGGCATATAATTTCAATTATAACTTAAAATGTATGTATGTTGTTTTAGGTTATATAGCATGTTTCATATTAAATCCGAGAAAAAGACTGACAATCCCAGTTTTTTCCTCTAGAGACTAGTATATAATATTACACCAAAGACCACTGAAATAAATCGATTGCCATAACAAAAAAAAACAAAGGAAAAAACCTCAAGATCAACACTGAATACTTGATCAATGCAAATTGAAGAGATACAGCAGGATGCTAAGTATGTATATGAGACGACGCAATAATAATAATAACTGATATAACAAGTAATGTAGTAGTAATGTTAAATGATGATCAAAATTATCTGGTAGAGTACAGAGAAGGCACTTCATCCAGTCGACAGTGAAAAACGATACTTCGAGAACATACCCTTCTGTCAATACCTGCTGCTGCTTTTTCTACCTGGTTGCATTCTTCTGAGTCGTATGTATAAATTGATACACTGTACACTCATAGGAAAACACAAGTTTCAAGTTTCCAGAGACTTTGCGGGCATCAAATTTTGTTTTATACAGGGGGTATGGTCATCTAAAACTTTTTTATTCTTTCACCAGCCGGTAGATATGATGTTGAGCTCCATGATCAGATGAGGATACTTCGAAAACATAGGCAATGCATAGAAGAGTTTCTTGAGTTTCTCGATTGGTCACAACCTATCAACAACACAAATTGACATTAGTTAGTCATTTCATGTAAACGTCAGTTTATACTACTATGCACTGCTTTATATATGTATACTGTGCTCAAATTGATATACTAGTTACCTGAAGTATAGTGAAGTTTTCAAGTACACTATTCATCATGTACTTTTCTGGGAGGTGCTTCAATTTGTGGATAAAATTGATCATGTATTCACACATGGGAGACCGGTGGATGCGATATACAAACCGACCATTTTCAAAACGAGGGTATTCTGTTTCTACTTTCTCCACAACTTGTTTGCCAAACGAACATACTTTAGTCGAACAAGTGATTGGCATGTTCTCATTACTTTCGTACCTGGAACGAGTCGAAAAGGCCATTGGTTAAATTACATCACATCACTGATATCTGTTTACATTACAATATGGCACGGCCAATTCGGATTTGGTTTCTTACTGGCTTGTGACACCGTAAAATGCCTGGGTTTCATCCTGGATGTTGGAATTGAGATCAGCCCAGAATTTAACTAGGAAGAAAGCATTCTGCGGTCCTTTGTCATATAGCTCTTTCAGCCCACCCTTCTTTTCCGGGAATTTGTCGTAGATTTGACGAATGTCTACAGACTGCAGGCACAAGTAAAAAAACAAGTTTCAGTATTAGGCCTCTTATTACTTTTAAACCTGATGTTGATAGCAGGTTTGAAGTTCTAAAGAATACGCATTCATGTAGCATTTACCTCAAGAACGGGATCCGTGTAGCTTGCAGGTCCGATGTGCACAAATAAGTGTTTCTGATACTAGAAATTGAAAAGGGTTCAATTGAATCTCCGACCCAATGCATTTTTATGAGTACTTATCTTGTTGATAAGAGGACATTGTTATCTTACTGTGTCATGCTCCCTTGTTAGATCCATGAAAGCAGAAAACTCAACGAGGCAAAGTTTATGGGTGGCTATTGCTCTTCCTTCCCAGGCTGCGCTTGGTGGACCAGGTATCACGTCGGGGCCACCACTTCCGTTGCCAGCAGGGTGCGCTTTTCCTCCGCCGGCTCCTCCATACACAGTCTGGGCAAACGGCTTTACACTATATGACACAACAAGAAAATATTTTAGCTATCTTATCTCACCGCATCATTCATAGATCAAGTTTGCAAAAATGTGAGGCATTTCAAAAGCATGCAAAACAAACTTACTCTTGAGCAGCTGGTTGTAATCCTGTTTGCCAGAACTGCAACGTAAAAAAACATAACCGGTTTTATTTAATGTAATATGGTACGGTGAAACATGACATTACATGTCTGATCAATGATACGAAGACAAATCCAATTCTGCAGCAACTTACCGCTCCAGTGTAAGGTACTGGTGTACCTATTCCTAAAGTGGCAAGTCCAGCAGCTGCCGCTTTATTGTGCATGGCGGTTGCTGAAACGATTTGTGCACTGGACATGGATGACATGGTTTGGAGGGCTTTTTGTGTGTCTTTGGCCTGCTGGTCCTGGTTTTGCTAAAAATTGTAATGATTTAGTACAAGGCCCAACTAGATGTAATTACAAAAATTAACAAGAGAAAACATTCTTGGGAGTTATTACTTTTAATTTGGCTTGAATCTCTCGGAGTTTCCTTCTGGCCAGCACCTGGATATGTGAGCTTACTTGCTTACGCGTTCTCGTCTTGCCTGTTCTCAGCTTGATATAGCGTGCGATCAGCTCGTTACGACCTGAAATACAAAAAAAAACATGATGAATGATTTCAATCAACAATGCAATTCCTGAGCTGTCGTTGGCGAAAATAAAATAGCTAACCGACATACGCATAAGAACCATGTCATACTCATTGCAAGATATCGACTAGTTTAGCATCAACTTTGAAAATGAACTTGTCTGAATTCAGGATCGAATTCGAAGATGGATGGCGACGATCAAATTTGCATGGTTTAAAATCACCACCGTAAAACCTAATAGCACTAAAGTAGCCGGCTAACAACGCATTATTACAACATTGTAAACATTCATGCTTAAACTTAAACCTAAACTACTTAAAATACTATTATTATCACAGCCAAGCCAGCTATACCAATCACAAGTGAGCCAAAGGGACTTTTAAAGCCTGGTTACTATATGCATACTGATTTATGAAAAAGGTCATTACAGCTCAATACTATGTATTTATCTTTCATATGCGTTGACAAGCGCTACTATAATCTTCATCAATAGAGAATGAAATGAAGGGTATCTATTGCAACATTTTCTTCATATGGGTGGCAAAGACACAACTTTTATAAATTCTATTTTCGAAACTGCTCACCAAGTTAATTTGCTTATCTCGCAAAAACTCCCAGAGCACGTTATTACAACAGAAAAAAACATCGGTTGATAATTTCCAGAAACCAATTTCATTGGAGTTCAAAGCCCGATTAATTGAAACAGTTTGTATAGACCTGTTTTGTACAAGCATCTCCAACCGAATCATTTTTCTCAATGAACTGGTGCTATTGCCAAGACATGTGAATGCAACCTATAAACTCACTCTTTAATCTCCCATCATCTCATTGACACCGTAATAGTAATGTAGTCGAAAAAAGAAGGGTGCAGTGATGATCGTGGGATGAGTAGGACGGATGATCATATATTTGTATCATCCAAGCCCTCGGCATCACCGACCACTCACTCATTCAGTTTTACCTTTTTGATTGCAGCGTTCGTGAAAATGACTCATAGGAACAATAATGCAATTGTTTTTAGCACTGTGGTGCTGCTGTGCTATCCAAGATAGTACAGAGGTACCTTCGGGTGTATATTACGCATTTTAGGTACGTTCAGGAGAACACTTATTGTTACACGATATTTTTCGCTCAGAGAAACCCACAAGCCAAACACTGAACAATAATATATTAGCATATCACACGCAAACCTGACTACTCTGTAGTTGTTTTCATATTTGCATCTCGTCTCTTTCTTGGAATAGAGTTATGGATTCCATTTTCGGATTAAGCAAATGTAATAGGAATGAGGCATAATGTAATTATAAATTTAACCAAGTTTGATGTGCAATCAGTGTATCTGCCGCCAGAACGAGATTTTGCTTGTGATCATTACAATGTTTTAGCCTAAACATTTATATTGTCAGGTTTTTCTTCCCAGTGACAACTTTTCAATCTTTTGCGTTAAGTAGAGCTATTATCTTACATTGCCCTCAAAGTCTGATGAGCAAGAAGAAACAATGGGAACCGAGTTATAGTAGAGGATAATGAAATATACACAGTTAGATGAACCACTAACCTCATGAATTTCTCTAGGAAATAATGATGATTTTCCCCTCCATCTCTCCATTCCCTGTTTTCATCCACTTTCCTCTTAATATGCAATGTACCAAAACATTGTAATAAAATATAGGAAAAGACATATAAAAAAGGACAAGAACAAGAGAGATGAGTTTTACATAAACACATAATATCGTCTTTCTATTATCTCTCCGAGATATAATTCTCCTCTCTTCGAAGTACCGTCCCTTTCTTGGCAATATTGTGCTTGTTTTTCGGTTGTCTCTGTTTGTGTCTAACATATACATAAGTGCTGGGGACAGGGAATCCCGTATACATACATAATATCCAGCATGTGTGTGGCAGTCATAATGATGATCATGATGATGATAGTAGTGCTGGATGTGGATGTTTTATAGTAGGGGCTCTCAGTGGATGAAAGAGAGAGAGAGAGAGAGTTTTATACACATTCGACGGAGTACATGAATTCTCCAGAATGTCACCATGTTATAAATGAGGGACGAGACAGAGACAAATCCAATAAAGAAACTCACACCAGTTCGAAACGATTTATAAACGCTCAGTCTTATCCTGTCCAATCTTATTGCATCAAAATGAAAATGGCTCAGGGTAATTTCATCACATGTCACCAAATAGTGGTAGAGAAACATACGACACAAGACAAGGACACTAACACTGTACATGCTGCAACATGAATAGTGTACAGCTCTCAGCTCCAAACAACACTTTTCCCTAGCAAACTCAATGTGTGTATTTGTGATACAGAGTTTCCTATAATCGTAGTACAAAATACTGACTGTTGTAGCCTTCGCAATAATAGTGTCTACTTTCGACATTTTTTTATTCTTCTTCAACTCAACTTGCCAGAGATGCTCCTTGTTTTTTATAGCAGAAAAGTGGCTATTAAATTTTACAGAGGAGCAAATCAACCGTTTCCGAATAAGACACACGGAGAGGAGAACAAGAGAGAGAGAGGGAAAGTAACAAAACATTAGTCAGTGGGTGAAAGTTGAAATTGCCTCATCATTTGCTCTATTTTTCCTCTTGCTGCCATTACATTGCCTTATTGCATCTTTCACAACAGCCACCACGCCAAATATCAACACCGGTAGTAATTTTCTGCACTAGCCTCTCTCCCTCGTCCCCTTTTCTTTAAAAACAGGATTCCATAAAATAATACATATTATTGTGTGTATAATATTGCACAAAACCGTTCCCAGTCGACGGTAAAGAAACCAATATAATAGGAACAAGGTACTAAACCAAATCAACGACAGTTTAAGATGAGTGCACAGCACCAGAGCAGAACAGGCTCAACATCAACATCAGCTCTCTAAAAGAGCGTGGCAACGCAAACGAGCGCAATGAAAGAAGTAAAAACGGACATGTAGTGTTTTCTGCTTTACTGCTAAATGCAATCTATCAGCAACTAAAGTACTTTCCTTTGATCAGAGCGGAAGCAAACGTGTGTGCGAGCAGAATATACGGTCGAGTCTGTTAAAAACGGAATGAGGCGCCAAATGACAGGGAAAGTCATTGGAACGGACACAAATCGTACAAGTGTACAATTTGTTTTCTTTTCCTATCAACAACCATCTTTCTTCGTGAAACAAATCGTGTTCGGTGTCCATTCCCCGTTCTTTTAACAAAGTCATCCGCTGGAAGCCTCCAAAAGGCATTAAAACTTGGAGTGATCTCATTCGTCTCAAAAAAATAAACGAGTAAACAAGCAAAACTATACAAGGTTGACTAAGCATAGTCACCCAAACGGTAGCATTACTAACATAATATATGAAACATGTGTACTTGTAAAGCAATTGAAATTAGCAATAATAATGATCATGACGACGTCGATGTTGATCCTCTATACTCGATGCAATTCAATGGCGACGATATAAAAAAAGTGACGACAAAGCGAAGTGAATGAATAGTAGGAGGGAAGAGATAGAGAGTGAGTAATAAGTATAAAGTGCCATTTGAAGAGAGGCAGCCCGCAGCAGGACAGCCTCCTTACTGCCAGTGCCCGCGTTCATTTTCCACATAAAACTGAGGAAAATATCCAAGTTAACGCATTATTGGACGTAAAGAATGCGAGCATGAGAAAAACTATGCTACTATTGAATCTCGCTTTATCGTTTTCCTTCAATATTATTTGTCACCCTTATTCGCTACTTTACTCAATTCCACACATCACTTCCCTCATTCAGCCACAAATAAAACCTGAGAAGACATTTTGGGAAACAAAGCGTACACTTTTTTTACTCACAGATTTTCTGCAAGAGCCATCAACGAACGTTATACTCCTCTACCAGACAAGAGTGGTGGTGGTAAATGTTGTACTTTTTCTGGCTGGAGGTTGTCCTGAAACAACTAGAGGAAAGCGAGAAAAGGAGAGATTCTCTCCTGACAAATGCATCTCTTATCATTTGTCTTCCTGACTTTGAACGGGAAAGAAAGTGAGTATGCCGTGTAGTCTTCTTCCCGCTGACATTAAAGATATATATTTTTCCTACATGTGACAAACACTGCTTACACCCGTCCCAAACTTTATAGCCTCTCATGGTTTGAATTCATCACGAAAACATTTACAACTCTCACGATCATCCGGGGTGTACGAGAGAGATGCAGATGTGGCTGGAACGTATGTACTTGTACCCTAATCCGCATCTCATTGCCCCTGTCAGTTTCGCAGGATGCCCTCTTTGTCTTCTTTCTCCTTTTCCGTTTACCATGCATAAACACACACGGGCGGAATGACAACTGATGAAGTGTACCTTTCCCAAGTAACCATTTGTCAGAACAAACATTCATTCAGTTTTCTTGTCACGATATCATTGATGATGATGGTGCGTTAGCAGAAACAGTGAGTACAGACAGGTTTTCAATGTTTTCAAATTATCTGGAAAACAACTCACAACTTCAAGGGTACAGATTTAAATGAGGAGTGGTGAAAGGCTGAGAAGAATGTAAATGCAGACTTTCCTTTGAAAATAATGACTGGGAAATATATAAAACTGTACATTGACAGAGAAAGCTATGCATCTTGAGAGACTCGTGAAGACTCCTTGAAATATTTTTAATTTCTTTGAGAGGTGACTTATTCAAGATGATCTAATTAGGAATTTTATTCAACTACCAGAACTAATTTCACGGGACTGATTGAGTTGGTAGGAAAAAAGCGGGTTCATTCCAGTCCTAGACTGTCTCAAGGAGCGGCTTACTCAAATACTGCGTAATAGTATGGTATGAGTCAACGGGTACGGTATCACAACTTAAGTTGATAAATCCGAATGGAGAGATGATACTCGCTATTATGCTAAGAGTAAATCCAGAGAAAAGAGGATCTTATCAACAGCTCAGAACCATATAAAACATCCAATTAGCTACATAATTTGAGTCTAATTGCGCAATGACACAGCTAAAGACTTGTCTTCACTTCACCCACGTCTCCCCTTTCGTTCATCGCCGTCTTGCTAGTTTCCATGAATTCTATCCTGAGCTGAGCGGAATAGATTGAGCCACAGTGAGAAATTTATATGAGATTTTTAGAGCGATTTTAAACCAATCTCCTTTCGCCATTGCTGATCAACAGGCCATGACCAGTTGGTTGAGCCGCAAAGTCAGAGCCACAACCTACCTCTTTTTTATCGTCTCTATCCAGTTGTCTTACATACCTTCATGCATCATGGCAATTGAGATTGCTTTACATTTCTTCACTATTTGCATTTCGTTATGGTGTCCTATCATCTGGTTGCTGGTGAGGAAAGACCGAGCAAGTACAGACATTAAAGAGAAAGACTAAATTAACATCTTCTTTTCTCTGCAGGCCACTCGTTTTGCTTGAGTAACCCGATGGTGCAAATTTAAAAGCCTCTCAAAAAAGTTCTCATGCCACATTGACACAAGTTAGCAAGAGCAAAAGTTTCATGGATTTCATTCTTTTCGTGTAATCTTACAAGTGCATGCATAAAAGGACCGGATTCCTTCGTAGCTCAAGCAATAACTAGAGAGCCTCGCGGTTTTCTAGGATTGGATGCATATTTTTTACAAATTCTTGCGTAAATTACAAACTCCACTTACTTTCCACTCTTTTACGCGTAATTTGCTATGACCAAACTACACGCAAGAATTCACCGATACACGGATGAGTGAGTGTAGCATTGTATTAGCAAAATGAGCATCTCTACCAGGTTGCCCGAGCAATGAAATTGTAAATACGTAATCATTCCTTACACCATAAGCACTTTGGATGACTTACTGTTATTTCTTCTGGGAAATGAAGTTCCTCCAATACATTGTTTCTCATAAAATGTATACGTGAACGCTATACGTGTTCCGAAACTCAACTGATACGGATTTAAGGAATGGGCTATTTGTTAGAGTCAACGTCAAAGCTAGTAGTTGCCAACCCTTCCAAAGATTCGTCTAAATTGAATATTTGAATACATATTACGCATAACCCTTGCATAATACGTACGCTTGGATTCAATCTGCATGGAGCAAACAATGGGAAGCGATGTGAACAGGGAGAAATAAAATGGATAAATACATACATGCATCGCTATATATACGTGATGCATGGTAGAGCTTTTCTACAACCACGCTTACATTGTCATTGTCATCCTCTGCGTGGTCATTAAGGTTATGAATAGCTAAATGCAGAAATTCATCATATATTGTGCATTTCATACACCACCACGTAATTATTCCCAAAACTAAACAGCCGGAGTTTCACAATTTCTATCCATCATCCAGACAACCCAGAGCCTAGACGAAGTTGGTTCTCTCGCTCTCTCGTTCCGTTCTCTAGCTCGTAAAGTAACCCATCACTACTCACTACATTGTTGTGCACTATATTATACAATCACAAAAGAATAAACGCTCATATACAACGTAAATATGGGAAGGGGGAGTGGGAGTCACGGCCTGGCTACAAAATGAGAGACATGCACCAAGTTATATAATGCAGAGAGAAGATGTGAGCACACAAACATATTAGGACAAAGCACACATGGATTTGACGGTTCTCTCAGCACACACACATTCAGCTCACCTCCAAACTGACTGTGAAGTTGGTGAATGGAGTGTCAAACGACAGGAAAAGCAAGATTGAAAGAACATGATAAGGCCAGTAGATCAACGAAGTTAAAGAAAAGCACGGTAAAAACGAAATGGAAAGTGCCGAGTCTCAATTTTGAACAAAGCCATCCAATAATAATAATCAATATATGGGGCCCTGCTTTGCTGGATCTCTATGTATGTATGGATGTTGTAGAGAATACGGCTAGCGGAGTAATAATAGAAAAAAAGTGAGTGACTGAGGAGTACCAACCAACAAGCACAAGGGGATATTAAATTTTGTTATTTTTTCTCTTGTTGCACTCTTGTCCATTCCATTTTCCATTATATCACTCCAACTCGAGCATCTTTCTCCTCTGCCTCATTCCTCCGATTTTCTCTGGAATTAACACTGGGAAACAGCGGAGAACGCGGATGAGGAAGGAGCTCTGGATGATGATGATAATAATAATAATAATCATACTGTTTCATATAACCTATGGCAATGTCACCGAAGAATGAGCAACGACGATGGCAATAACAGGGTTGACGATCGCTATTATTATGAGGAAGGCCGATGAAGACAAGAGCGAGATAAAGAAAGGTACATACATGGTAATAATATCGCATAATATGCATCACAGAAAAATATGATTCCCTTTTTCCATTCCATATTTCCCCGAATTTTTACATTCAGCCATCAAACTCATCTTCGACGAGAGAAGAAACAGAAAAACAAGAGGACGACAACAGTGGAGGGGGGATCGGGCATTCATAAAGTTGATATTTGCTCAAGTACAATAGGAGACAAGAAACATCACTGAATAACAGAAACAGAACTAATACGCTATATTATCCATATGCAAGCATGCATGCATTTTCATTCATACACGTTTTTACAAAAATCCATATGGCACACATGTATGAGCTCTTGCTTCTTCAAACGAGCTCCAGCATGCAAGCACGCCGCAAGCCCGGAGTACGTTCATAATCTGAGAGGAGAAGGGCCAAGAGACTCGATTCATTCGTGATACATTATAATGAAACCAAACCAGAAAGCATTTCTGACAAAGTACAATATTGCTACTAACATGTTATGCAAGGGGGTTCCTGTTGTTGCTCATAAATAGCGAAAAGAAGTTGAGGACAGATGTATGCCTCGAAACAAGGACTCCAAGTTTGAACACTATAAAAAGCACATCTTTTAAACGGAGAGAGAGAGAGAAGCGTGCAAAATATACCGTGTAGATAACTCTACACATTGTATGCAGCGATGAAGTTTCCATTCCACTCTTTGAAAGTTGAAGCTCTCTTCCTCCTTTCGAGCATTGCTGCAGCTCACACAAAACCAATGCAATAGGATGTGATGTAGTGGTAGTATATTATAAAGTTTTTGCTCAAACTGTAAATATGAATGCAGAAGGAGAGAGAGAGAGGCAAAAACCTTTGGTACAGCAACAGCATGGAAAACTGTGTATCAGTCGATTCTCCATCAGATCACCCGGGAAGAGTGAGAGAGGGAGAGAAATATGTGGAGAGAAAAGAAGAGAGAGACATATAACAACGAAACGAACGGAGAAGCAAAGGGAGTACGAAGGGGAAGTAAGCAAAAACGATGCTTAAACTCCAGCAAAGAGCCGAAAAACTGGTTGGCAGAGAGGCAGGAGAGGGGAATCCACAACCATATATATCCCAACTAAACTATGCCAGGAATGTCCAATTAGTGCATGTACCTAACGGGATGTACAAAACAGTCTGAAAAAGTAGACTGCTGCTAAGCTCACCACTTATAACTATTATTTTCTATGATGACGTCTCCTCTCCCCTTTTTCCTCCATAATGTACAATACCTTATGTACCTCCAACTGCTGCTCCTGCAAAAGCTAAGTACCACACGGACAACTTCACGACTATCAACCATATACCATACCACTGGCTGCCTACCAAAAGCAAAACTTGGGAAAAGTTGTATTTCAACAACTGCACAACTTTCTGATCTTCATTCTACTTGAAAGAGAGACAAGAAGTAAACGAAGAAGAAGAAAAGGAGAATAAGAGGTGGAAGTTGCGGCTACAAGAAGGAACAACAACGCAAGAGATTTTCCGAGAGAGAAAGGATGAGAAAATCAGCAACACAGTGTAGTCCTAAGGAAACTGAATATAGAAGAGGTAGACAAGACAGCCATCTTATATCTATGTGGGAGCAAGAAGAATATGAACTATCTCAACTCAAAATAAGCAAGTCCCATACCTATATTGCTAGAGAGTCAGAAGAGAGAGAGAGAGCCTTTATAACTCAAAAAGAATCCAGCATAAAAGTTGGGAACTAACATTTTATATGGCCTTTAACTCTACACCATATTATAAGATAATCCAAAAACACATTATTATGAGGAAAAGGATCTTGAGATGAGTTTTGTATAATACCAGATTAATCCCAACAACCGACTTCGCTTTCATCCTTCTTCTTTTCCTTTTTCTTACTTGCTCACACACCGCCAACATGCCATGCAATATTAGACCATACACTGATCCTCCCTCATCGTGTACTTGTTCTAACCAACTTGTTCTCTTCTCCACATTCTCTAAGTCCTCATATCAAAACTCTTCCTCTCATCATCCTCATCATTTTCCTTTTTCCCTCTGTCCTTATTCTACTTCCCCGAAGAAAACTAACCAACTAAGAGAGCTTTTACTTCTTTCTAAAGTAACTACGTATGTATATATATTCATGTTTCCTAGCTAGAAACACACACATTAACTACACATCTTTAACTTCAAGCTCCGCATCATCTAACAAAATCCACCTTCTCATCATCATCATCATCATCATCCTACCATGATCCTTATTCCCTCAAACGAAACTCTTCTCTTTGATTCCATGAAGTTGTGCAATATTATTACTAAACCTGTCCACACAACTTGACTGCTAGGACTGTGATGCTTCTTCGTTTCACTTCTCTCTTTCTTTCTCTCTCCTACTTTCTTCTTCCTTTCTTTCATTCTCGGTTTCTTCTTTCTCAACCATGACACGCCACCAGTCTTCCCTCGTTTATTCCTCTCTCTCTCACGTTTCGTTCCAGTCCAGCTTAAGGGTGGACTTTTCCAGTCTCCAACTCGCAAAAAATTCAACTCATTCGTCAGAACCAGAATTCATGAAAGCTAACCAAACTCTTTAAAAAGCTTTTTTTCTAACATAAATGGACGATTCGGTGTTTTCTCTCATTTCCTTTTGCCACCTCAGAGTTAAACCGGAGAGGGGTATGTACGCAATTCCAGAAACCGTGAAAAGGACGATGTAGACACACAACAAAGGAAAATACACTCTCCATTGAATCCCTCATTGTTTTCTTTCACGCTTTCTGCACCTCGTTTCTTCAAACCTGATTTCCTTCAAGGAAAAACTGTGATAGACTTCATATCACATCACCATGACTTTGCCACGCTTTCATCACAGCATAAAAACGGCAATTACACGCAGGATCTCTTATGCGTTACGCATGTTCCACTCATTGATTGCACAGTCAACCATGTGATTTCAATTGCAGAAATCAAACGATTTATTTGGTATTCTGGGGGAAAATGCTATGAAAGTGGGATGGTGTGATATGAAACAAAGTTTACCTTGCTATTAGTTATCATGATTTTTACGGGATTTGTCACATTACGCTTTGTACATGAATTCACAAACATCTTTGGAATAAAAATAACCTATCATTTTACGACAGAGTCAAGGCTACTAGTCTCAAAATGACGCCGATAGCATGACATAACATGAGAATAAATTTCTCCATAATTTATTCGTTTAGACTATTGTGTAAATCAAAAGATAGTCAGGGGTCACAGAGATAGAGCGAGTTCAACTGTCTGTGACTAATGTCTAAATGTGTATTGATAAAGACAAGACGAGACAATCCCCACTAATGAGATCATTATTGTAATCCGAATCAATTTTTTAATGTCTACTAAAACTGATCAAGTTTTAGTCATTGGAACACCTACTCCAACTGGGGCAGGATGTATAAGACCTCGGGAATGACATTGCATAAGTCAAGATAAAAATTGGCATAAAAACTGTTGAAATACGTACTACCAACTCTAATAAAGAGTCTGTCGTCTTTCTTAATATAAGTACAATACCGTTTGTAATGGAAGCTAATTATATATCACAATTAACTCATGTTATTGCAATGATGTCGCTGGAATGTGGTAGGTATTAACCTTATATGTTACAACAAATACCTATTGTATTAAAAAACGTACGGCATGCAATGTGAAAAAAACATTTCATGATTCACCTTACATTGGCAAATTCGGGCAATCAGGTTTGATTTCTTTAGTTTTCGATATAGAAATTATTAACCTCAGATATTGGAGTTTCGCTTTGTATGCTCGGTTGAAGGCAATCATCATCGACGTTCGTTCAAAATTGAAGTTAGACATGGTAAACAAATGGCATGGGCATCCTTGGGCATTTCGTTGAATGGGAAAGATAAATTGGGGCTATAGAAGACATCCATTTATTTAAACATATATATATAAATGCAAATGTTTCCGAGAAGGACAAGACGTCAAAGCATATTCAATCCTTTGAATTTTTCAATTATCCGAACGAATGCTAGGGGAATGAATGGGATGTTTGCTCCTTTTGATACTTACGGACAGTATCTTGTCTCGGTATAATGTGGGCAATACGAGATGTGCTTATATGTACCATGTCTCAAATTAATATGGGATGTGTACGATTTGATTTGAGAAGGATTTATTTATACGTCCATAAAAAGTATATCACCATCCTCAATCTGAAAGGAAATCAAGGAATCTAGAAGCCAATACGCTGCTTTCACCGTGCATGATAAAAGATAATGAATTTAACTTTTCTGGTTTTCATCCACTTGGACCTTGCATATGGTTAGCTCATGACACGAAAATGCACTACACCATGAAATCATGGACATTGAGAAAACTTGTTTTTTTTATTCACTCAGGTATATTTTAGGATTTCGACTTACCATACATCTTTCCTTCATCGGATAATATAATTTTCCTCCGGCCGCATGGTGGGTAAATGGCAAGGGCTTCTTGGAAGCTCTGTTCTATATCCGGACTCCATACTCCTTCTGCATCTGAGGATGATAAATCTTTGTCGTCCTACAACAAACATTATCCAAAAGATTCAAATCATCAGAAAGTCGGTCAACTATATTAATCTGAAAAGTTTTCGTTGGAGCCCATCATCCATACAAAAAGGTTGGGGTATATATGAATATGCAAAACTACTTCAGCATAAAGAAACGGGAAGCGAGCTCTATGAATTGAATACTGGCCTTGTGGTCTCTACATCATCAAAAATCAAATCTATAATGTACGCATAAATATCTACATTAAATAATGTCAAGTCAACTCATAGCTGCACCTATATTCCTATATCCTTTTTAAAGTATGAAGCAATTTATAACCAGAGTCTAAATAGCATGTCTTCATCAATGTCTATGTGTGTGTACTACTGGTCTCTATATCCGTATTGTCATCTTGTTCTGGTACGGATTTCACTCAACTCCACTAAATCTATCTGAGTTGGCTGCTGGCCATGTGCTCACACTACTGATCTGATGAATCTCAGATTTGTGAAGACACGACACGAGTATTGGACTAAAAAAAAGAGATATCCCGAGCCTAGCCACTATCTAATGTGTTATTACCCCTTCTACATTATTATATTATGTAATGTTCCCACATTCATTGCTCCTTGTGGTGTCATTTGGGCTTCACGGTTTGTGCACGGGAAGAAAAAAGAGCAGGGAAAACTCTCAAGTTTTGCGTCCTCCTCTCTCCTCGTCTTCTTCTCTCTCAGCTGCTGTGATAGCGTCAAAGGTGAACGGCAAATCCACCATATATCCGAGAGAACGAGGACATAACTAACTGTACACCACATTATTGGATCTGATATGTACACAGAACACGAATGAGTACACATGCATATTTGGTATCCAAAATATGTAAGCAATGCATTGCAAGTTGCCTCACTAGAGAAATCAAATGCTCAATCCAATCCTGTCATACAAATCAGACCTGCACAAAAGCACGGACTTCGCCTAGGCTAAACTATAGCCTACTTGTTTACTTCCTTATAAACTGCACAAAAGGGCTTCAAATTACTTATGATGTCAGAATACAAAACCAATTCGTCACAATGGGAAATTCAATCAGGTTCGGGGTGAGGTGCAAAACGGGAGAGTAATTATGGATGCAAAGACTCTCTGATCGCTGGCATTTATTTTATTTGAACTTACATCGCTGACATCCAGACTGCGGTCACTCCCCGCCCCGTTAGTGTCCGGGGCGGGGGCTGAATTCGGAGTCCAAGGAGACGACAGCTTGCTGCCTTTATAGTAATCCGAGTCCACTTTGGCAGCTTTCTATAAGAAAACACAATAAATTCACATGCATTAGTAATCTTTAAATGTGAGACTACAAATAGTAGTATGCTATATCAAGGCATAAATCACAGAGCCCACGAACTGAACACAGCTATTTGTCACCTCTGCTTTCTCAGTGTGCCTGTGTAATCTAAGATTGGCCTATCAACCCGCTATCGTAAAACTCGACACAGATATCGTGTTTGTGTGGACGCAAAAGAGCAAAACAATGTCGGTCAGTAACTATCATGATCTCTTCCTCTTTCCCTCCATTTGTTCCGTTAAATTCTTACAAAGTGGTGCCGAACTTCCCAAATAGGAAAGTAGGATGTAAAAATCATCCACTTCACCATCGATCAAAGTAAAGTAACAGGGAACACCATTAACTCGCATGGAGTACAAGTGGCTAACGACATTTCCATTTCTCAAGTCTACCCAGATGAAACGACAAGGTAGAGAGACGAGTTAAAGGAGCGTCGAAGTTTTTCCACGTGCGTACATCCATCATGCATTAAACAAGGTTGTTGTTCGATTGCTTCTTACGTATGCATTCATAATTTCAACCGCGTCTCTTACGTCTTTAACCCCTTCTCTCTCTCGCTCTGGCTAAAACAACGAGATTAATCATAATGCGCGGATCGAGAAGCTTGTTTTTCTATAATCGAAAGTTTATGCATGCATCAGCATTTATTTCTAGTCATCATCAGATTAGATTCATAAAATTCGAGAGAGCGGACGCATGTAAAGTGCAGTGGCAAGCGGCGCACAGCCAAAACACTCACTTTTAAATTTAATGCATCACTCCTTTACCCACATAGTTATACGATTTTGTATTTAAAGAAAAAGTAGACTTGACTCAACTTGACTTGTGAGTTAAGTAACTACAAAAGCAAAGCATTGGCAAACATAAGCTACCCTTCCCAAAAGGCAGGCATACATGATTTTTCACTATACTTTTGCTCCCATTAGTAACCCTATCTTTGAGAGACCAACACCAGGACAGGAGCAAGTAAGCAAGCCAAGGTGTAGTTTCAAGGAGTAGGAGCAAAAAAAACCCAAATGTGAATATGTAATAGAGAGAAACCAGAAGAGAAGAACACAAGCACATCAAAAAAAGCCAGAAGCAAAGTAGTAGCTCCATCGGCAGCAGGAGGAGAAGCAGGTAATGATAATAATGCCGATGACTGTGTACTCCATGAAACATGCACAAACATAGGTAAGATATTATTACCAAACACCATTACATCAACATGTGTGTGTGTGTGTGAGTGTGTACATGTGCATACATTTAATATCAAAAATTTTAAGTTGAGTCAGCGAGGGACTATTTTATTAACAATATACATTCTGCCCCTAAATTTTATGTGGATATGTGCATAAAACATAGTTTCATGACGAGGATACAGATACCATGAGAGTGATTAGTTAGTAGTAGACTGTTGACGGTGAAATAAAATGTAAGAGATGCATATAATTTACGGTATATAATGGGAAAGATGAACACGACGGACACATGGGTGGAAGAGCAAAGGTACAGCATCACTAAGCAATTTCGTAGCAATCACAAATCAAGTTTAGTGAAATACACTGAATATATGCATTCTTATACACATTTATGGCTCATGAGCTTGTTTCAACGGATGAGTGACGTAGTATGAATCATCATCATTCAGCATGATCGTTGATCATAAAAACATCATCGGAATATGCATACACGTAACTTGTAACTAGCCAACTGAGTTGCACTGCTAAAGTCGGGGTTTATAAAAAGTTTGGTTTCATCGTTGTGCTGCTAGCAAACAGATGCACTTAGCTAACATTACATTAGAATATCTGATAGGAGCGAAATTTTGTCATAACGAAATAGGAAGCCAAGTGGTAACAAAAAATAAGTCATGCCATGAACTAGCTCAGTGACTGATGTGAGATGATCTACCTGTGTGTTCAACTTTGAACTAGTCATATTCAGCAAAGCATCATTTACAACGTGCCCTCCTCAACGTTGTTCTGACGAAAACAACTGATAAACTACAACACAATATGTTTTTGGGTTCGAACAATGTGAAATGGTGCAGCGCAACCTGCCCTGACCATAGTTTGCATAGGATCACTCATGTGTGTGATGATGATGGTAATATATATATGATGGTGAAGATGATGATGAGTAAGCTTGACCTCATTTGACTGTCTTCTGGTGTCCTGAAACGGTAAGATATTACACGCTGCGCTGCATGAATACAAAAACGCAATTCGTCTCAATTTTATCAACATTATATGACAGTTTACTCATCAGACGAGTTCAAATCACCGTTCATCCCAAATTAACAACCAATATGAGTGCTCACCCTCCACACCACCATCACATCACCATCAGAGTCAAAAGTAAACAATAATCTTAATGTAAACTCGGCTCACAATCATAGAACACCTTATTAGTAGTTGGTGTTGAACCCCCAGACGCATGACATTATTGTTTGGGCACACTGACAACTCCACAATGACTACAAAGCCTCGAAGTTCATTTCTCCCCGTACCTCGTAATAATAACCATGTAATGACAACAATAGTGGAAGGAAGGGATAAGGAAAGAAACAAGACACAATAAACGATACGATGTGAAAAAGATATACCCCTTTGCATTGCATTATTGTTATTGCACCTTCAGATTTTATTGAGGAGTTTCAGGTGACAACAAAATACTAACTCAAGACTGAAGACATGCTCCTAAGTGGAAAGATCATGCTCAACATCCTTTTAAGCTTTATTCCTTCGTGCATGACAATATCAACGTGAAGATTTTCTAGTAATATTCCCAAGAGAAATATGGGCATGTGGGTCCAGGGCCTGGAGTACTGTTAATATGAAAATGTGCAAAGGAAGCAGGAAATGAAATAAGGTTTTCTGGTTGGAAGATGAGATACAAGCGCTGAGACAATCATAAGTGCTAGGTGTGTAGGCAAAGGCATACAAATTGAGCTCGGACCTTATTATACCTATTTACGATTTACATGTTCTGAAAAACTGTACAACACTTTACTTCTGTCTGTACACAAGCTTCTCTCTCGTTCTTTGCTCAAAGCCTGACAATGAGTGGTTATCATTATCATCATGATGGTGAAGGTAGCAGCTGTGTGTCTTGTCTTCAAAGTCCTTAAATCTACACAACCTAAAAACCTGTCCAATATATTACAAAATAGTGCTCAAGGCACTCTCATTTTGTGTTCAGCATGGACGCTGTAAAATGCAAAGGGATTCAACATCGCCACAACCACGCCAAGCAGTAATAGAGGCGCAGGAGAATGAAGAAAAAATCAAGTTAAGTCTCCTTTCTTCCTCATGACACTGACTTATAATACACAAGAGCATGACAAGGGAAAACCAGACCATCAGCCAAAATCCCTGAACTTTCGAAATACGCCCACAAGAAGATGCTAATGTTATACGAGCATATATCTTGCCGTACAAATTAGAATTAAAGGAAGGAAACGAAAATCTGGCCATTTCTTCTTCTTCCTTCATCACATGGTAGAATAATATCATGTATCAAGGGATGTCTTAAAAGTGCGTAGCCACTCTGTGCTCCATGATTCATCTCAATTTTTTTCCTTCCTGAGCCGAGCTAGTCCTTCAATAGCTATATTTCAGAGCATGGAGATCTACTTATTAATGCATCATCATCATCTCAGATTTTATTTACAACAATGGACACGGTTGTAAAGATGCTCCTCTCGCTTTTCCACAAGCGTCACTCTAGGTTTGTAACATGCAAGATAGAGAGAGAGAGAGAGAGAAAAGGGATGATATGATGATGCTGATGTAAAGACGCTCTAGCTTACAAAACCGGTGTACCAACTAAAACCAACCAACAACTTGAACAATCACACATGCAACTTAAGGAACATTCGGTAGACGAAGAGATTTTTCCGCAGCCGAGTCTACAAATACAAAAAAGTTATTAAGTTGAAATACATGCAAAGGTAAAGAGGAAGCAGCCAACGGTTTAGAACTCGTAGCAAAGAAAAGGCTACCTACCCTTCCTCCTCTCATAATCATTTATCCACGATTTCACGTGTAATCACCGCATACCCTGAGCCAACGTTCAGTATACCAAAACTTAACATTGGGAAGCAGAGAAACCTCCGTGAAAGAAGCATCGAACTACTAGCTAGTTTCCTTAAATATCCATATGATTTAAGCAAGTAATAAGCTAAGCTATAATCCTCAAGCGCTGTTAATGGCAATGATGATAATGATAAAATAATGCTTCCATCCACCTCAGCAGCAAAAGCCAGCAAATGAAGAAAAAAACACAGGTAAATTTTGAGACACCTACAAAAGTCAGCTTATGGTGGGCTGCTTGGAAGAAGGGGATGAAATAAACTAATAGCTTATAGGACAAAAGACAAGTAGGAAGAAAGGAAAATATAGGCAGGTAGACCAGAGCATCGGCAAACACGGATTTGTGTGGAAGGAAAGACAGGTTGGTTGCCTACTTGCTTACCCTTACTACTGTTTTTTTCTTGTGGGCTGAAACTGAGATAAAAGTTACCCTTAAATTACAGTATTACCATTACTTCATCTTCTTCAAAACCGCTCAATGCAACCTTACATCGAAGAATACTGAAACCAAAATAAAGCGTACATTTTGACCAGGACCAGGATATCCTTATTGACAATGATGTACACTTTAAAGACAAGACATACACACACCTTGCCTCAAGTAATACATGAAGGTACTGCGTGTAGAGCTGGTGGTATAGGTGCATAATAAGTCATTGCAGTGAAATGGAGTCCTGGCTAACTGTGTGTAGGGTGCCTGGAGCCCTCTCAGCCAGAATCACACGATGGAAGGATGGCAGAATCCACAACATAATAATCATCATCACATCACCCTTATTTGAATCTAACGAAGGGATTCTATTCTATTCAGGAGAGGGACCACTGCTGTGGCATCCCCTGAAATCGCAGAAACAGCAACATCAAGACAGGTCGGAAGAGAACGGAGCAAAAAGTTGAACCATTATTATTAGTGTTTCCCATTCGTATATTAATGCACGTATTTACGTATTCAATAAAAAGCATGTCATTTCGCTGAGAAGATAAAGAAACAGGAGTGCAAGAATAATGCAACACACCAACAGAAAGGTAAGGAAGCAGGAGAAGGCTTAAGTTTTTAGGCAAGCCAGCAAAGGAACAGAATCAAGACAAGGAAAAGAGAAGGGAAAACCCTAAAACACATCTAACAACAGCAAAACAACAGCCAGCAGTCGAAGGAACGGAACAGGCTGACAGCAACAATGGGAACCATCCATAATGTGTATCCTCGATGTAATGAGATCCACTTCAACCACCAGTATACCATTAGCAGACAACATATATACAACACATACACCAAGGAAAACGAGTCAGAGAAAGAGAGACACACAAAAAGCCATAATCATATAGGTTCTTCTCTCTTTCTGGCTCACACACATACACACAATTATTTACAACCCTGTTGCCGCAGAATTTGGAAGGGCTTCCCCCAGCAATGCAAAACATCTAAAACAGCTCTTACTGGAATTCTCCATGCATAGCCGTTGAGAACTCATCTAATGGACCATGAAAATTGTACACTTCTACTAAAAACTCATATTGCGCTGTCAGCCGTACTCTTACTATATAATATGTATATTCATTCCCTTTCTCCCTCTCTCTCTCTCTGTTTTCCATTTTCATCGTTGTATACAAATGTAGAACGTAAAACTACAGCCATTCCCTGTCATTACTCTTAAAGTAGCACATTTCACGCGATTTCACAACGATATATATAAATGTGTGCAGAAAAACGAATATATTTATCTAGTGGGGTGAGATAATAAATATTCATAGGCCTATAAATGTGTCGCAGCACACTTATCTGGAGAGAATGGAGTACTCTCACATCATAGAAACAATTGTCAACATAATGACTAAGATAATAATGGATCATGAACACTTAAGATCCGCAGTTTCCGTCTTAAAACTGGCGTGGTGATAATGCGATATGATGAGTGGGGATCTGCTCCTCAAAATTTTCATTGTGGGAGCACCACTGTCACTTCCAAACACGCTAATAGTTTGTTGTGTGATGCCAATGCATTAAAGGTATGTTGCTACAGTGGGGTTCTGCTTTTATTTTACGTTAGAAACAAAGGGCATGCTGGGACCATATCATTTTCCAGCAT
This sequence comes from Orchesella cincta, assembly GCA_001718145.1. NCBI lineage: Eukaryota > Metazoa > Arthropoda > Collembola > Entomobryomorpha > Orchesellidae > Orchesella > Orchesella cincta. The sequence goes on along the minus strand of LJIJ01000111.1, from coordinate 226,086 downwards.
CAATTCTGTCAAGCCGACAGTCAAAATGTCAAAGATAATCTGAAACCTACATATATGATGTTTTGTATTGCCATTTTATACAAAGGATTTTCATCAACAAAAACAGTTGAGTCTCGCTTTGATTGTTGCGTTGCTTCTGTCGATGTCGATAGCATTGAATAATGGATGTTAATCCTAACTAAACATCATTCAACGGCCAATAAACACTGGTTTTCCAATAGCAAGTGTTCTGAGAAGCAGAAAATTCAAAACAGCATGAACAAATGGAAAAATCTGTTTGTATGCAAACTTTTCCAGGTAAAGCCTTCCGCAAAACTCTTGTAATGCAAGCTTTGTGGGGGAAAATATGTTGATACCTTTGTTTTGGAGTCTCACTTACGTTAGTCAGAGCCAAAGATGGAGAATGGCAGTTGAACCAACCACCTTGAGAAAAATATTAAAACAATTTCCATTTTGAGAATTTCATCAAATCTGGAAAGTCAAAAAGGATCAAAGAGGTTCTTCGTCTAAAACTCACCATGCGCATTCACTTTCTTGTATTTTCATAAAACAAGAGAGAACTTTGTGCAACAAAGAGAAACAAGAAAATTAGATGATGTAACCTGCTTAGGAAAGCACAAAATGACAGATATTGATTTCACTTGAGTTGGCAGACACGAAGAAGGAGAAGAAAATATAAGATCGCGTTTCTCCCACTGCACTCCATACAGCGATAGCTCTAACTCCTGTAGCACAGCAAATGAAAGTCGAGAAAGAAAATTACAACTACAACCGTCTTGTTCTCTCAATCTACCAAATCCTTCACTGTTCTTTTTTTCAAATTATATGATTGGAGGCACACTATCTTTCCTAACTTTGTCTTCCGTCATCTTCTGGTGTTAGTTATATTATGAGTATGAAAACAATAAAACATGTTATGTGGCATATGCATATAGATGGACTGGAGATGATTGTAACTTTTCTCATTTCTAAACTAGAAATAAATTATGGTTCATCTCTCTAGCAATTTCTGTATCAAGGTAATTTATGTATGAATCTTTTTTTCATTACTGGTTCTGGTACTCTTTTATATGTGTGTATTTAAAATCAACATAAGTTCCTAAGGTGAAGTCTACACATTTCACATATTTCATTCTCTCGTAAGTCACTATTAATTTTAAAAACTTTTACCAAACTTTCTACCCTAATTGGAAACAGATATGACTGCAAAGCCTCAAATAAGACGTAGCAAATTGTAGTGAAGGAAGCAACAATACGGAGTAAGCTACCATCGCTGCTGCTATTTTTGAAGCAATGAAATACATGAAAGTTTGCAATATTATGCTCGTGCGAGCGGAAATTTCAGCAAGCGAATTTAATTTCTCTGTTGTAACAACGGGACAACTTAGTTGTAAATTCAACGTGGTTGAATGGCCACTGTGCAAATTATAATGGATGTGATGTTGTTATAAATACGTTTCTAAGAAAAGCCAAGTAGCAAAGCGAGCAGAACAATTTAATGTTGCTTTATACCAAATTCAGCATAATTCATTATCAAAACAAAGGGTACCGACATGCAGAACACCAGTTGTGTTTAAAAACTCACGTGTAAAAATACATAGAAAGTTTGCATAACAGCTTTCTTTCCTTTCCTTTTCAAGTGATTTCGGCATTATATAATATTTGTATTTAATGAAATTTTTAAGGACAAATAACGTAGATATATACATACTTACATGTTACGTGTTTAGATATGCTATGCATTTATGCCCGTTGTAATTAATTTCTATAGAGCATGCTAATGGTGATAAAGTTGTTTCTTAGTTCCAGTAAATGTAGCTATATGATATGTTTCCTCTTACCTCGGAATTTTGTAACCTTGAGCCTGTAATGTTGACGGCTAGTGGTGGCTACTTTATATAAAAATAAATAAAAAGTATTGTTTTTGAGAATTTGTCCCACGCTTCTGAACCTCGTTCAGTTGTGTCTTATATGACGCATCCACATTTGCAAAACCACTGTCCTGTGGAGTCAAGATTCACAAGCACAAGTGAAGAAAAGAGATTACATTGGTGGCAACAAAGGTCTACTCTTGCATAAGCCGTATAGGTTTGTCTTGTTTAGTCAATAGACAGATGAATAAATTTGAACAATACACTGCAACGATTCACGAGAAGAACTACCACTGAAATTAACAAAATGATCATAAAATATCGTCGATAAAGTGATCATTCACATGCGAAAACTTTTTGCGAGAAAGCATTTCTCCTTTTTCCTTGCTCTAGAAAGGCAAATAAAAATCCATATTCTTTTCCCAGTTCGTCTCAACAAATTGCGTTTTCAGAGACTGAACAATGCATGGCTGAAGAAATTTCTATTCTTCTAGGAAGAATAATCGAATAAGACAGTCAAGTTTGAAATCAATGTTCTGCAACCACAGGTCCAGATTCACTAGACCAAACCAAACCAAACTGATAGTGTGAGAATAAGGTAGATCAAGTTAAGAGCAATCTGGCCATATATAAATTCCTTGTTTCGTTTGTTTTGCAAACTCCGAACCAAAACTGTCACTGTGCACGTTTACAACCTCATAATTTCACGGGTATTCAGAACGGTTTTGTGTAGCTCTCCACACTTGGGTTAGTTTTCACTTGTTCAGTTTTGAGCTGAAAGCATACTGTCACCGGTGGACGTCTATGCTATTGTGAGAACCGATTGAAAACCTCATGATGTGTATTATGGCACAAGGAACGAAGTGGACAGAGTCAGTTCAAGCTAGTTACTTTTTCCTTTCCGCACAATAAGACGTTTTCTCTCATCTTACCCAATCCAAACTCTCTTCATCTCGCTTATTAGCACTGAGCTGGAGGAGTGCAATATTAATAATAATCATAACAAGGGAAACAACACTATGAAAACATTAGGAAAGGAGCAATGCGGACCAATACAGCATGTTTGAGTGTCAATAAGGAGGAGAGAAGTTCGCTTTCCACTTCCTTGCTTCCTAACTCACTCACTCAATTCTCTTGGGAAACGCTAACAAAACTCTTTTCTTCCCTCGTCTCCCTGTGTCTTGTCGAGTCAAGTAGAGCCAGCATAAAAAGAACGAAATCAGAGACAGTCATTCTGATCCACCACTAACATGTTCATGACTGACTTGAGAATCGCTTCTTCGTCTTCCTTGATTCTTACGAGATGATCATCATGATGCAACCAAAAACCTCCTCAAGCAACACCATTACTACCACCACTCTTTCGATTTACTACGTTCGTATGCATGTGTGTGTGTGGACGATGTAGTCAAAAAAAAGTAAACTGCAGCACTTCGAATTTTCTACCACCACCACCACTTGAGAAAGAGCGGTCTGATGACGGTAAGGTATCCTAATGCACAAGCTATTACTGCAACAACTACTCCTTCTTCGTTTTCTCGTCTCTACAATTACGACTTACTTTTTCTTTACCGTTTTAGAGTAGGGACTTCAAACATGACAAACAAACAAGAACCATGGATGGGCTAGGAAAGTCGATTACGACCACGATGAGTTTGGAAGAACAAGAGAGAAGTTATATACATGGGATGATAAAGAACAATAACAACAGTTCTCTGTTTTTTTGAGTCTGTTCGATTGTCCGTAGAAAACACGAATAAGGAGGTTGGTCTGTAAGTGTATACGCGGAGATGCGAGCTTATAAGATGCTCAGAAGACGCTGATGAAGGCAACGCGAACGATGACTAAAATGATGATGAGAAGGTAAAAGCATACTCTCTCCCTATCTGTTGTGAGAGCTTTGCTTCGCTTCTCTTTCTTTCCTGCTGTTACCTGCAGTTTGAAGAAAAAACTTAGTCTATATTTCGTCGAGTCCCTACATTTTTCTTGATAGAAAACTTGTATAATCAATAGTTTTAGAAGTCTCAAAAACTCGTCCGCAATCTTCCATTTAATTTATCTTGCCTCTGCTTGCGATTTACAAGGGCATGGCAGACGTTCGCTGAGAGATAGAGTGGAGCTCATATATGTACAATAAACAAGCACACTGTAATAACCACTGGCGCTGCTATTACTCCTCGATTTCAACGTTTACTACTTACGCTACTTAGTTTACTCCATCACTTCATAACTACACACCACACACTCTCGCTCATTTGCTCAGTTTTGAGGTGCTCGCTCTACGGGAAATAAGGAGTCAAAAGTCAGGAGCAGTAATACCATCCTCAGTAGACATGGAACAAAGAATTATTCATTGATGTACCATAAAGGTAAGAAACCACACTCGGATCTTATATTGCACTGGCCTGGGACTGAGGATGAACACACACAGGACCATTGTTTGACAACCTCAGAAGAAACCTGGTTGGTAAGGAGTATACCAAACAAATAGGAAAGCACAGGTATATCCACAGTACGATGTCATATGAATACATTTAAGGAGTAAACCGACTGACTCTCTGAGGAGATCTTTATAATATATGTATGTTTGCATGTATAAAAGTAAAATGAGTCGTATTAAAAGCAAGGCAGCAACAAATTTTACATTCATATATGCATAATACAAAAACTATAATGGATAAATACATACATGGTGGCTATACCATAAACGTCTTATAGTGTGGATGAGAACGAGTACCTCGGCTTCGTTTTCTTCGAAGAAAAGATGAGGCAGAGACAACAGGTGTTATTCTACAAGCCAACTTGCTGGCTTGACTCAACCGGTTCGTTTGCTTGCTTACTCCCTCGTAGAAGCCCAACCACAACCTTAACTCCATGTAATACTCAACTGAGGCTGAGGTAAGGATAGGTCTACAGACGATGATGCTATATTACTGCTTCTCTCGATCTACCCTGTCTTGCACATCTCTTTGCATTATTGCATCTATACACTCACCTTTATTTTATTTTCAGGTAAATACCCTTAGCAGCATTAAGTAATGGAGTGAACAGAACAAGAGCTGTCTCTGAGTGAGCGGAGAAGCAGCGAGAGAGAAGAGAGACTGCCTCCGGCCACAACCGCTAACAACTATCAACAACCCACCCTCACTCCGTGGAAAAAACTCATTTCCCTTTTGTCAAGCACAACCCTCCATTGTGGTCCTATCCAGAAGAAAACTTATTGTTACATGTTCCTTATATGGCAACAAAAAATGCTGAAAGAACAACATAACAGCATCTTAGAGCAAAATCTACTTCTTCCTCTTACTTATGCTGTCAGTAGGCAGCCACGACACCTTTCTTGCTTGCAACAGTTGCAACCGATAATATAGAATCACGAGGATAGGTACACGCCACGTTTTATCCGTATATCCGTGGCTCCTCTATCATTTATTTCCATTATCCCTTTTGCAATTTAGTTTTGTATCTCAACGAATTTGTTTGGAAATAATTGGAAATCCGGATTAATTTCGGATATATGAATCTTGAAGCCATTAAGCAAAATTTCGAAATCTTTTTAATGATAAGATATTATGTTTCAAGCTCCAAGGACAAATCATTTCCTTCTACTTTTGAAATAGGTTGTTACAAAACAGGGTTTTCATCACATTTTGATAAGCCACGTTATCAACAATATTGAAGTTCATAATATGTAAACAATGAAGCAGTGCAGAACCATTGTGATACTTCTCACTCCAGATGATTTTTAATGCAATCCGTGTATCAACATTATATGCATTAACCTACACTCACGTATCACCACATCACGAAACCATTACGCAGTTAAAGTCGAGGCAATTGCAGAGAGTGAGAGCATCAGCTAGAAAAAAACAGGATTCGAAAATCAAGACAAGAAACGAGACCCAGCTCAGTTCACAAGGTGTATCTCTGTATACGCTCCAATAATGGTTATTTGTAAGGTTTTCTTTTCAGCAGGATATGTGCATAATATAATATACATACACTTGATATTCCCAGCGGTGGAGGTGTACACATACGTATCTACATTTATCTGAGGCTTTACATTGTGTACTATATTTTGAAGCTCCGTCAACTTCATTATCAATGATCCACTCCAACTGAAGAAAAAAGCATTGTTGCAAGTTTCACCTAAATGTATTGCACAAAATATTAAAGACTGCTGAGTCCTTTGAGAGTGTAAAGGACGGGTAAACCAGAGTCGTAATCGGACAAGACACATCGACCAAGACAAAGAAATAATGTTGTCGTAAAATTAAAGCTGATTGCTTTAAAACAGCAGAGCTGCAACATACAAGTGGAGACACAGAGTGTAAGGTCTCGAGTCTCGACTATCCGCTTTCCTCCAATCTGTGTTGAGCCCTTTCACAACTAATGTAGCAATACAAATAAACTCTTATCCTCAAAGGTTTTTGAATTTAAAGTTGCTCTGATGCTGAAAATCTCAACTGTTTATTAAAACTAGTGCTGAAAACCATCCACATCTTTTTCAAGCAGAGAATCCATGACGCGTCTTTTCTTTCTTTTGCCCAAGTTGCATATCATCTATCCAGCTCGAGCTGACCAAAAAAAATGATTCTACCCTCATCGAGCGACCGATGGACCGCTGCATGAAGACTTTAAAATGATGAGAATGACGATGCACCACGAAACAGCAAAAGAAAGAAGGAAGAGACGCGAACAAGCATCTGATTTGTACCCCGAGGCATTGAGCAATGATAAGACTTGACGTTGATGATAATCACCATTATCCCCACTATGTGTTTAGAAATTTACTATTGTTATTGTTATAGAGTAAGAAAAGCCCTTGGATGGATCCTTTTTCTGAAGCCACAGGTAAATTTCACCACACCATTCCCTAAAACGCACGTCATCTTTGGAGTGCATGCAGTCGATTTACATATACTCGTGTAAAGAAACTTTGCACTGTACATGCATCCCGTGTAGAAAATAATATATTTAAAAAATACACCAGTATTCAGCCCCTTCCTTCTCCAAACAACAATTATAATGGATATTGCATGCCCTATAATGTTGTGTATTAACAAATGTACACAAGTAAATAGAGAGGCTGACTACATATATAATTTTACAGAAGCTTTAAACTTGCAGCCAGTATATTACCCACCAACGTAATCACGACAACGCTTTAGAATCTCATCATTTCATTGCACACACAACGCTTTAGAATTTCCAACCTGATCGTTTGTACATTAGCATCATGTTTCACCTTTATTCTCTGAGTTTATGCATATCCATGACTGACTGGTGCGGTGGTTCGTACACGCGTGTAAAAATCACAACAGACGAAAGAAAACAACGATATGAGAAACAAAGATTGCATGTGCATGAAAAAAACTTTTTCGCAGTCAAGCCATCATTTACACTACTTGCTTTATTTAGCCAAGACCAAGATCCCATCGTAGCCATTAGTAGACAGTAGAATACCGTCTTAAAACAAAATCTGCCTTACCTACCTACCTACTTACTTGAAAATACTATGCCATGTTGCTCATAATATATGAGAGAGACATGAATGAAAAAATTGCATTGCAAAGAGCGTACCAAAAATACCAATCCGGACTGCATTTTATTTTTGGTTAATTAAAAAATTAGTTGCAAAGTCAATATTTTATGGTGAATGGCAATGACCCCCAAAACTATGCGAAGTAATACGAAAACTAGAGTAACTGGACTTCAAACTTCCAGTCAGATGCAAATTAATACAGTTAATTAATAAAACTTCATGTGTAAGTGAAATGAAAAAGGTTTAAAGATGCAGTAATCAGAATCTAAAATATTATTGGTTGTACTAATCAATTTACAGAGAACGTATACAAACCTAAAAATATAGCATTAAAAACCATATGGCGTAGCAGACCATGGTCGTTTACAACGAATTTGGGTAATGTTTTTTGCTGAAGGGAAAAGCTGAAAACGCCGATAGGAAACAGTGAGACTGATTTAAAATATTTGAGCAAATATTTATTACATGTTTATCCCTCAGGACCATACAGTACCGTAATGATAAATGAATCGAAGATTTTAGTGCATGTTTTCTATTCATTGTTTGCTTTCTTTGCGTCAACTTCATTTTTCACAATTTTCAAATCCAACTCGGTTCCAAATTTCCAATATATTTTACGTACTTTCGGCAATGTTGTAGCATGAACAGATTTGACCAAACACCCAAAGTTCAGCCCGTCAGCCCTCAACTAAAACAAAATGAGAATACATGCCGAGAAATTTGCGTTGATGTCCGTTTAACATTTAACTCAAAATTAAAACAATTCAAGAGAAATAAATCAGACGCGACTACAGAGCTCCAGATACTCAAACGTCCGGTTGGATTTGAAAATGAATCCAGGAAGCATGTAATAGTTCATGGTCATGAGTATGGTAATTACTTCATACTGTTCAGTTGCAACACAAACGTAATAGGTTCCGGTACAGAAAACTTTTCCCATCGTAATGCAAACCACTTTTCAATAAAATACTCTCACCTACCCCTCGCTAAACGAAGTTGATTATTCGTGCTATGCATTTTTCTCTTGGATACACAAAAACAGATAACACATTATCGATAAACTCTGCTACAACCATCAAGATTATTTTAGTATCGCGTTGTATCAAAACAGGATCGGTTCAGTATGGTCAAGATCAAACCTTGCGCATCTCCACTTTATTCTAGTTTGCGAAGCTTCAATACTCTTACATCACAATTCACATAATGGTTCTGGCCGGCATACAAAGGATACTACATACGATGCTCTTCAGTTGCTCACCGTAAATCTTCGTCATGTTAGTAATGGCGTTTGTAATGTGATCAAACTTTCCATCAAGATATAAAATAAGGCTAGGGAAACTGGGTTGGGATTTAATTACATTAGTTTGAATTTGATTTTCATTGTAATTTTTAATAATAATTTTCCAATTCTTGGAGCCAACTATAGAAGCTCGAGTTATCATACAAGGATGATAATATGGTACATTAAACTGTGCTACATTTTTGTGCCCATGCCTATTTTATCAATGGTTTATAATCATAAATTTGTCTGTATGCATCCATTTTGCTTAAGACGAGATTACAGATGATGAAAGGGTAAGTATAAAGCGTAATGTTAGAACTCCGTTGCAGCTGCTGTAATTTTTATTGCAGTTTGTGATATGTGACGATGCTATATGTGAGATGATGGCCGTGAGTTGTAGACAGCAATAATAAGCAAAGATACGATGCGATACAAGGACACGTACGAACTGCTATTACTCCACCGCCAGTCTTTCACGAGAGCATGAAATTGGCAAAGTGATGATGACTGATTTGATGGTAATGATCACGAAGCCTATCCCTCTGCCATTTTCTAACTCTTACGTACCAATACCACAACGATTATTTTTCGATAGTGTGTAGAACAATAAAATATTTGAACTCAGTGACTGAACTATTGACTACTATCTGCTACGTGCAGATAGTTAACTTAAACAAGTTTTTAGAGAGATGACAAAGACTTTACGTCTTTAGCCAATTATCTTCACACATAGTTGTAGTGTCGAGATAAAACGATGAAATAAAAGAAAAGAGGTCTAGTTAGTTGTTGACGTTGATTAAATCATAATAAATGGATTATATGCTATCACTTCCCTTCAAATGGAATAGTGAAATGATGATGAGTAACTCCACTTAACAAAGGATAATTAAAAACCAATGCGGTCATAAAACTGGCTTAAATTTTTCAAATACGCGATGTTTGCGTCAGACGAGGTGACAAAACAAACTTGGCGTTAAAATGATATCGCCTCAAATATATCCTTATCAATCCATATCACTGGCAAGGTCCCACAAAAAATCAGTGCCAGCGAGCGTCCCAGACACCCGTCAGTTATTACAATTGTTCAATTATTCAAGTTGGGATTCTAACCAAATATGGACAACAATGTACACCCCTTCAACTGCTTCAAGTGCACGTGCTCTAGTTTAAACAACATGATCGTTGAGATTTTGGCAAAATATGGTGTTTACTTCAAGTCGATGCGAAGGAAATGATAAAGCAAACTTGTAGCTTTGAAAACGACTTATAGATCCGCTGAGGGAGTGTGCTATGAGGCTATGAAAGCAATTAGTGATATCATACAAATGGCAATAACAACATTTTACTAACAGGTCCAACAATTTTCTTACTTCAATACTTTCCCACATATAGACAAATAGTTGGAGTTGTTAAGTAGAAACGCAAACCATTAACTTGTGGTTGCAAAGTTTATTCCTTGATTACTGTCGTAAAAAACTGCTGAAAAGTGTCCTTCAAGTTAAAATGTTTTGCATATTATCCACGTAATGAAGTAAATCCTTAAATTTCCAGCTGATTCATGACATTTTGTTATCGTTAGTTTGATAATTTGGATAATTCATGAAGGTACATATGTCTTGCATTTCATGAGAAATATGCTTAGAATTCATCTTCCAATTTCTACAAAAATTTATGTAATTGATGCAGAACAAACATTTTTTTGTTTTCATATACGTGATTCCCAGAGTGCTCGACGAGGTGAGATGAAGTAAGCTCGGAGATTAGCACTCATGTTTCTATGTGCTACGTACGACCTTATCTTGTAATTTCCAGTTCATACATACATACATAACATGAAGTAGTGCAGCATCAACACTTTTCTTTCATTACAAAACAGCTAAGCATGTATAAATCCAGCACCTGGAGTTAAGGATATAAGTGGAGTTGCATGACCCAGTCAGTTCCATATTACTGCGATTGCCATGAACTATAATCTAAAAATATGACTGAAATTTGCTGAAGATTAAGTTTACGTCTGGCCGTTTTGCTGAACTGCATAATGCCTATCTATGCTGACATTTCTTCGCTTTCCATTCATTCCAGCTGGCGAATAGTAAATCACACCATGCCACATAACATTTCGCATTTAGAGTACTCTTTTCGTTCCACGCAGGTTAGTTAGCAATGGGTTAAACTTATAAAAAATGATGCGCTGTGGCTGAAAGTGGCCAATTTTTTTACACATCATGCTAATCATTTTTATATTATTTGTACATAGTACATACGTACATTGGCACATAGTGAAACAGGATACAGTTACATTCTCTTTAAACCTCTAACCACGCTGTTCCATTCATTAATAGAATAAATTTCAAGTTTATATAACAAATTTTAATTCGTTGGAATGACTTCCCAAGCTAATATTTGTAGCACATAGCCCATGGATTATTTGCAGAGGAGAAGTATTCCTCGACTAGGCTCAGATTTTACTCAAATCACATCACCCGTTGTCGTTGTTGCTGGTCAATAAAATCGAACAAAAAAAATCCAACCCCTGAGATGTACTTTTTTGTGAAGGTGAAAGGTAACCTAATATTTACATAAAATTGTAATACACCATGAGTGAAAATTGGGCGTAAACAGTCCAACCAAATATACAGCTGCTACTGATCAAAAAATTGTCCTTGAAACGTCTCGAGATATGAAAATCAACCATTGGATGCATGATTTTTTCAATTTTAATCAAATGTGTTTTCTTTAAAAAAAAAAAAGTTGTAATGGCAAGAGCAATTTTGTCAGCTTAAATATATTTTCTAATTCAACTAAAGTTATTTCACATGAGTAGTACAGTATTTATATATTCTTTTATTTTACAGCTTAGTAACCCTCAGATGTGCAGGATTAATCCGAGCTAACGAGTACAATAACCTCCAGTTTTTCCAATATATGCTCGTTAGAGATAAGCTTATAGCATTATGTCATTGTCACGACATTAAATGTGGGATATATTTTATGATTCAATTCGCACATTGCTGCAATTTCAATGTGTCAGCGAAGCAATCCGTGTATAGTCAAATTTTAGTGCAGAGGTTAACGTTTGTAATTACACGGTCATTTGAGTACGAAATAATAAGAATAAAGTTTCCAAAAAAGGAGTCACTGAAACTGCCACTGAAAAATTCAATTACTGACTGAAATTATTAACATTGACGGTTTCGTGTTCACATAAAACTTTAACGGATATAAACAGGAATATAATAGCAAAACATTTAAAATGTATTCGTGTGGCTTCCTTTATGTCGCAAAGTAACCAATGGTCTTCTGCCTTTCAAGGTACTTGGTAAATAGAAAATCAACCACCTTGAGACCATTTTAATCCTCAAGTCTCTGGTTGGACAACGTCCTAACTTTTTTAATATGCTGGAACAACAGGTCTTCTATCCGAAAAAGGCGTGTATATGTATTCACAGTGCGTCCTGCATCGCATAAACTCATAGGACGCATCTATTATTCATTACGTGGCGTAGACTTCTTCAGGTTTAAAATTGAATCTTCTGGTTGGAACTACTTGCTTGGAAACAGGAGATATTAGCCCAACGCAACAAACACAAAGAAGACAAGCTTGCCTCGTGGAGTACGAGTAGTACTCATCGTCATCATCATCATCATCATCATATCACCGCTACGAAAGATACAGATTCAGCAAGTTGCCATAAAAAACTGAATGCATTACGCTGAAGACACTTTTATTTCAAAACGAAGCATCATTTTGTGTGCATTAGATAGTGGTAGTTGAGAAGAATAATACGCTATATATGACTCCCTGAACATCTCAGGAACAGTCCAAGTGTTGATGGTGAGCAACCAAGCAACTTGGCAGGCACAAGTTCACTTTTTCGACGAGAGTCAAATCCGGGGGAGGATGCACACACATGCTAGTGACTAACACGGGCAGCGGTGGTGTGCTTGCTAAACCGCAGCACGAAACTTATGGACAAAATAATATACGTATATGCTTCTATTTCTATCGACTTGGAGTGTGTAAGAGAGAGAGAGAGAGATAGAGGAAAAACCACAGGCTAGGACTAGCGCGCCTCACTCCTGCCTGAAATTGAGATCATGATGGAGGAGAGCTCCGATGATCTTGCTGTTTCATCATCAAACTTTTCGTTCTTTATAAGAAATTGTGTAGCAGCTGATGTAAATTTCCTTAGATAAGAAGCATAATCCAAATCCAAGCCCTTACATTACCCAAATACAATATCAACCAATACTACCAGAACTGGAACAAATAGAATAAGCATGCCAGAATTTAATACGGAAAACGTAACATCCACACACGTAGTAGACTCTTGAATAAATCGTCGTATTGGATTAGTGCTGAATCTTCTTATTTTCGGTTGAAAGAAAAAGAGAGCAGGTTGGAAAATAATGGAAACCTACGCCCGCTGCATGATGTGTTATAATGCTTACAAGTTTTCTCAGTGCACGCACAAGTGCACAACAAATACGGATGAACCTTAAGGGATATGAAGGAAAAACATAAAGAAAATGTTTACAACGTAACAACTACCGTCCCCATAGTTCATTTTATGTCATTACAAGAGCACGAATGGGAATGAAAAAGTGTAGTCGACACGGTATTCAAATGAAATGATGCACTAAAAAGAAGGCAAATACATTCATGGTGAGCCCTTAAAAGCCTTTAACAATGTTCAGATTGGTTGAGCGATAAAAAAAGAACTAAACAGGATTCGATGTGTGTATGTGTGTGGCAAATGCAAAGACAAGTTCATTTCGTTTATTACTACAACCTTATATAACCATCGCCTCGCATCACCCACCCTCATCCACTTCACTCACTCAAGTCAGTCATGTCAATACTGTTTTTTAATATGCTCGATTCCATGAATTGAAAAGTGAGCTGTTAGCGTATGCATGAATGAACATTTTCCAGTTTAAGTATACGACTTGTCGTCCCTAATAATTCCATTCAGATATCCAATAAACTAGGACTTCTAGCCAGGCACTCATGACTCATTAGAGCTCCCATAGCGGACGGCTGAGAGAAAAAAAAATGAGAGAAACAGTATACGAATGATATGACGAGTATATATGACAGATAGAACATCATCATGCAAAAAATCCTCAAAAAACCTTTTTGCATCGCTATGGAAAAAGTGGTTGATCATTTGAGCTACTTGTCATGGCAATGAATACACATAATCAAATCAAGTTGAACTCAAGCAGCAGAGCACGAATGAAGTCACTACGCAGTATTGGAATATGACTTTTGGTGTGGCGACCTGTGGACAATTAACTAGCAAAACAATTGAAGTCAAAACAAGCCACATGTCACATCATTTCCCAAATTGACAACAAATAGATAGGTAAAACCAAGGGATAGGCAAAAAATACTACAAGGTATTTTTTCAGCAAACATATTGAAGTTGGTAAAAATTTGAAATCAGCACAAACAGACATTATAGTATTTTTAAGTATTTTCCTTCGAGACGAGTGCAATAGGGCGACGACATGCTAGTACCATGATTTTATTATGCATGCATAAAAGCTGCAACACAACATAACATATAGATAAACATGTCATTAAAACGTAAGCGTACGCGTTCAAACATTTCCTAATATGAATCAGTGCTGTTTGAAACAGCTCTATCGTTGTGCATTTCGACTTCCTGTCAAATGTCGTTGGGAAATGTCGTTTGTGCCAGACATAACTTTTACGATCTTGGTACTAGCGGCTATTTTGCCTTCCTAATTGTGTGTCAATGCCCCAAATTATCGTTACATTAAAATGCAAGAGCAAGATGAACTTCGTTCCATTTCCTTTGCAAACACAATATTTGGCTTAGAACAACCAAGTTTGAAGAACAACAAGCTCTGATGTATGATGCTACCAGCAAAAACAAATTCAGGACAGTGTAGTTTTTAATGCCATATTGCAACACCTCGAAATGACTGAATGGGCAAATAAACACGGTGCAAAAACTTTGGCAGAAAATGTCGCAAACAATATGTAGGCATTGGTGAACAACGTTTAGTTCCAACCGTGTGTGTTATTCCCTGCACGCTGAGAAATGGTGAATGAAGCAAACGACCTATCAGAGAGAAGTTAATTTATTTATTTTGTGGAATAAGTGAATGGAGAGAGATGAGTACGAAAAGAGAATAAAAACCATCCATTATCCATTAGACGGTTGGTTGCCAAGAACTACTCGACATCAACTTGAGCTTCTTCCTATAGGCGTCCCCCACCTTCAATTCCCTTTTCGTATCAGTGGAAAATCTTTGATATCGAATACAACAGACTTTGAGGCTTTCTTGGCTTCCTCTTATATTACGTTCTGTCCTATTAGCTGGGTTAGCTTCTTCGTTTCCTATTATCTCTTATGCAGTAAAAAGTTAGCGAATTGAACCGAAGGGAGCAATAACTTGGTCGTCGAACAGTGCATTCGATCATATACTACGCAACATCTCTATAAAAATATAGTCAAACTACTATGATATGGTGCTGTTGGTAACATCTCTCACAACAAGTTTTTGGCCATAGTACCATGAGAAGTCATTTAACCTGTTTCCAGCAACAGTATTTTTTCCTTCCTTTTAAACACGGAAAAAAGGCGGCTGGTGCTGCTAACTTGTTGCACATCTCATATTGCACTTGATTGTAGCATGCAGGGTAAATCTAAATTATGTTTATCACGTCATATACCCAACAAACTACATCCAATTTTATCAATCTTTAAAAAGCAGGGAAACTCATACAGAAGGCCTACATACATACCAGCCTAATGCTTATACATATTATATGCGCATATATTATAATAATCGGATCGGATATAAGGAGTTGAAAAATACACACACTTCTTGCCATCTCGCAGCCGCACACAACCAACATCGCACACAGTGAAAAGGAACATTGTCATTAGCCTCTTACTTCCCCGCTGTTTTTGTTCTGTGCCTGGCTGCAAACAACCCAAGGCCTTTGCATAAGATAAACCAAATAAAAAAGCGAAGATGAAGAAACTTCTATATACATTGCTGGCCTGACTTTTAAACGTAGCTCGTTGTATACAAACCATCATACAAAGCACACACATCAAAGATCTCTATGCCGAGATAAATCTTTGCCCAGTCACGGATGACTTGAAACACATGAGTTATTTTTTACTCACATTTATACGTGTGCGTCCTGCATTAGATTTAAATGTGAATGATGCGTTTTAAGAAAACATGGGTTCTTAGCCATCATTCACGTAATATCAAATTTGGAAATCTACATACATACATATTTGTACGATATGGTCAATATATCTATAGTGTCCAACACAACCGTTGAGTGTTCCACACATCATCATGTATTCAAAACAAACCTGGCACACACATTCTATGTGATCGCTGCCTGTCTAGGACCATCTGTTACTTGAAGGATATTACTGTGTTTTCGTTCCTTTTTATTTTTTTTTTATATAAAAGTAGCTAGATTTCATTGAAGAACATAGACCTTTAACGGAACGAGACAGAAAACAAGACCTTTTAACGACACCAACTTCTGCTTGATATGAACAAGTAAGATAGGTAAATAAAAACGGAGGTAAATCTTAATTCGCAACCCAGAGTTGCCAGGACTGCCACAACTTCTTTTATTAATCAGTAGCTCTCTTGTAATAAAAAAGAATAATCGATGACCAACCAACCTAAAATGCGGAAAAAGTGGTAAGAGGTATAGGCGTATTCTCATTATTAAAATGCCGAAAAAGCGATCGTTCTGCACGAACACAACATTAAACCAGACTTGTCCTTAAAGTGTCATTAAAATTAAACCATTGTATCAGCACTAGTAAATAGTATGCCAACAAACGAGTAGCTATTACTCATTATTGCCACAAAAAGTGGCTACTAAAATTTCTTGTTTTTTGGGTCGGCTCACACGACAAAGTACGGAGGGATGGTGATCCGTCTTTGAGAAGGAGTAGAAATTAATTGATAACGGGACAGGTTAAATCCAGTCAGTGAGAATTTTTTTATAGATAGCCAACAGAGTAGAGTAAAAAGGATGATGGTGTTCTTATTCCTTTCAGAAGAAGTAAATAGTGTCAGTATTCAACTTCAGTTGCACTTTTCTCAACCATCTTGTTTTTACCTGCTACTCTAATCCGATTCCGTTACCGCGGTGCTTTGCTTGGTTGCAGCAACTTTGAAGAAATACGACGAGTAACAAAATTACATTGACAGCAACAGCACGAACCATCTCATTTAGCAGACAAACTTTCTTTTGGGTATGATGATATAAACGAGTGAAAAATCGAAATAATCAGGATTAATAGGAGGTGGAGGTGTATGGTGGTTTGGTTCGAAAATAATATTGTGCTGTAGTAATGGCAATATTACTTACTTTATGAGAACATGAACCTTTGTAAATGTAACGCAGAGTCAGAATTGTGTACACACATGCTGCAAGAAAACCCCGTAGCTACAAGCATCTACAATAAATAAATACGACGAACAATATATGTATCTACACGGTCACTATAACGAGATGCAAACACATTAAACGAAGCAAACTCAACTCACATAATGTTCCCATCTTTTTAATGCCTGATTTGATCATATTAAATTGCAGTCGGCCGACAGTCTGCTGCTGATACCGCTAATCCCCCAAAGAAGAACAACATGCATTGCAGTGCAGAATGTTGAGGGAATGAAGTCCATAAAAACGAAAGATCACAAAACAGATGCAGCTGTCTTGCTCAAAAAAATCTTTTTTTGCTCCATTGCTCCAATCCAATATATAATTTGTTGCATACATAAAATATCCAATATTTCAAAAATCGACTGAAAAGGTGCAAATCTACTTGAAGCTCACCTCAATTACTTGTTTCTAAACAGCATCGACGTATTAGTAATCTCTGATTTGAAAATGTATCGTATTGCCTCTAATATAATAATTTTGTTCTTCGAACTCAGCTACCCGTTTCGTCCTTAATTTTCGCACACACAAACATTTTTAATAACGAGACGAAAAAGGTCAATTATGCACCCTTCAAAAGAAAAAGCTGTTGCATGTGCAATCATCATCAAATACGCGTTTTATGTTGTGCATTGTACATGCAAATCGTGAGTGCAACTCAGCTCATTGCATGTATCAGTCAAAAAGTGGCTACTAAGGTGACACCAGAGGGAAACCCTGACAGTTAGCCATCTCCCAAATCACAGTGAAAAAACAACTTTCAAAGTTGGCAGACAACACAACGGCTACCCATAAAAATCAAAAAGAAAACTGCAACGCTCATAAATACGAGGTACATCAAGACGATCTAACCAGTCAAACATCTCTGTCTCAGTCACTACTATACCGTTCTATTTGGGAAGGGAAGATGTCGACCAAGAGGAGATAGCTGGTGTTTCTAAGAGATGAGAAAAGGGCTCAGCCACTATAACTACTGTTTCACATTAATGGATTAACGTAATCATAATAATTAGATGATACGATTTATCTTATTTTAAAGGAGACCTGTGTACCTTTTTTTGCTAAAATGGTATCATCATCACCACTTTTTATACATAGTTGCTCTATACGTACCTCTACCCGTGTCACACTCAACATGAGTTTTTGAGTTTGAGCCAATATTTTGTATCACTGAAACATATAAAACCAAAACACAAAACCATTGTCATTCTATCCTCATGTCAGTCTGGTAATCCTCTATCGCTAAACCATATCTTGTTGCGATCTGGCAAATATAAATGCTGCAGAATGAACTTCTTTGCTTTAAAAGTGATCCCTGATCACCTGATCACATCAGTCGTTATATGATTCTGAGCTACCAACACCAAGTTCGTGAGCGTCTGCAGTTCTGAGCGATAATGTGTTTGCTTAACAAGTCGACGTCGATGGGTGGACGTTTGGACAAACCAACTTTTAAAGGCCTAACACCACCGAAAATTTTCCGAACGCCAAGCATTGCCAATGCTGCACAAACATAGGAATAGCATCACAACTTTGGGAGGCAGACCAATCGCAGAGTGAGCAACTTAATATGACTTGCTCATGAACAACAGGGCATTAGTTAACTTTTGCATATCCTAAAAATGTATTCCTTCGACCTCTAGATTCTCAATATCTTTCAATAGTACAAATCCGGCATAATGATGTAGGCAAATAAAGTTTCCCGATTGCATTCAAATCAGAGCAAAAGTTCAATAAATTTATTCGTTTCATTACGTTGATGTTGGGAAGGAAAATAATGCTCGACATAGATGCTACTGGATTGGAAGTACTATATTATGCATTGTGCAATTACATTTGTGTAGAAAATACACACAAAAACTAATGCTAATGCTGTCAAAATTGTCAAATTACATACACGTGTAGCATTAAACGGCTAGCTGTAATAGGCAGCATTTATTCCTCAGTTTGCGTGAGAATTGATTTAATCTGTAATGTATACTAATTGTGTACATTTTATGAATTTTTATTTTCAAAAATGCATCTTGGCTAATTTATGGATAACAAGACAAGTTTAAGGTGACAATGTATGAGAGAATGTATCTTTTCGTTGAAGCATTATTGCAGTAAGGTATAACACAGAGAAATCCCACATTTTCCATTAGTGTGATAGAAGACAGAATAATTTGCAAGTGGATAATGCTAATACATATATCAAAAAGCAGTGAATACGTCGTTGAAACAGATCGTAGCCAAAGTTTATTATGGTGTTTGCGTGAAGGTACATGCATATTCGGGGTGTGTTACTTGTATGCCAAGACTGTCACCATTGTTAGTGCCATTCATGTCATGACAAGGGCAAACTTTAAACCGTATGGGTTTCTAACCACATGGGGCTTACACATGCACACTATCCTACTGTTTTAGTGTGGATGCATGGTTTGCTTTTGGTTTACACAATTTCTATTCAAAATCTGGTCCTTCATTGCACTATTAAAACTAAATCATCCATGCATACATGTATAGGACACCTTTTTCCTGATAATCTTGATGATACTGATGCACTTTAACATATTTGACACATTAGATAAATTGGTCAACTTTTTTAGAAAGAAAACTAACATTTTATATGTGGCTTTCAGTAGACAAAATACTGTTCATGGTAAAAAGTACGGTTTAATTGCATAGGGTTGCTCTAACGCAAGCAAAAAGAACAATTACTTTGTCATATATCTTGTAATGCATCCACAAACAAGTTACACCATTCAATCAAACCAAAAGTGTCACTCTTAACTAATTGTGTAAGAAAAATTGATCGAATGATACAGTCTAGTAAAGCAGTTTTCCAAATTCTCGAATCATCGGCTTCTGGATGGAAAGTCCCAAACGTAATACTAGACAAGGGGAGTGTATATGAACTTTGTTTATTATAAGGTTCACTACTCACATGTTATAAATCGCCATTAACACTATGCATATTACGTAGTCAACCATACACCAGTTGTAGTTGGGGAACGTTTTAAGTTTTAAATTCATCTCAAAAATATCTTTAGCCTTTAGGAACACTAAAAATAGTTTCTGACTTCACAATCAGATTCAGTTTCAATCCGAACTACAAAGTACATGCTTTCATCATGATGATCAGTATGCCAAATTGCGGAGTGAGTGCAAATCTTCTCCGAAAACGTATGCATGCACTCAGTCATACAAAGTATATGCTGGTTGTTTTAAACCGAAATGGTGAATGGATGTGGTAGTGCACACACACACATGGAGATCCGTACAGCTAATGCACATGATATAAAGCTGGTTCATTTCACCTCGTCCATATCTCACGCTTCACCATCAGCAATATAAAGTGTGTTTGTAGGCATTTATGTAAAATTGTGAAAGGCTTTCTACGTACGTTTCCTCAGGCTGTCTCTCTTTATGGGCCGCAAATATTGAACACCAAAATGCAATGCATACATTTAAAATTGTTCAATTGCGGGGAAAAGTACTGCGCTCGCCAGTCGTCAGCATATATTAGCAATAGCGGGGCTTCAACTTCAACGCATTTTGTTTCAGATGCAGGCCGGAGAGAAGTGAACAGTGAAAATCATAACAAATCAACAGAGTATACGTTTGCGGCAGTTTGCATACCTATACATATTTAATAGTATG
The DNA here is from genome assembly GCA_001718145.1 of Orchesella cincta. Classification (NCBI taxonomy): domain Eukaryota; kingdom Metazoa; phylum Arthropoda; class Collembola; order Entomobryomorpha; family Orchesellidae; genus Orchesella; species Orchesella cincta. The sequence goes on along the minus strand of LJIJ01000111.1, from coordinate 205,279 downwards.
AGTGCAAGTATCAGTATCACTCGCAAACATGTGCTAATGCAGTCAGCGTAACGATTATGGCAATATGGTCTTAGCTGTAGTTTCTCGCTTCAAACAACGTTTGCTTTATACCCCAGCATTGAGCAGGATTGAGAAGAAAGTTAAGACTACAAACAAATCTTCAGTTCTCTCATCTTGTTGACTGGGCCGATACAGCCTCAAAGATCGTCATCGTATTTCCCCGGTGGTAGTTCACAAAACTGTGAGTATGCATGCACACACTAATGTATTATTAGTGAACTAGAAGAAAAAGAAGGGTTGCAGATGAAGGCAAAAAATGAAGCCACGACACACGGCTCCTCACTCACACCGTAACAACCTCTTAATGAAAATGCGAGCATAGCCCAAGCAAACATGATATCCTACTATTTCCCCGGAATCGACATCATTTTTAACCATGAAACCATCATATTATCACCATACCATGCATCACCACTTCTTTCCTTATATATCATTTATCTGGTAAATCACAAAAAATAGGAATGTATAAGAAATGATGTAGGTATATTTTTTTTTGTAGATTTGCCATGCTACACTTACACTACTAAACTTTAGTTTCATATCTTATATAAGTATAATCAATCCACTGTGCATTCTGGATGAATGATGTGATGTAACAAACAAGACACATGCAAGTAAATAAGAGTGAGCAAGAAGCCACCACCAACCAACCAGTTAGGATACCGCACGGTAAACTTGCAGTCATCATCAACATCATCCTTTGCTGCTGGCTGAGAGACAGAGTAAGCAAAAGTCTTTAGCCTGGTGCAACATTTTTTATGTTACGACTTTTTTGCAACTACAACTAACAAACTGCTTATTACAATACTACCAACTCAAACCTATTCAAAAAACCCTTCCTCGCATCATTGATGCCGTGCATATGAGACTCACAAACTCACCTAAGTACATACATTTATCTTTTTATTTTGTGAAGCTAACGTGTACTTAAATAATACAGATTGATGCGGTGTAGCAATGAAGACCATCACATCACTGCAACAAACTTTTGTATATATATGTATACTGGGCGTAACCTTACATTATCGGCTAGATGAAAAACGAGAAGAAAAACACCATTGAAGATAAACCTCAATTTTTTAAGCTTTAGCTTGAATTGAACTAGCGAATCTCTCCTACACACATTTACTGACATTCAAAAAGTTACCGTCCTCCCTCGCAAGGGTGATGTGCCGCCCAGGTGCTAATTTATTCGACGAAACTCATACACACACAAAATCTCACCAGAATGATTCAAACGTGGACAAAACTCATTTTGTGGAGTAAGCGTGTGGGCGAGGGAACAATAATAACATCATTGCAGAAACCATTTGACAAAAAATATGTCAAGTCGAGCTAAAAGCGGATTGACGGTAGAAAACCACACACAGTCGGTTACTTGCAACACTAACCTCATCATGTCAAAATGCAATGTTAGAACCGACCTGCGAAAAGTTCCTAGGAATTACTGCGTTTCAAACATCTACAAGCAAATTTCTACTTTAAAATGAATTTGATATGTTGTATCAACAAATGAGAGATACTGGAATGCAGTTTAAAGTAGTTGACAATTTTTATTTATTCAAACTTTAACAAAAAAAATTCTTCCCAGGTCAGAACGGGTGACAGCACACTCCTGTAGTTCTGGAATTAATTATCACAAATCAAAAATGATAGGAGGAGGTTTATTTGTATATGTCATTCTGATTCGATTACATATGCGCTCATAAATCGGATGAGAGCATCATTATTCATTATAAACTTTGCATCTGTTTAAAATGATATCTTGTCCATATTTATAAACCATTTTTCTATGCAACACGGATACAATTGGCAAGAACGTACACAGAATCGCGCACATACACAACAGTTGACAGTTCTATATCGAAAATGGTTGGATCGCAATGTCAATATGCCGGGCTTAACTGTGATTGATACAGATTATTCTAAAATTGGTTGATTACTCACTAATTTTTACGTTGGTTCAACACGTTCGTTCATGAAATGGGGTTTTTGATGTCACTGATTGTATTCAAACTTCCGAGAATGAGTAAAGTAATCTATAGTAAAAAGCAGGGATTCTAAGGTTTGTGAAGGAATGTCACCATGATTTTAATACTTTAATTTAAACTCAGTTTGTGTGGTTATTTATATTAAAAGTACTGCCAAGTGTGAGTAATCGTCACTCTGTTCTTCGAAATCGGAAGTTAAGTTCACATAATATAAAATCAAAATTGACCGTCTTTTAGGTCCCAGTTGTAGTCAACAAAGAGTAGTAAACGCCGATGAGCAATTTCGTCTCATTCAAATTCCTAGAAGTAGAAGCTAAAATCATCAGCATATTTATCTTAATCTGCCATATATCTGAGTAGCCTGCCAAAACCCAAACCGCTTTCGACAACAACGCCTAAAGTCGTCTAACATGCATGTGTCGCCGTGCCTGAGCTACCCCAACGCTACAAAGAAAACTGTTGTAATATAAACTGAATGAGCGATATCAGATTAGAATTAAAGTTTGATAACCTACTCTTTCAAACAGTGTTGTGTGTCCGTCTCTCCCTCTTTATTATCGGCAACATAAGAATGTTAAAATTCCGGAGCTTCATGACAATGTTCTTAGGTTAGTTTTGCAATATTTTTAATATGCACACCAAGTTCTATGCATTTACTTAGGGATTATTTCTTGCTGTTCCACTAAATATTTAATACACAAAAAAGAATGACGCATTCAAGTGATTCTTTCACCTGTTCGTGGTACTGATGCCTTGAGCTTCAACTTTTTCTACATTCAGTCCGCTAAATACATGGTTAGATCTCCACCTGAAAGTCAACTTACACCTGAAAGTAATAACATGAAGTTCTTTGCGTGGCAGAAATACCGTTATCCACCCCCTAAATCACTTATTACTCATCTCATCTCCATACGCTTTCAACTTTGTGTCTGTTGATTTAGTTTAAATTCACCAAGAGAACAAAATATCAGTATCCTAAGCATGTCATAATTATCGCATTATCAGATAGTATACCATTTCATGGTTGAAAGTGTAGCTGAACTTGTGGTGAACAATCCCATTACATTTAAACAATGTGTGTGCATGTGCATACACATGCATGGGAGTTGTGTCTAATTCGCACAATAGCAAATTTTGTGTTTGGTTTCATCTTTAAGCTTGCATTTGCAAATATGTATGGATCCTCTAGTGTCTATACATGTGGGATATTGTTCAGCGTCCCGACAGATGATTGGAAATGGAGTACAGCATGTGAGCTGTGATTCTCAATCTCAACGATGCAAACTAAGAAATGATATGATATACACATAAGTGACTCATGTCAAGTAGAAAATCCACTGTACAGTTGGCTCCTGGTTTCAATACCTTATCTTTCAACGTGTTTTCGTGATAATGTAGTCATGTTTTACTCCTGTACTTGATTCATTTTGCTGGAATATGCAAAAATTTTGTTTAACCTGCGTGAGCAGATTAACATATTTGTTAATAACCGCATTGTCAAGTGTGTATAAAGAAACGAGAAGCAGTTAAGTTTGTTTTGATGACACAGTAATACATTGGGTTTGTTAAATCGTTATTCGTTAAATATGCTTACTAGTCTACTTTGATGACCGGAAATTAGCGAGCAAAAAATTCTACTAGTTGCTAAAACATGTCTCATGTGAAGATCAATGAAGATTACTTTATCACATTAGCAAGTGCTGAAAGAAATGTTTATTTCATGATATTTTTCAATATTTTTATGGACATTATTTAGCCTAGTTTTTTAAGAATTTGGTCGAAGGCGATAATATTGGCAGCACCATAGGTCATGTTCAATGCCCGAGTGTGAAAATACGATTGAGATTTTTAAATTAAAGAGACAAGAGATATGAGATACGAATAGCATGAAATAAACTGCTGAAGCTGAATGAATCGATTTGTTTTTTACTTATTCATCGACATCGTGGAATTGTATAGCCTTATGTATGAATTATTGATGACGTTGGTATGAATAGATTTATAGCATGTAGTATTTGCCATATCAATAATATGGCTTGTACTGGTCCAACTGTCCAAGTCATTTCAAATGAAATTTGGAAAATGAATCGGTCGGTGTCAAATCATGATCGGATGATGAACGATATTTTCCTACTGGAAAAGTTAATGCCTGCTTTTGTACTAAAAATTGTGGCAATGATACACTAGTGTGCGACAAATGTTTAAATACTTCATTTTTTTGTTTTTTAAATTTTTATGTGATGTTTATGGCATCCTTCTTGAATTTGTTTTTTCAGTTTCACTATTGAACGCTTTAGAATAATAGCGTCATTAACATTTGCAGCATAAAAATGACACCAGAGCTCATAAATAAATGTGTTTATGTACGTGTTTGCAATATATCTTTCTTTAATGTATGCTGGTCGTATTTCTCTTTATGTGTAAGGCAAATCACGGAGGAAATGTGAGAAATACAATTTAACTCTTTTTGATAATTCGTATCATCTACTAACCTTGAGAACTTAAAGTGCAACTAGTCGCGACAAGATAATCCAATTCTCGCCTCAAAGTGTATTGCACTGTTCAATTGAGCTGTTATAATCGTCTGCATTTGCATATATGCAAAAACACATTACATTGATAACTTCTGTGACATCCAAGAAAGCGAAATTGAATGGATTAAGTCAACTGTCTGGATTCAAATATTTGTTCTAAATATTACGCAATTCTTCACAAAGCCAACTTTCATGTGAGCAAACGAAAAACAAGAATTTAATGCTTCCAGGCAGTGAGAAGAAAAATATTTATTCACATTGTCATTTTACAACTTAAATCATTAATGGTAATGTCGCGTACAACTGCTGTCGTCAAATTTTCACTGAAGCAACGCAAATGTTACATCCATCAGCACAGTATTGCCCACAATAAACAAAACAACTAGTATTCTAAGAAAATTAAATGGAGAAGAGTTAAAGCTCTTATAAATATAACAATGTTACGGCATTTTAAAGCATAATTAAACGCATCGTATGCATATTTAAACCATTGGTTGGCATTGGATTATACAAAACGAAAGTAATTCTCGCTGGAGCCAGTCAAATATTCATTCAAGAAAGGAGTTGCAAACTCCTAAATAAATATCTCATGAGCAGTTTTGAAGTTAGTTAGCTGGAATGCTTGGGTAAAAGATATTATAACGGATTATTAGAAAATATGTCCTTCAAACAAAATGAGTTCAGCAGTCACAGTGAAAAGGTTGGTGACGGATTGTGAAACTCTTGCAACTGAGAACGGTCCAGAGGTAAAAATTTAAATCTCATGCAAATTGGTAACTACCGTCTCACTAGAGTGTATCAATGAACACCTAAAAATACATTCATGTGCATTTTACGACATTGTCTCAAGTTACTTTCTGCGTATTTTCTTGTCGCCAACTTCTGTCGCCATCATCAAAACAGTCTGTCAAGTTTGTTTTCTTGGCCAAACCGAAACCAAAAGTTTGAAGATGCTCTTTAATTTAGTCATATTTAACTTCATTTTTGCAATAACATTATGAGGAATGTTGAACGTGGATTTCCATCACGGCAGATGGAATGGTAATTGAAAAAAATGAATTTTACTTGACAAATGACGCAAATACAGTAGTTGACTAAGATAATCATTTTATTTTGTCAACTTTACAGTAATCTGATGACAAATGACCATGAAAATGAACGGGAATTTCCTGTGTTAAATAGGTAATTCCGAGATGAAGATTGAAATTACAAATTAAACAATGACTTACTTGGTACCCTCCTATGTTGAACTCCAGAATCACTCCGGGTTGTTCAGTATGAAACTGAACTTTCTAGATAATCCAACAATGATAAGATTTATTTGCTAACGTAGTAAAATAAACCTTGTCACGTAGGAAGCTTGCACACGTCAACCGGCTCAATATAATTTCTCTAGTTTTTAGTGTTATTCTGTTAAATATATTCCCAAACAGTTTCTCAACCTTTCTTGATATACAATTAGCGCTAACCAACCGTTCTTACAAGTAGGTTCATATCTGTCCAGACATCTTTTAAAACATCTGGCGTCTCAACTTTTTAAAAGCATGATCACCACCATTTACTGACAGTAACCTTAGAGGTTGGTGGTCAGAATTTAAAACTGTTCCGCAGTAAATACTATCCTCAGTAAATGCAGTTATGAGCATTTATATAAGCTGTCATGGCACAAAATTGGTGACGTAAGTAAATACAGTTCCGAACTCAACACTTAATGTTCCAACCGTTGACTCTGGATCAAGTAGTTCTATGATTCACATCAGCATTCATAATTTGATGCTAATCAACTGTGTCTGTACGCAAAATTATTCAGTGACATCAGGAGCAAGGTTGTTCACACAGACTGAGCAGGAAGGTAATTAGCATTTTGTAGATTGAATAACAAAGATAGATAGCTGCTGGAATTTTTAAAACGCACCAACACTATTCAAATAGTAGACTCCTAGATGCATCAAGTTATGGCAAGGGCACAAAGGAATGCACAATTGACATTATTAAATGCTTCAAGTCTTTTCGCACAAGTCCAATCACACCGTTTCCTTTTGATTTCGTTTGACTAAACAGTAATCTCATTGAAATGGAAAGGTGACATGAATGCAATTCACAAAAAACTGCGTTGCACTTTACTTATTGCCACGAAAGAAGCAGTAAAATCTTTTGTCAGTTGAATTGAGCAATTGGATGGGTAATCAAATCAAAGTTAATTACTCACCTTTGGCTAACTGTAACTAAACGCAAAGCTCAATCTCTACTTTTCTTTTCTTTCACTGTGTTACCACTTAATTGTGATGTAAAATTGCACGAGAGTATTGTATTGTCCCCTGACATAAAAAATTGAACAAAAACTTGAATCAGTTACACACACGTAGAATTGGCTAACAGAGCAGTGAAAGAGATGATCTAGAGGCACACACGAAGAAAAAAACTAAACTTACAACTGAAGATGAGAAAAGGAGAATAAAAGTAAAAAATAATAATAATTTTGTGTCTTTTTAACGAAATAAAAAGCGTCCTCTCTTCTGCACCAAACTAGAGTAACAGGAGCTCATCAACTTAATGAATCGGCAACAGCAACAACATGATGAAGGTAAGTGATGTGATGTGATGCGATGATGATGCTTGATCTCTTATTGTAGTTTTTTGTGTGTCTATGAGTATGCCTCTGTGTATATACGCTCGTCGTTGCTCTGCATTAAAACATGAGTTTGTTGAGTCGCTTCAATGTATCTGTTTTGTCTCTTGAGCCTCTGTTATGCATTTGGTATTGTACTCTTGCTCGTTCTCTAGTTTTCACATTCAAATTTTAACCTACACTTCTTTTCTCATGAATGTAGGTATTATTAGGTATATATGATGTGTCTGCTGTTTGCTCTTCTGTTGTGTTTTCTTTCTTACACCGCTTCCTTACTTTTCAGGCTTTTTTCTTGTTCCACCAAACGTGTTCACTGCTGCTCTATGATGCTCTCGCACTGGATAGAATGGGATAGTCGAACTCTCAGAGAGCGAAATGCTTGACTCCCTTAGTGAATGACTTGAAAAGTAACGTGTAGAGTCAACCAACTGACTCAGTATGGTTTTTGGTTTCGTCTTTGGTTCTCTTAGCGTTTATTTGTGAGCTCAGAGTTCTCACTTGCTTGCTTCTCCTGCTTCAACCTCAGAAGGCTTGCATGAAGACGCGACAAGAGCATAACATACGGAAGAGTAAAAAAGCATGCTTTTCACTTGAGTATTTAGCATGAGTTTTGTGAGATGAGATGAGTTCTTAAGAGTAAGACTTTTGGGACACTTTTTTTTCTTCTCAAGTTGTTGCTTAAAAAGACTTAAATAGCAATGCAATGCTTTCTGAACAATGGAAATGATGATGTGAAGATGATAATTCTCCAGTGCTATTTCTGTATTGAGTTTGGCAATGATACACCAACTTTTTTTACTTCGCTTCTTCGGCTGTCTATGTCTTCTGTGTCTTTGGCGTTTTTATAGCTGATGTTGGAAGACAATCACACACGACAAAGGAAGATATAAGACAGGGATGCTGTTGATGATGATGATGATGACGATGATAATAATGATGAACAAGAGGCCAGATGAGATTGAAAAAAGGAACCTGACTGCGAGTCTCCCTGTGTGAGTAAGTCAAGAAATGAGCAAGCGAGAGAGTATCTTCCACCGCAACAGCTCAACATATACAACAACAAAAAATACCAAGTTCAAGCAGCACTTTTTTCTCTCTCACTATGAATCTCTGTGATAATGATGATGAATGCTGCAATTGTCTGCGTTAATACTTTCAGCTTGCTCTTATACATGGATGTCAGTCGTCGACGGTTGGAATACTACTGTTGTAGCTCTGTTTTACCTCAAAGGCATCATCGTGATCGCTGAGTATGGTGTTGTATGTCGCACGCATTGCATTGCATGTTTCATGGAACAAACAAGTAATGCTCCTTTTGCCATAAATATGGAACGCCCATTTCTTTCCCTATTGCACCATTGGATATTATACAACCAGCCTGAGCGAATGGACTACTTTCCGGGAAAAATGATTCCCTTTTGCTTATGCCAGAGATCCCGGGAACGAACGGAACACTTTGTGTGTATTTTCATGCAATTTAATGGGAAAAAGATCTTGTACAATTCATATTGTAGGTTGGAGCATGGTTTTATGTCAATACACATGTATGGGTGCGAGCGAGTGGAAAGCCGTGGCTTAAACTGGCCTTATCCGTCTCACTTCTTTAAAAGCACAAGTGTCTCAAACCCATGTTTTCTTACGAGAACGCAATACAACATCATCCTCGTAAACGAAAAGCAAGTGAACTTAGCGGAAAATGTGCAAGAGGAATGAAATGATATGGTACAGGTTGAAGCGTTCACGGAAGTTTCTGCAAGAGTACCAGTGTCCCTTACGCCGGTATAACAAAGCGGTGACAGCAGAATCCAATGGGATCTTCATTTTCTCTGAATTAGCTGAGTTCAATATAATAAGCATGACATGGTGACTCATTCATTTGCATCAAGGCATTTACGAAAGACAAAGGCAATACAGAACAAACGCCCTTAGGCTATGGTATCTGAACAGTAAAAATTTTCCATGAATATTAATTATCACTTAAATTAGCAATGCATTGAATAATTAAAATATAGAGCTAAAGTAATTACATGGAGGTGGCCGGAGTAGCACGCCAAATTAAATAATACTTGTACAGTTTGCATTTTTTAAGAACATAAAATGTCAATGCTTCCTTTACTTCGCGTAATGTCTGCATGAATATAAATTAAATATGAATGCTAAGTGTAATTAGTGCAGAGAATTACGCAGCTATGAACTCATGAAAATTTGTCCATCACTTGGAATCATTTAACCCATTTACATATGTACTGAATTTATGTAACCGCTCATAATATCAATTAAAGCAAATATTGGAAATGCAAATGCGAGGGAACATTATCAAACCTGTCATTCCCTTTCTGCTTAGGTTTGGACCAATCTTAATTCATATCGTCATAGGAAGATAAACTAATGTGCTTTTTGAAGGGACTTCCATACTTTCAAAGAGAAGCCCTAGTCGGCCAACTTTCTCGTGTATTGGATTTAACACAAAATTAGATTTATCCATGAAAATTGAACATAACCAATGAATTGCTAATGTTTCAGAAGTGATCAATCAATGTATCTGCCTTTTACTTTTGTCACTGACAGAAGAACTTGTTGCCCATATCTAATCTATGTTGTATTGTAATCAAAATCAATATGCATAATATAATTACTAGATGAATACACGTGAAATGTAAGTAGTACAATTTACATTTTAGTTCCATTCCATTGCCAGTGCATTGAGTGCATGTGCATTTAAAACGCTTATGAAACGATATACCCAGTAGTAGAAGCACCTTTGCATAATCTAAACAATAATTTGAATACTTTTGTGCAAGCTTTCACAACAGCTTGAAACATTGCTCATAATACGCATAAAAATCCACATCATTTCTATCAAAGTTACCAGTCATAATGTTCCACAGAACGATACTGAAACCTAGGGTGCGTAGAATGACCACCACAAGGGTTGCATTTTTAGAGTCTGCAGCCGGACAGAGTTCAGAAACAGATTTTTATCACTTCAAAGTATGAACTGAACAGGACTCAAAACTGATAACGTTCAAGTAATTGCAATTCTGATGGGGGTAGGGTGATGATGGTGTGACGAAGCTGGACCTTATGTTGTGTGAGTTATTGCAAAGCGACGCTCAACCCACTTTTTGAAGATATGTAATATTATTTGAATGTGGAGGACAAAGACCATGATTATCCACACTACTATGCATCAACCAGCACGAAACGAGTGCATGAGCACGAATATTATTGATATCGTAAGCGAGTACTTTCGGAAATCCAGCACTTGTACTTATGCAAACGGCAGTTACACAGTCATAATGCAAACTCAATGTACTTATGTAATAATAAGTGTCTGTCTGGATATTTAGCATATATACATTGCATGCAGTCATCTGCATTCCGAATAATCATGCAGAGACAAAAATTACAGATACAAATAGTGTTTTATTACTTTTCAGTCTGTAGTAGGGTTCCACTCTTTATTTCATTACGAGTGTCCTTTCATTAATATTTTAGTTGGACCTCATCCCTCAAGTTTCACTTCTATTCATGTACGACGTACGAAATAGTGGTGGTGGTGGTGGTGAAACAGTAGAGCGCACCCCCTAACAACAAACAATACTGATTCCCTTTACCTGACAAATGTACCAAACCAATACTCATGCTGAACCATCGTTAAAAAGCAACGGTTTTTTGTTCGCCCTTCTCTCTCTCTCCTCACTGGACATTTTTATTACCTGCATCTGTTCCCTTACGCAATGATTTTGATTCCTGAAGCCTTTTTTAGAGCTAACAAATCCAACATAATATGGGACTGCTAATGCTGCGCGTCATCATCACTGCATCATTTGGCCTTGGCCAAGCCATCTTCACAATATTCACGGGTATAATGCTTGGAGCAAACGGGTTTTTTATGCTTGTTCGTCCTCGTAAGTCCCCTGTTTTTTTATTTTATCCACGAGATAAATCCACCCTACCCTTCACGTGTAGACTGCCCATTACTTCAAATTTATCAAAATCATCTTACACAAGGACAACTGGTCATTTAAAGTATACCAAAGTTTAAAATTACAAGAGAGCCTATTCAGCCTTTGCTCACTTCCTATAAGCTGGCTGTATGATCATGAACTTCAGAGGATAGCCTTAGCTTGTTGGTATCTCGGGGCACTTTGATCTACCTGCTTTGTAAATCAGTGAAGCAGACAAAAAGCAACTTGAAGTTATAATCATATAGGACTCACATGTTAGAACTAATTACAATGATGTTCACATATTACATCAAAGGCACAAAACTTTTGTGGATTGAAATCATTTAATTATTTTTACGTTTATAAAGAGGAAACTTCTGTTTTTAGCCAACATTCACTTAGTAAATGCGCAGTTGTAAAACTTTTCAAAAGGTCATTGAGAACGAGTAAAAATAACTTTAGTTAATAGGCTGGAACACAAAACTAGCCAACCTACAACAAACAATTTAACATTTCATCTGATATACTAAAAATCAGACAGAAATTAACCTTATTTCAAGTGAACGATGTCGTGTGTGACTTGCTAATAATTAAATTATTCCATTTGGTATCTCGATATGAATGTGTAACAGATTAAGTATCACTAGAATATGAACAAATGTCGAGGCATGGGTTCATGAATCAAGCTTTAGAATTGACTACCGAACAAGGGTGAAAGCTAATCCAGGCCCGCTAATTCGCTGTCTTACCAGTCCTATCATCTTTTCATTGGTAAATTTGCATAGAGAATACTCACCTGAATGTTCACCGGTATGACCCCATGGTATTGGTGATAACTATTATATGGCGGTGGCGTGAAGTATTGGCTGCATTATAATGATAACCCCATGGCAATGACGAGGCATTTGCATAATGCGCAGAATTATTAGTTTGGAATTGACATGTGTTAAGATTTTCGTATATTGGTTTTTGCTGGTATTGGGACACCTCCCGCTGTTGTTTCATCTTGCGACGCCATTCTAACTCTTCACCTACGGTTTTTCGTTTTATTGGCAACGCGATATGTGACCCTTCCATAGATGTACAACTAATTGTGGGAAGCTCCATTGTTGTCCACCTACACTACTTATTTGTCTTTTCACTCTGTAATTAGTAGCACTAAATTCAATGGAAATATATCTAGTGTGGTATTAAATATATTGTATGTAAATGTTTCTTATTATAGCCGTGTTAGTCACTTGCACTTTACCATCAACGTATTTTATATGAATATTAAGACTAAAATGACTAACAGCAGCAAAAACAACTTTGCAAAATGGACTCGCTAAAAGCTAAACCAAATCTAAAGCCAAAGAAAAACGGTCCAACACAACTCATAGCTCATTTCTTTGTCGTGGCACTAAATTCAATGGATCGCATTTTGGCTTACTTCGAATTGTCAGAAAGGAATGAGAAGGCCAGTAGATCGGTTAGGAACTTAAAATTTAATGGAAAATCAGACTAATTAAAAGATAACTTTGTAAGTGCATCTTGGTGTATATTATCACAACGTTGATCACCGCAATTTTTTCTCCTAGTCAAATGAGCGGAACTACCTGATGAGGTAATTTGTTTTCATTAGCACACCAACACGCCAATTTCCCTCTGCAAAAACACAGAAAGGTAAAGTTTTCGTAAAACTCCTTTGCTCTGAATTCTCTCAAAAATGTTTCAACTTCAATTTAACAGCTTACACATATGTGCAGCAACTGCCACCAGCGTACCGTCGTCACATTGAACAGAAGCGCAATGAAACGAACAAGAATTATAACTACTGCCATTTAAATTATCAACAAGTATGATCAGAATGAAAAGAAAAGGAAACGACTTCACATTAGTAGCGTGTTCAGTGTTCACGATGATACTAAAGACTACAACTTCCATGATTAACAGGAGAGATGGATCACTCCTTGTGGAATGCGTGAATGCAGCCAGATTAATTCTTTTCTTCTTCTGTTATTAGACCAACCAATATAGCTCTTATCAGTCATATTACATTATGAGTGAGCTGAACGACCAATTGAGTCTCAAAACTACGTGATCCGTCTTACAAGGACATGGTTTCTACTTTACATGGCGGACTCCTTCATTTTCTTGCAAATCGTCAGCAGATGCAGTTAATAAAGGATGGATGGGAGAGATAAGATAAACATTTTTGTCAAAAATGGATATCATTTGAATAACGACGGCTTAGGAGAAAACATGACATCACACATATGCATTTAGAAGACAACATGGAATTCCGTCGTCGCAATACCGAGCACAATAAATATCCGGTCAGGTCTACATTTCATTCAAAAGGGACAGAAAGCATACCTATCCTAATGTACGTATATGAGGCATTTAGCAAATCCCACACAACAGCAGTGCATTAGCTTTAAAGCGAAACTCATTTTAGGGGATGAAAGGTTAGTAAAACTGCACCGCAGTGTGATTCGAGCGAGTGAAATGTTTTGTAATAACGAGATCGGGGGAAGGAAAGAAAATGAGTACCTGAATCAGACTATGGATGAAGTGAACTGGATGCGTGATTTAGAATTAGACGCTAACGTAATAGTTGCATGGCCACTTTTCTATTGATGATGTGAGCAAGAGGAAAGGAATTTATGAGGAGGGAAAATGTGGAATTTTTGCAAAAAATAAAAGACCTCACAGTCACAGTTCACTTCCAAGTTTCTACACCAGCCGAGTCCATGCAAAACAAAAAAAACACGTAACATTGTTTATGCATTTCATATTTTATCGTCATGACATGACCACGTACATTAACTCCAATTCCAACTAAACAAGTGCGCACACTAATGGTTAGCCAAACTCTCATATGCGTATTTATGCAAGGTGAAATGATTATTTTCTTTATTTTTTCGTATTCCTATCTTTGGATAGATACTGTGTATTACTGTTGTTGAGTGTATGAAATAATGTAATATGTAATTAAAATTTTGCATTGCATACCATTGCTCACAGTTAGAGAAGATCTAGAAATAGCATCTCTCTCCAAATTGGAGTCTGTGAAATTGCCGACAAAATGAAATAAAAGTTTTACATACGACTACCCTATTACAGGTTTCTTTTGAGTGACTGGGAATCGAACGTTTTTGCATTTTTTCCTATGTACGCTAGTTAAATATTATCAATCTTGGAATTTATCAACAGACTGAATGAAAAACGCGCATTTCACAAAAGGAATTCCATTCTCGCTGACCGAATACAATATCTATAGTTTTACATAACAGGAAAGTAGGTTTTTTGATGGTTTCTTTTTGTGATATTAAATGGAAAAAGCACTGGTTTATGTCAGAATTTATTATTGGTTTCAGTTTTTAGCCACGGCTGAATGCGGTAGGTAGTCAGAGTCGATAGTCTAGGATAATTTAATATACCATACACCAAAGCACATCTCTCTTTTACAAACAACCATGGATCGTCGTCGTCGTCGTATGTTATGTGAATGTTGGATGATGATGACGACGTGTGCATTTCGAGGAGCTTTATGATCCATGATACAATTAAAGTTTGGGCTACTACTACTATTTACAAACTTACTACTTTGTTATATTGCTCTGCAAAAAACAAGTTAGGAGCACTGAAATTGATATAAAAGTAAGCCTCCTTTCTTCTGATTTTCATTGTGACTTTGTGTGGATGGAATTCCAAAGTTCATGTAGTAGTACTACCACAACGACTGGGAGAAAGAGAGAGTGGAAGCTGATGAAAATATTCTATGACCATTAGCATGACTCCCGGTTACTTTTTGTGAGTTGTAGTGACTGGGAGCGATTTCTTTTCAATATATACAAATACTGACAAGGCAGCATAATAAGGCACCCAAGCTTCCTATGCATATCTTTGAGATTATGATGGAAATGATTCCCGTGTATATTTTGAATGAATGCGTTACTGAGCGGTTTCGGGGCAGTAAAATAGGAAAAAATCTTTATTCAGATCTAAACCACATGCGTTGCTTTTGCTGTTTATATACAGTCCACTTACCATATCAACATTTTTATCATGATCAAAGGAATCAAATAATTTAGTCAGTATAATAGTATATCTTCACTTCATAATATTGTTCGGGTAGAGAATGCCCTATAAAGTGTACGTGTGGGCTTCTATATATATACAACTGATAGTTGCAAAGATAGAACAGCTCCGACTACTTTACTTGCTACGACTCAAGTTTACTACTCCTGCAAACTAGTACATTTCATACTATCTTTCCACAATATCTTTTTGTCTATGCAGCGACGTTACTGAGTAAGTGCTTGTATGCAAAAAAGGGCCATACATAAAATTGAAGTAGTAATCAAATATTTAGAGCTGAGGAATGTCAGGAATTTTAGTCTTAAACAGACTGTCTGCCAAGGGATTAAATCAAATAATGTAATGCACTCAACTCTCAGTCATCCTTTGTCTTCGTGGGGGTATGCAGCAGCTAGAGCTTGACTTTTGCTGAGCTCCGCTAGATCGAAAAAATGGGCATATACCAGTTTTTCTTTTCTCTCCTCTTCAAATCTTTCTCCTTCATTTTTCACCAGAATGACCACAACTTCCTTTGTTCAACCGTTATCATAAATTCTATCTGTAGTCGATGATACGATACAAAGCGATTTTTTTAGTTAAAAAGTTGCTGCTGGTTTATCTGTACATGAGCTGAATGAGAAAGAGAAGCATGTTTCAGCAGTATTTCCACTAGGAAATTTGTTGCCGACAGGTTACACAGTCATTATTTTATTGTATGAGTTTGTATACGCAAAAAGGAAAATAGATTGCATATAATTACACGTTGGTCTTCTTTCATTCTCTAAATAGAAGGAATACCGTCTTGCAAGTTGCAAAAGACATTTATCCAAATTAAACTCCTCATTCTGAACTTCAAAGAGCTCTGGATTGATAAAATGATGGATTTAAAGAAGCACATCTCAATAATGAATTATCTGCAACCATAAACCATAATGGCATTCATGCTCAAAGTTACGTCCGTAATAAATTTTACTGCTTACTGACTACTTTACTGGAGGCTTTACTGCTTACTACTTTATCAGGAAGAACCTACAAATTGAAAATACACTCGTATTTTCTACCAAATAATAGACTTAAAAAGGATAATAGCGGATTTTCATGGAATATGATAACATAAGCCATCTCTCTCAACTTCCGTTCTTTAAGAAACGAAAGCTAAGAGAAAAGAAGGCTGAAGGCTGAAATAACTTTCGTTGGATGCTAGGCCATGTATTACGAAACTCCAGCCGTTGTATAGAATCATGCCGAAAAATCCAGTAGCTGTCGTATGCAGAGTATCACGTACCCCCAATTTTAGTAACATTTGCTTGATTTCTTAAGCCAGCATAGTAATACGATAATGGAAATCCGACCAGGTTTTCTTGATCAAGTAAATCTGCTAATTAATTAGGAAAAGAAAGGAAGTATGTTTATTTCAGATTATAAAAACATCTCTATTGCCTTGAAGTTGATTTGCCGTTACTTAAATGCTTCAAAGCTGCATAAGATGTCGATTTGAATGTAAGTAGATTACTTCTGATATTGATGTTCTATTCATCTACCATCCTAAAATACACTAAATACAGGCTTAAAAACAAGCCGAACTAAAGGTTTTCACATCCATTGTTTCTTACACATGTGACATAAATAGTTTCTTCCTGAAATTGATTCTAAATCAATAGCTCTGACTACTAATACTTTTTAATTTTACGTTCCAAAAGTCTGAAACATACTATGATAGTGAATGAGAATACTAAAATTAATAATCTCTCTCACCAGCTACTTTTAAGCAGTAGCAGCATTAATGAAATCAATGTGTCTTGAATTGCCGTTAAGGAACTAATTAGTTAGGAGCTAAGCCAAAAAGTCAACCCAGAAGCTAAGGCTTTCAAACGTCTTTCTCCATACTGTGCTGAAGGGGATTGTTATTTTGACATTCTATTTTATTTTTCATAAGCTCATTGTTTTTCTCTTGAGGCTAGTTACCTTCCGATCTTCACATGTTCCGGAATCTGTAAAGGAAAAGGAACTTCTTACTAACAAGTTCGAAAGAAACCATTGTATTCTGCCCTGCCCGAAATGGAAAACCATTTTTGTCTTCTTCAACTCTTCACTCTTGGTTTATATGTATAGCCTCCATCCCTATCCCACATGCACAAGCTGCTGAGTGACTACGTGCCACCCAACCTAATAACGTACTATCGCAATGTACACGTTATGCGCTCATGCATACTGTATAAAAACAAAACATAACTTCTACTTCATAAATCCAGAAACTTAAGCCAAGTTATCATATGAGTTGTTTATGTGTCAACTCCACATGTCCTTTAGTTCTCGTGATTATTTAATTTTTAACGGACTTCTTAAAATAGAAATGATAGTTTTTAATACAAATTAAATATAGATCCTGCTCTTGGAGCAATAATTGCTGTAGCAGTCACAAGTGCCTTTGCAACCTTGGCCATTCTTATAATCTGTAAATTTATGGATAAGATGGCAGAGCGATAAGGAGAGGACTAAAAGTCAGTTCGTAAGGGGCAACTTCTTTATTAACGGTTATAACGTCATAATTGTTATTTTTGCATGATGGGCTTTATTAAGTTGATTTTTAAAACGCACTCAAAAGTAACTAGTTCTCCATTTCAAACTATTATTCCTTTCCAGAACTGAACGAAGGCATGAACTCTTCAATTCGGTAAACATGGTGTAATTTCGATTTTCAAAAAGGCAAATGTTTGAAACGGTTTGTAAAACAGGTTATATAGCATAAACGTAGAAAAATAGACGCTTAAACGTTGAATCCAGGAACTAGATTTTGAGCAATGTTATAACAGGACAGGCTTGCTATTCCCATAGAATTTTGGTCCAAGTTGCTTCTTCGCGGTAAATTTACACTCTTCTGTAAAATCTGACTCTGACTAGTCTTGAGACCGACACATCATTTCACAACTTTGCTGTACCAATATAAATAGCAGCTGTGTTGCTTAAATGGATGCAAACGTTTACGATGGTGTTAAGTTTTAAAAGCTCTTGGACATAGTGGTCGATTGTAATTGTTCAATTGCAAATGTTTAGTTAAACCGGGAAGTTAAATTGTAACTTGTGAAACTCTCGACTTGAAAGTAACTAAGACTGAAGCTGATTTATTCAGGGTAGGCAGACTAGTTGTAAATTGTAGGTTTGTTTACAAATCATAAAGTTTATAGTGTAATGGGACGATGACGTGTTTCTTGTCATTAGTTAAACATTTGTATCTGTGAATGAGCAGCATATGCCAAACAAATAACGTTGCTAGGTTCCAGTTGAATATTGATATTCATAAATTTAATTGTGTTAGACTTAAGTGGGACAAATCAAGGTTCCACGTGTCAATTATCATCTGGGAACCATTTCTTTCGACGGACCAGTTTATAAAGGTAGGTTACAGTAATGTTCCCAAATAACAAAAGGAGTGCGTTGTTTTCATTTTTTGAGTTGAAGTTTGTACCTGTTTCACTAAAGGAATACTGCATTCTCGGAAATCAATTCGTGTTCAATTCAAGTCGAGATAAGATTATAAGTGTGCAAAGTTACTGAGCAAGTAAGTCCCTGTGTCTACACACCGAATGTTCATCATTATGAATGCAATGATTGAAATAGTTTCTCATTGTATGTATTTATATTTAACAGGAAGAATTTCAAGTTATATATTGTTCCTGCTAGTGTATTCGTAAACATCAGTCATATGCCTTCAAAGTGATAAGGTAGTTTTGTTACAAAATTATAGTGATTAAATTTAAAGGCGAGAATTATAGTTCGATGCTTGTAATCATATTTGTGAGCATAAAGTTAAACTTTTCTTTTTTTGGGATGAAGGAGAAACTTGCGTAATCCATTTGCAACGGTAGCACTGAGCAATCGTTGAAACAGTATTCAGAGAAGGAAGGATAGCAAAATTTTTGATTTGAGAAGATGATGCAAGCCGAGGGTAAAAGTAGTCAAACCCCTGGTGTGCATTCTATCAATATTGAGAAAGACGTAAGTGATTTAATTCATGAATTGATGATTATTATGGGGAAAGATGGCTGTTGTATTTATGATGTCTAATTTTTAATGTTTATTGCTCTTGGTTTTATTTTAGATGGATTTACTGAAAGCAGCACAAGGTGAGGGAGACTTAGGATCCCATGTTGAGGGAGATATCAGTGTAGGGGGAATATCTGGCACAAAGTCCGAAGCCACAGACGGAGAGTTTAACACGCTAGATGAGCCAATCATGCAAACAATCGTATGTATAAAACAATCTTAGTGTTTAAATTAGTGCGTTGCTTACAAATGCCCATATTCCTTAATGTTCCATGGATTTTTTATCTTTCAGACAAGAGACCTGAAGGCTGTTGGCCGCAAGATGATGGGAGCACTTATGCCAAATCCATCTAAGAACTTACTAATGAAGGAATGTAAGTTATTTAATTCTTTTATTGAAGCATTTACCAGTTAAAATAGGCAATACACAGTACCACATCATTTACAATCAGTTATTTGAAAACTTTGCCTTTGTTTGGATTTCCATGAATTTAATCTATTAAAATATTTTCACAGGGGACTTGTGGGGACCATTGATTCTGTGCACTTACATTGGACTGTAAGAATGTTTTTGAAAGTATTTTAGTCCTATATCTTGTTGTGTTTCGTTAGAGTTTCATAATTTCTACCATTACAGGATGCTACAAGGAATGGATGATTCGTCTGGTTATCAGTTCACAGAGTTATTCATTCTAGTTTGTCTTGGCACTGCAGGAGTAACTTATCATCTGATAAACATTTCGCACGCAACCCTGTATAATTAATGTTCACATACCATTGATTTTTATGACAGCAACATATAACCTTATTCCATTAAAATTTTTGTTTATGTTGTAGCTCAACGTTTCAGGCAATTTGTGTGCTTGGGTATTGTCTTGGTCCGCTAGCTGTCGGTGTCTCTCTCTTTGAATTGATGAATCTGTTTGGTCTTAAGAAAGACACCACCTTCTTTCGATTTCTCATCGTTGTCGGATGTGTGGCCTGGGGCACATATTGTAAGTTATATCCATTTTTTCAACCACATCTTTATATTTCAAGAAGCCAATGGATTATTTACTATAATTTTGTTTTTGCTATTTTTATACAGCTTCTACGAAAACTCTCGGTACTACCGTTCCTGGCGAAAAACAGTATATGAAGCTTGCTCCAGTGATTGTGTACTTCAGCTTGGTGGGTATACTAATCTTCTATCATTCCATGCCATACTAATGGACATTTTAATTTATTGAACTGCTACATATGGGTCTACGATATAAAACTTTAAACCCGTTAAAAGTTAAACCAGCGAGCGTATGGTTTATTATCTCAAAATTGTATGTATGAACGTAATCTAACTTATATGAACATGTAAATAAAATGTTACTTGTTGTACCGTATTCTTTCAACGTAGTCGCAAAATTTTTTGAAGCTTATATTTCTGTTCATAGTTTAACTTCTGAAAACAGTTCAAGGCCCCGTATTTATGAAAATCATCCACACATTGAACGTCATAACATGATTGATTTGAAAACCAAATTTAAATGCATAATTATCTGGTGTTTACTAGGCTATACATTTGTCGCACACACAGACCCGTTGACGCCTGATACAAACCATTCTTCAAATAAAATTATATGTAACTTAAACCAATTGTAAGAACATGAAGTAAGTAAATCATGTATTTGAGCGATAAAAAATTATCCTCCAGAAGTTCATAATCATCCCAGCTGAACAAACTTACAGAACTTTTACACAAATAGATACAAACATAGCTGACAAAAGATGCCATCGCCACCACATCATTTAGATTGGATTCATTTGATTGCCGATGAAATAATAAAATATCGTCATAGTACCCTTAGAACAAATTAATATATTTGTAGGAAAATCATGAGTTAGTTGATCCTACTAATCCGATTAAGAAGACGTTAACGAGTAACATTGTTTGAATATTCAGTTTGACGAAATTACTCACGAAATATATTGATTATATGACTCTTAAATGTAATCTTAAATTAGTTTAGAAAGCATCAGCAATGGTTGTCTTGGTTAGAAAAAGACGTTTGAGATCTTTGGTGGAAATTTATTTAGTGTAGAAGTAATGAAATGACAACCAATACTACAAAATTGTGTGTAAAGCAAAAATAGGGTTGGCAGCTAATGTCAAGAATATTCAAAATTATAGATTTTTGAAATAACAGTTTAACTTTATAAATGAAATTGAAGAAATGCTTATGATAATGCTTACAACAACGGTTTAGATACAACTGTTGTAAAAATTTGACAGACAACCTTCTCAAAAGTATTTGCTTTTACATGATTCATCGTCAAGTAACTGTTTGCATATAATATTCGATAGTTGTGCTAGCAAAAACTGCCAAATAACACATACCATGTTGTATTTCATCATGTAAATGTACAAAAAAATTGAACTGGTTGCATTTAATTTGCTATCAGTTCCTGCTCCTGTAGATTTTAGATTTAAGAGCGAGGTCAATCTGTCTTGTTGAATTTATCGTTGCTTCATTCAGATAGCTTTCATTCAAGACATTCGTAAAACATCTATGATCTAACTGCAAGTAGAAATAAAATGAAACATGCATCATAAATCCACACTCCAATTAAAAGTACGACTACGATATTATCCTATCGTGTCAGCCAGCAATATTGCTTGAACTGAGGCACGCATGGACATTTCATAAGATATGATCGGCGGATTCAATTCACCTAAAAATATAGTCATAAAAATCAGTCAGTCAGAAAGCATAAACATATGACACACATTTTTGTCTTTGCTTTGAGTCTTGAGTGGAAAATTTCCAGAGGAAGATCATGCTGAAGTCGAGCTGATGTTAGCACAAAGAGTCTCGTGCATGGCATAACTTAATGTTTATTAAAGAGCAAGATCAATTAATTTAGGCGTCTACTGAGGTACCATTTTATCATTTTCGGTCAGAGTTCAACCTCAAATCCAGTTGATGACAGTGAGGCTGACAGAGGTATGCTAAAAAACCACCTCTCTTTGTGTGGTCTCTCAACAGGTTTGCGTGCATATGTGTTAGATCGTTGGTTTAGGCTGTTCGTTGTTCCATCAGAAATGCATCACGTACAATATGAACACATGCCAAGGAAGTTCGCAATAGTGATGCTGAAACAGACCATATAAACAGATCCTCCTTTTTATGCACTTGTTCAACTTGTTGTATACAATTCTGTAAATTCTGCAATACAATATGTGGCAGGAATGCATGGAGAATCATGGTAGCTTGAATGCAGTAATACATGGAATTTTTGTTGATGTTGAAATGAAATGAAATAAAACCTTGATAGGAAATGAATTTACGTTCGTGTGACTATCAAGTTCATGTCTTATTTTTGTTGCTCACCCTTCAAGAAAAGGAAATGTAGTAGGAAAGTCAGCTACAGGGCGAAGGTTTTTTTGTCCATTCAGTTGTTTTTCTTTGCCATCAGCATTGGCTATTAATCCTCGTTTTATTTCGTCAGTGACAGCACCAATTTCTTTCGGATGCTTGGCCTGTATAATTCAGGAAGTGCAAGCGTGTGGTACGAATTACTACTGGAAAATTTTGACGCTTTAAATCTTGCTTTAGCATGAGTCATCCCTGCTGCAGCTTCTACGTACAGAAATGATAACACTGAATTTTATGCTACATTGACTTGAGTCGATCCAATGCAGCCTCATTTTAATCAGTTTGACAGTTAATGTGTTTTCCATACATGAACTTTCTAAATAAACTATATAATAGACCATTCACTTTCAAACAAAAAATCAATGTATTCCTATCTGTTTTACCTGGAAGCCTTGATGAATACGGTAGCCCGGTAGATCTGTGGGAAACTAACAAGTGTTTAAATAAAGAAGTCTCTCGATATATTTCTACATTCATAGTAGATGTAATATAAGTTCATTAATCCTTCCACGAACATTCCTTTGGCCCATCTTCTTCGTATACCTTGGACTATGTTAGTAGGAACAGGAATGCTATTTTTCATTTATGAGGGAAAATATTTCACAAAGTTTTTATTATGCCTCAGAACATGACATCCCACTCTTTATGAAGCCTTATGGAACAAAAAACCATCCTGCTCTCCATTCTCAACCAGACTGGAAGGCAAAGACAGTGGAATATTTTATGGAAAAGCAATAATCATCTGAAAGGAATTTTCTTTTGTTCAGAGCAGTGAGAACTTTTGTTATTGAATTCCAGTACTACTCCTCTGCCACATCTTCTCTCCCTTCTTATTTTCTTCCTGTGAATGCACACAAGTCACAATTTTAATCGTATCATGTTGGTTTGACGATCCGCTATATAAAGTGGGATGAGATCGTGTTTTTTACAGATGCGAGTAAACGATAGCTAGATGTGCTTTATCTCGAATACAACATGCCAGGCTGGCGAAGACAAGGGACAGCCTGTTGACATTGACATGATCACCTAAGTAGTAGCGTGTTTGGAGAGGAAACGGTATTAGCAGAGATATTGCCATTACACTCCAGTTTGAAAGACTGGTCATAAAATGTTGGATTTGTTTGCTTAATAAGTGAGATATGGAAGATAAACTAAGCTCACTCTAAGTGAGCGGCCTAAAAAAGGGGTAAAAATTAGTTTCTAATCGTATCCCTAACATGAAAGACTTTCTACGTAAAGAAAGTATTAAATACAAGCCAACCAGCAAACGCTGGAATATTGCATCGATACTATGTGATACGATACTGTGTACTCTGAATTATTGCAGAAGCTGCTACTTTATGAAGCAAATTTGTCTGTCTCCACAATACACATAAATATGCACATACATGATTACATGAATAAATTGTGATATCACACAAAATGTTTGAATCTGCTTTGTAAAGGCTGCTTTACAATTCTTTACTCTACTTCAGAATGGGTAATCCCTCTAACCTTTGCTAATGACCGATATGGAACTGAACCTAAAACTGTTCTATTTTATGTTGTAAACTTTAACACAACTTTGATATATTCGTTTGGCATGACAGTTTGAGCGGAATGCTTTATTTCCTATTCTTTCACGCTGCCACAGAAACATGATATCCCCTAACGCAACATCCGTATGACTAGACGTTATATTGCTCCTGTTCTGCTCTTCATTCCGGAATCTGAGGTAAAATGACTACATATTATTATGTATTGGAGTGCATTGAGGTTTACAACAAATGGTGTGACTTACCAAGCACAAGTGAAAGAGTTGCATGGTTATGGTTTGGCTGGCATGCATAGGTACATTAATATGCTCATGAATAGCAGAAAAGCGAAGCGGTCCATAGACGAGAGGAAAATCTCCAGAGACTTTTAGATATAAGCAAAATGGATGTATATATGAGTTTTCCTCCATATGGCACCATGAATGTGTATTCCCTGTAAATCCACAAGCTGGAGAAAGACGAGAAAGACTTCGGTCGATCTGCTCAAAAAATGTGTGGGCACTGTCATTTCCTTGTAGAAAGTCAGGGAGTTAAGTAAGACGCCCAGAAAACAGAAATTGCTTGCAAACACACCGAAAGGTCGGGAATATTTATTTGTCCATACTTTCACAATATTTGGATATTTCAACTTTCCCTTTCTCAATATCAATCTTTGGCGACCACTTGTTTGTTATTCTACCTCATTTTCATCGGCGTATTGAACATATCAAAATTGTTTTTGTTACTGGTGATATTATCATCCACCCACACGGACTGGTGCTATTAATTAGTTTTCTTCTGTGAAAGTTTGATTAATTTCTCCCGAATGCTTGTGAAACGTATTGTTTAAAACCGGAACGTACGAAAGGAAGGGAAGCGCTTTTCTACAGGTAAGGCAAGACCCATGTGTATGTACATATGATGCATTTATGCATGTCTATGTATACTTGTAAACAACAGGTAGTTATATAAAAGGAGACTGATTTTAAACAGGGGTGAAGTGTATTATAAGCAATGTAAAGATTTTATTTTGAGCGTCATGTTTCCAAATATTCTAATATAACAGCATTTTTACATGAATAATCTTGAGGTTGCCGCTACTCGGAAACAGTTTACAGCCCCATGTAGCTTGCGTCTGTTAACCTTATATTTTGTGTCATTCACCACTATCACTATCTTAAAATAACACCATTGGACAGCTAATTTACTTGCCTCGTGAACTTTGTTAACCTAAAAAACATCAGAGAATTTGAAGGCAATCATATTTAACAATACCGCTGTCCCTGGGGTATAGCAATACGTGGGTCATTTTTGACGGACAGCTTTATAGGGAGTTGATCCAAATATGCCCGTAAATGCATAGCGCTGTCTTATCTGTAGGTTAAAGATGACGTCAACTAATCCAATCCTCATGGTCTTGGTTTTGCAATTCGGTAAGGAATTCATGAGTCAGATGACGTTAGCATTATAGCTTGGAATCCAAGCCTTGGGTATAATAAAAACAGGAATTTGATTCATTCATCTTCTTTAAGTTGAAGTTATAACTGCATGTATATGTATTTGGCATAAAAGAGCTATTATTTTATCCTTACATTTCAAAACGATTTGTAGATACATAATCTTGGGTAACATCTTACACTCCAGTAGCATTTGATTAGCTGCACAGTTCCATTTTTGTGTTTTGTTTTTCCAAATTTCTATCACAATGAAAGACAACGAATGAGTACTGTATTATTGTCGGTCCAACCCTAAATTGGAGCCTGACCATACTTAACAATTTTATCTGTCATGTAAAGTAAACTGCTACATATTTCCCTCGACCCTTATTTTACCCATTTTCAATGCAGGTGACTTGTCTAGAATTTGTTTAGTTTATATCGCTTTAAATTAAGCTTAATATAAAATATAAACCCTTTTAAGGATTATGGTCAGTGAGACTTATAAATTTTGCTTAGATTAGTTTACGGCTTAGCTACTTGCAAAGCCTTCTTTATATCGCGTTTTAGCTTTTCAGACTCAGAAGCCAGAGGATGTTATGTGGCCTTGCTATCTCAGCTTAATATACTAAAACCTTTGTTTGATCAATCCCAACTAAATATATCCTAGAACAACAGCATTAAGATTAAGATTAGTATGCAAAAGGTTTATTAGAAATGTTACATGCTGTAGCTATATCCCCTAGCAAACATACAAATCCATGCTTAATATGCCATACAGTAGCATTTACACAAAACAAGTGACATTGCTATCGCTCCTACTCAAATTTGCATTTTACAATTTACTTAACATTTGGTTAGAATGAATGAATGAATACATTAAACACGCTAAAGATGCATACGATTTGCCATGTAACCAAGTAAAGTGCATTGTCGTAAGCATACCCTTGTAAAAGTAATGGATTGAACGGTAGTACTAGTTAACTCACACTCAAATACATTCATGCAAGTACAATAGATAAGAGTAAGATATAGATATAGCGTATACATGCATATATTCATATAAGTACATACCATGTGTTTAGGTAGTACTAGTTCATAGTCAACCCCTATGTCATCTCTACGTACGTCTTTATGGATATATATGTGTATGTCATACCACCACAACCATGAACGGACTACAAAAGGCACTGCTGGCCATCATCTGGTGAATCATATTCTAGCATGTTATAGTATTCAGTTTGGTTTGATAACCTTATATTTAGGCCCGCTGGAATACTTACCTCGGTTCTATAGTGTTTTTAAAGACTTGATAATGTATAAATAGTAACATGCTATATAAATAAATCTTTCCATCAAATTAGATGGATTGAGCACTGGTTTTTAGTCACCCTTGAACGTTACATATTTTAGCTAGCTTGTTAAGGTGCTGTAACAGTTATAAACATTATTTATAACCAACTTAATACTCACACAAAATCCCAGTTTATAGCTCAAGAGTTGCGAGTGGTTGCTCAATTAAATTAAATTTAATGGATTTTGGTGGACTACGTAGCTGCTTCCATTACTTTGAGATTCAAAATAGTTATAAAGTAGACGATTGATAGTATTAGCTATCAAGCGTCACGCTGAGAATCATTAACGTAGGCCTAATGGTCTCTTTAGGAGCTAGTGCTCAGTTAGTTTAGTGTGCCTCTCTGTACGGAACGAGGTTTTTGTTCTACATTATTCTCGCCCACATTCTGCAAATAGTGAGTTGATGACGGGTCTCATGAACTAGTTGAATTGAGGAATATGAAGTAATGTTAATGTTATGTGTTTGACATATGAACCTCACATGAGCTCGTCGTTAAATGTAAAACTCATGACATGAGAGAGCAACCAACCGGAGTTGGGAATCAGTTGTATTCACAAGCTGCTTCAGTCAAAATTAGTAAAAGAGAAGAGCACTCAGACTGAACTTTTAGTAGTGTTACGCTGTCATCATTTTCTTTGCTTCTTGAGTTACAACACATTCAGGTAGGTAAATTGATAAAATACTGTATTTAAAAATATGACAGTGATTCTCACGTGTCACGTCCAATTTGTAATTGAATCTTCAAATTTTTTAAAAATTATGTTTAGCACAACATCTATGAAACTTGCTAGGTTTCTGAGTTCAGTCCTTTGAAAACGTTGTAAATTGAATTATGCTTTCATTTCCAATACATAGCATATTTTCTCTGGTTCGTTTAGATTACGTTTGCGTAATACAATAACGTACTCACATAAAAGTAACTTTACTTTTTCTTCATACAAAAAAGTATAGTATCTTGCATTAGTTTGGTAAAGGCAGGAAGTAATTTAATTGAGATGACGGCATGACAAAAGCAATGGTGATTATGGTGAATTACTGCCACTAACGACGTATTGTTTTCATGTGTTTTGCGTTACAGGCTTTGTCAAGTTTGCGCTATAACTTGAGACAACATATCTCTATCATCATTTTGTCAACTCCCAAGTTTACCTCAGCACACGCAGCAACTACCAGTGGTCTTGAGAAAGCAGTATTGAGTGAAAAACAAGCGGGTGAAAAAGCTGACAGCAAAGTAATTTGCTAAGGAAGCACTTTACTTGCCTGAAACGTGGGTATCTATTCCAAGATTCAGTATGAGTAAGGAGGAAGTAGAACCCCTTCTTCTGCAAACGGATGGCTCCGATGGGTAAGTGTCATTTTCTGTCATCAATTAAAATTTGCGATGCTTTCAAGACTATGATATGATAAAACGGATTCATGTTACATACTCATGTAATGTCCTTCAGAGTTAACAAAATTATGATGAGCAATCGATTTTTGGTCTTTGTTTTAGGCACGGCTCTCAAGACTCTGATGAGCCCATGTATCCCCACAAAAAAGGAGCCAAGACGTCCACTGTAATATCTCTGCAAAAGCCTGTTGCGGAGCATGATTACTCGATAACAGGAGAACATTATGATCCTCTCACAGAGCGTGACATAGAACATCCCACGTCGTAAGTAGACAGCTAGTATGCCTATATAGATTGTGAATGCAATGTAAAACCTCTTATATTATGCGTAACGTCTGGAAAGCTAAAAGACACTTTATAAGTTGTATAAGTTATCACGGTTTTTATTAACTTGTCCAGTCCGGTTCCATAATTGTAATAAAATCAATTTCCCGATAACCCATGAGTAAGCCTCAGGAGCAGACGTGCATTTTTAACGATGGAGCTAGGGGCAAGGATAATACTTATCGTTAGAATGTTTCATTACGTGATATTACAAAGATTCTAGTAGATCGTATTCAGATTGAAAAGATTAGTTATGTTTGATAAAAATATGGATTTTGTGACAATTAGGAAAATATTTTATGTTTTGTAGAAACTTATTAGTCCCATTTATCAACGACAAAATAGTGACAAATGTTTATAGATACATTTGTTTTTAAGTTTGAAGTAGACATTTGGTTTTTTTATTCAGCAATTTAGACGTTTATTGATTTGTTTTTAAGGAACTGTGACACAATGATCCATCTTCTGAAAGGAAACGTTGGAACTGGAATTTTAGCAATGCCTGATGCTTTCAAAAATGCGGGGTTGGCTGTGGGAACCATTGGTACAGTCATGATTGGACTCATATGTGTTCACACAATGCACATACTGGTAAGAAATTGCTTATTCGACAGGTTTGCCTTCATAGACCACAGCTTCTCAAGCGGTGTGACCTACAGAGCTTATAGGGAAAGAGCAAAGTCGAGTTAAAACGTAAAGTTGCATACATATGTAAAACATGGAATGGTCCCACCCAAGGTTACGTGTTATGATTTTTACGCTAATGTTAAATCTCAAGTCAAATCTTTGGAATGTCTAATTGACAGACCAAACGGGAAATACAGTTCCTTCGTATTTTCAGAACTGTGTGATGTGATAACGATACGTACATTACTACAGCATAAATTTGTAAGTATGGAACTGTTAAAAACGCACGTGTCGTCGCCGACCGGCCGTTTCACAACTTCCTTAAAATAGCGTACGTATATAAATATATTTATGAATATAGAAAGTTAATCAATGAGAAAGAATGTACATTTGCACTTATGACTTAACCCTTGTAACCCTACAAATCCAATATTATTCTAGTTAAGCAAACACGAGTAACCCTAACAGCTCTGAATGTCAGTTAGTGATCAAAATTATTTTGGCATTTCTCATTAGCCATTAATCAGTCTGATAAAAATCTTTTTATGGATTTAGGTCAGATGTGCACACGATTTATGTAGACGCACACAAACTCCTACGTTAAGCTTTGCAGAAGTTGCAGAAGTATCTTTCAAAGTAGGACCACCTCCTCTACGGCGGTTTTCATCAGTGGCAAGGTATTCAGACAATGAAATGAGTTTCACTACAATTTCTTGCAAAACCCGTTGTGTACTTTGGCTAATATAAATATTATGTTATGAAACTTTTACAGAATGACGATTGATTCGTTTTTGTGTGTAACACAACTGGGCTTCTGCTGCGTGTATTTTGTTTTCGTTGCCCAAAATCTCAAGCACGTTTTTGACCCTTACATGGGCACATGGCCATTACAGAGCTATATGGCACTCCTGTTATTGCCAATGATTCTCCTGAATTACGTCCGGAACTTGAAGCTTCTTGCTCCTTTCTCCATGATCGCCAACATATTTATGGCTGCAGGGCTGGGAATTATCTTTTATTACATCTTCCGTGATCCCCTTCCACCTATTCATAGACCAGAGTTTCATTCTGGATTCGCATCATGGAAACAGCTGCCCCTTTACTTTGGAACTGCAATTTATGCTTTTGAAGGCATCGGAATGGTAATTTATTAATAAGAAGCTTCCAGCAAAAACACTTGTTTGTGCTTTGGATTTATCGCCAAGAAATACTATATTTAGCTCATTCATATCCCACCAGACACTAGACATATCAATATTAGAGTCTGCCACTCACATTATCTCCTTTTTTGTATTATCTATAGGTCTTGCCTCTGGAGAATAGTATGAAGACACCTCTTGATTTTGGAGGCTGGAATGGTGTACTAAATACGAGTATGATCATTGTTGGATGTTTGTACACAGCTGTGGGATTTTTTGGATATTTGAAGTATGGCGATCTTGTGGCAGGAAGCGTTACATTGAATTTGAGCACAGGCGAAGTGTACGACAAAACACTAGACAGTATTTGTATTTATATACTATAGGTGGTACGCACCAATAGTATTAATATTAAAATCGTTTGTATTGATTTTTACAGGCTTGCAGAATCTGTTAGATTGATGATGGCACTCTCCATATTTCTATCATATCCACTTCAATTCTATGTACCAATGGATATTATGTGGCCGTCGATAAAAAGCCGAATTCCGACTGAAAGAATGCAGTTGATCTCTGAGTATGCATTCCGTACATTTTTAGTCATTCTCACTTGTAAGTCAAGATCACAAAAACTCTGACATTAAAAAAAAACAATACTTTTAATAATATATTGAGCACCAATTTGAATTCTGTTTCAGTTGCAATGGCTGAGCTAATCCCAAACCTTGGACTATTTATATCACTGGTCGGAGCAGTTAGTAGCTCCACGCTTGCCTTAATTTTCCCACCACTCATCAACATCCTCACAACATGGAATGCTGGCTACGGCAAATTCCGCTGGGAGCTGTGGAAAGACATTTCGCTCATGATATTCGGAGGAATAGGATTCGTTGCAGGAACTTATGTCAGTCTAGAGCAAATCTTGCATGGAGAAGCATCCAAAGGAGGGTAAAATAGCTACATAAAATACGTAAGATTAACTGAGTGAAATCCTCAACCGACATAAATTATAGAGATTACAAAATGACGAAGTCTTCAAGAAGAAGTACAATCTTCGCTGCAACATTTTCGGGAGATTATATCAAGTCTTCGCAATGTATTGGAACTGCTGACATTAAATTACGATTTTCTACATGTTCTGAGTTTGAAGTTTATCAAGGAAATTCTAAGGTTGGTTAATTATTTAATAATTTACGAGAAAGATTGAACTGATTTTCCAAATGTTAGTAGATCTGTTTGTATGTACGATGTACATGAGATGAGGTCGTTAAAGTCTTGTTTTATGGCTCTTCCAATTTACCTACGGATTAGTTAAAATGTGTATAATTGTTTACAATGTGTAGTTTCACTGTATCATCAAGTTATTGATGACATTATGATTAAGTTTTACTGTCTCCTCAAAATTTATTTGCATTCCATGAAATTCAAGTGTGCTGAAGTACTTAGCAATAGCAACAGTATTAATTTCCCAGAAAGTACTTTCACATTACATTTTAGTAATTGTAGCAAGCAATCGTTTTCTACAAGAGGAGTAAAAAAGCGCTATCCCAAGGGTTCACAAATATACTGTTGAAACGATATAAACTGCTTGTCCACGCACATCGACGCACATTTTTCAAAACTTCGGATTGAATTTCAAACATTGTTCGTCTCTGCACTGAATTACACTATAGTTTTAATTGTGTCTGAACATTTAAAATATCATGATTATATTTATCGCTGTTGTTAGACAAAGTTTATTGATAACTTGACGATGAAGGAGGATGCTGTGTAATACAAAAGTTATATACATATGCTAGTCTCTTTTGATCCTTCAGTTCATGTATCGAATACGAATATGGGCGCTGTAGTTGCCTCCGCCTGCAACTTAAGTGTGAATGAATGAAATGAATGCTGTATATCTGAATTTGCAAATCGACAAAGTTTAATGTGATATTTGGAAACCTGGAGAGAAAAAATTGTGGTTGATGTAAATGATGGAATGAAAAGTGTGTCGTGTGTAGTATTCCTACCATGTAGCTCATTATATTGCCTAGTAGTTCGCAAGCATCTCACATCACATATTATACCTGTTTATCTGTGTCGTTGTTGATAATAATTCTGTAGCCTTTCATATTATATTAACTACTTAGCTTTATCCATGGATTGAAATAGAGTTATCACGACTATTCAGTCAAATGTTATGGAGTAGAGATACTAAGGCTAAAAAAAGTTGTTTTACAAGAAAAGTTAATATTGTCTGTAGAAGAAGGAAATAGTGTGCTTTGTTCGATGAGTTCAGGTTGGAGTCGTAAAATGTATGCTAATTATGCTAATCAGGGTGTCTATTTTGTCGCCAAAAAGTAACATGATTTAAATTGAACACGTAGAAACTAGTTCGCTATATTGTAACTGTAATTGCTTGCACTAAACTAGCCCTCTCTGAAATCTGGGAAGCCTCTACTTGTGATGATGTCGTATTTTAATCAACTGTGATCAGCAAGAAAAAAATTATTGATTCAAACTCGAAATCTATACTACATATTTAGGATGTACTTTTATTTTCTTTCCCCGCATCTGTTGTAGAAACTTTTGACAGTTAATTAAATTATTAATGGAGTAACTCAGAATGTTAGCTATACCTTTACCTAAGTATGTTATTGAAATGCTACTTTGTAGTCAATTAGTGCTAAAAGTTATGTATCTGGAAAAAATGCAATATGAAAAGTTAAAATGTAATATTATTATGCTAATATGCACTTGTCAGCATGAGCGTAAAGCGTGCTTCAACTTTACGATGGGTGGTATGATGGTAATTTTTGACCAAAGGTAAATCCTTTAGTTAACCATGTGATAACAGTACTGTATTGAGCTAAACTTGCATGTGTAGCGAGTTTCACAATCACAGTAAAAGTCGATGATTCTTGCACCTTTCAAAGCTTGTTGTTTATCTGAATGTATTATGAATAGGAGAGATGTCAGTGTTCTAGGAGTAAAAGTTGTGATTACGATTACGAGCATCGTAAAGTTTTAGTAAATTTTAAGCTACTTTGTTCAAAAGTACGTTTCAGTTTGAGATACAAAACATCATTTTTCTTTTCTTGGTGGTCTATGATGTTATTATATCCTGTAAATATGAGTATTATAACCGATCGTTACGTAAATGTGCATCAATGTTTCAAGTTCGTTATCTAATAAAAACTCAAATGGAGAATAAAATGTGTTTATTATGTAACTTTATTTTCTACATTGTTTGCATACAATTTACAAATTTATATTATTTAAAACTTTTTTTTGCAACACCCTTTCTGCGAATAATCATTTGCATGATGAACTTTGCAAACATATATACGTGTCTTTTCCCTTGGAATTTTAACTTCTGACCTTTTACATAAAATTTTGTGCATTTTTTTTGTAGTTTTCGTTTAAAAGTTCATTGGATGGACAGACGCCATACTATTAAATAATTCTATTAAAATTAGAGCAATCGTAAGGCTATTTCAAGTCGTTTGAATGTATCAGCATTTTTATTGGATCCATGTAGCTTGGTCGTTTTCACTCATCATCATCCGTCATAAATTCTTTCTCGGCGCTGACCATTTTTAGATCAAATGATTCCGGGACGAAAGTTCGTGATTGGTT
This sequence comes from Orchesella cincta, assembly GCA_001718145.1. Lineage (NCBI taxonomy): Eukaryota > Metazoa > Arthropoda > Collembola > Entomobryomorpha > Orchesellidae > Orchesella > Orchesella cincta. The sequence continues at coordinate 171,191 of LJIJ01000111.1, read as the reverse complement.
CCAAAAAGAGACAAAATTAGATGGCCAGAGTGCTGTCACCCGTCCTTGATCGTCTTTATACCAGTTTCCAGCAGTTTCGTTTTTCCAAACAGTGCTTGCTAATTTCTGCTCATGCAGTGTCATAAACTCCTTTTCAGCAGCTTGAGTAACTCGAATGTAATTAACTTCCTTTTCTTTCATGTAGGTCAGGGCCTTAACTATCCAAGCCACCTGGCTTTCAATCATGAAAATCATAGAGCCGTGTGCCGATCCCTGAAATATTTATTAGGAAAATTCCATAAATTGGTATTTTAATAAACAAAATGTATACCAATATTATTTAATAAGAAAACGAACACTATGGGGTCCTAAAATGGTGAAGAAATTGGGGGCAGGGTGAGACATTACACCCAGATAGGTCTGTGGCCCATTCTTCTTCCAAACATCCATAAGATTCACGGAGCGTTCCCCAAACACAGTGATTGGGGCAAAATAATCCTGTGAATGGAATCCTGTTGCCAGAATCAAGACCTTTGAAAAGAGGTATTGGTTAAATATTAGATATTCAAAAGAATTCTGAAAGGTTTAGAACACAGGGATAAGCTAAGTATGCATCGTACGTCCAACGGATACTCCTTTCCATTTGCAGTTAAAATGGAGCGGTCGGTCACTTGAGTAATGGAATCTGTGACTAATTCCACGTTGGGCTTCTGAAGAGCCCTATAAAAGTCTAGTGAAACTCCAATCCTCTTGTTTCCAACAGCATACGACGGTGTTAATTTTTTTCGCAATTCGCTTGATTTAATTTGCAACCATCGTTGGACTCGGGTGACACGAGTTGCTGCAACAGAAAACACAACAACACAAACTGTCATAAGACATCCATGTACTCACATTAACTTATCAAATGCGCATATCTTACACCTACCCACAAAAGATCCAATGTTGTTATGAATGAATGACAGATAGAGCAGCTCATGCAGCCAGAATAAAGCAGCTCTGTGGCTCCATCGTACACTTGGTATGTTTTCAAACATCCACTTGACGCACTCAGGATACTTGAATTGCGCTCGAGGAACCAAGTATGGAGGTGTTCGTTGGAACACAGCTAGTTGCTTGACCTTATCCGCAATAGCTGGAATGACTTGAATTCCACTCGATCCTGTACCTACAACACCTACTACTTTTCCAGATAGATCCACTTCTGGATTCCAACGTGCTGAATGAATAAGTGTTCCTTTAAAATTTGTAAATTCTTTGGGAGCTTTGGGCTCGCGTAGTATTCCAGATGCGTTAATGCTGTATGATAAAAAATTAAATATTTTTACTGAATCAATCAACATTGGAGAAAAACATATATAACTGACAACTTACACAATGTCAAAAAACTTTCCTGTCACCCTATCACTCCCATTATGGGAGTATTCAACAAACCATTGAGCCGTTGTCTCCTTCCATATCATTCTATTGACGGTCGTATTAAAATTGATGTTGAAGTACAAGTTGTTTTTGACAACAATATCCTTCAAATACTCCAAGATCTCCGACTGTGGAGCATAAAAGCTAGACCAATCTGACAATTTCAACAAAAATTCTAATTGCAATGGACTATTACAAACTAGTGGTTTGAATGTAATGATAACGTCTTAAACGGTAAAATGATATCAATACCGTTTTTCGGGGCAAATGAAAAACTGTACAAGTGACTAGGCACGTCACAGCAGCATCCTGGATAGGTATTTACCAGCCAAGTTCCGCCCACTTCATTATTACTATCAAAAATAGTAATATCCGATAGTCCGAGTTCCGTCTTCAACTGCACCGCAGCACAAATACCTGCAGGGCTAATCAAACGGCAAACAGATTTTTCAATTACTATGTGAAAAAAGATAGAAAGAATATAAAATAGCCCAGTACATCATTGGATTACTTACCCAGCCCCTACAATACAGACTTTGGGCTCCAATGGAAACTCGGACACCATTTTGGACGCAGCCATGTTATTCCGCAGATGTAGATAATTTTACAAAAGTTACGGAGGAAGTGAGAGCCGTGGATTATAAAAATAAGGTTTGTAACATACGCAAATGTCCTCGGAATGTACTTGTAATTTGGTATTGTAATTCGTCGATTTCTAAATGGGGTTTATTGTTTTTCTCTGAATTGCAACAGAAAACTACACAATCTATTGTTTTTAGGTAAAAAATTGATTGGTTCGGAGAATTGTTTGTGTACGCTGTCCTTCTAACAAACGTACCAATAGCCTAACCTTTAAAGTTTCTACAAAGAGACGCAAAATAATACCTTGCTACCTAATAATTTACAGAGGAACTCGGTAATGACAAACCCTCCAAGGGATGTACTTCGGACACCTAAAATAACATATGTACGTAAATCTAAAGCAATCTGCTACTTCTGCATGATCAAAATCGGTTACTAATATTGTAGACGTTGATAAATTATAATGATAATGATTCTACGAACTAAAAATGAGGCTTAAAATTACCTCACAACTGATCACGTTGCGTAATTTCATGATGACAAAAGAATTATTTCATTAGTATGCAAATAAATTGATATATGAATTTACCTTTTAACTAACGCATATGTACATTAAAACAGCTTATTTCGTCACTAAGCCTTGCATTGTAATTGAATCATAAAACAAGCTAGGCATGTGTACTTACATCAGCGTGGTATTGCTTTTGACTATTATTATTACTATCAAAAGCAAGGAAAAATGGGATGTGAAATGTCGAATGCGAAATTTAATGAAGGTCAACTGGGAAAACAAATACATGAAGGGTTGGGTCGTATTAAATGTAAGGAAAATAGATGAGATTATATTCTATTGGTTTTAAAATGGATTGCATGGCATGAAAATTTATTCTACTTACATTTCTTCCGGACAAAATGAAGTGTAATGTAATTTTTTGTGTTCATGGAATGTTATTATAACAGTCACCAAAATATGTAACAAGCAATCGCCTAAAAGCGCAATAAGCAATGCAGGATCATTAACATCCGAAGTGTACAATATTACGTCTTTACGATTCAGAAATTCGACATGTACATTTTGCTACTTAACTTGTAAATCATAGCATAGCAAAGTAAACAATTCTTTCAGCAACACAATTCCAGACGAGGGTTGATGAATGAAATGCAAACGTCAGCAGACGATTTTGTTACTGGACATACATTACACGAGTCCCATGACTTTCCATTCCTTGTTTTGATCTTGTAAATGGCTTTGAGACAAAGGAAGTGTCTGTACTTTCTTAGCATATCCAAAATACAAAAATAACACGATGGCTGCGACAAGTCAAAAGATTGTTATGACGCCTTCTTTGCTCTAAAAAAAGCAAGTAAACAACTGTATAAATGGCGAGCCCCTATTAAAGCTCATGCTAAATATATAAAAATACATATTCATCAATTCACAAATAGTATTTAAGCCATGTGAAAAGGAAAAACAATAAAAAAAGTTTTAGTGACAAATTCTTTGAACACAAGATTGATAGCATAAATTATTTATGAAATGTAAGCACCAAAAATGCAAGGTGTGCTTTTGCGTTATATAATGTTGCAACGCTTCAGCATATTTTTAAGCACAAATTCAGGTTGAACTTTTGCTTGTATGTAGTGGTACATAATAGTCGGATATAAGATAAGTAAGAACATATTGTACAATGCAAAACGTTTTGATAAGAGGGAACATGAATCATATTGAGTTCCGCGAGATTTTTCAGCTACCCAGGAACGTTTTCCTATTCTGCACTTGAAGGAGACACTTCTAAACAAGCATGTAACGCTTCGTTAGAAACACTCGTATGCTTGTTTTTGCTATATGGCTGTGGTATCAATAAGCTTTCAGTTGCAAATAAGATTTGCAAACAGTTGCATCATTTTTTTTATCAATCAATAAAGTGTGAATTAGAACTGCATTCAGCAAATCAAATAGTGTGACTATATATCTCATACATAAGTACAATACAACAAGTTCTGCTGTGTGTTGTAATAAGTCTAAACATTGGGTGAAAGTGAGACGCGTAACAGTCTGATACTAATCTACAAAATAATAAACTTGTTATACAAAAGTAGTGGCAGTGACTTGCTGAAAAATTAAGGAGCGCTGATACTCATCAACTCAATGCAAATCACTGGTAAATAAAATAAAAATGGCTTCAAGCACATTTTGTACGCATCTGTAAGTAGATAGCTGTACTTTCACCGCATGTGCTTGCTTTCTCTAGGTTTCAGATTGTAGAACGGTAGATAGGCCTTATTGACATATTGAGGATTTGAAAATTATAGTTATAAAGAAAATCTCCACCAGTGACATAGATTGTGCTACATCTTTTGGAAACGTTCTATTAAATTTGCATTAACAACCTCTCGATACATTTCAAGATGTCATGATCATATTTTGCATTATTCAGATAAAATTCCTACAAATTTGTAAGGCAGTTTCATTTTTATAATATCACTTTTGAGTAAAATATGTTTTCGAATATAAAATTGGTTGCAAAGATTTTTACGAATGCTTTTTACGAAACATGCTTTCACTGTTTTTTGTTGCTGGTCATCTTTTGCTTTGACTTTGCAATTTTTATTAATTGTATTTGTTTGTATTTCCAATTGACAAGTTTTTTTCAGAATATTGGCTAGCCTAACGCAAAACCGTTTGTATTTTTGTAATATGAAACAAAAAATTGATTTCATGCATTGGATAGCATAATCATCTCCAAAAACTGTTAACCCGCTTGTGATGTTGTTACTAAAATATGTTCATGAAGTCATTTAGAATTCTCATACAGTGTGAATAATACTTAAAACTAATGTAGATACTGGTGAATGCACTTTTTAAAAGTATAGTATTGATGTCTGCTGAAAATAACTAATATTGCACTCAATTAATCTTGTTCATATTCATAACGTACTAGACCTTCTTTTTCCTTATCGACGAAAAATGGAGATAAAGTGCATTATGTACAAGACATGTTGTGAGACATCGGGGTAAAGGTCAGCTATATTTATATCGTGATGATGATGTGATATGCAGATTTAGTGTTAATATTCAAGCTTATTTGTAGATATATCTTGTTCTCTGCTCAATTAAACTTTTTTTTGGACAAGTGTCATCTTTTATCAAAATCAAATTGATTGTCTCAAACCCTTACTGGAATTTCTCAATGTCAATTGAACGACAACTTTGATTTCCATTGGGTAAGGCAAAGGTGGACAGAATTGAGGCAGAGACATTGACCGTGACAATGTCTCAACAATGTATTGAGCTTTTATTCAACATACTCGTGATCATTGCTTCAATAGGAGTTGATGCATATAGTTTGTTGGATATACATTATATGCACTATATGGGTGATAACAAGATTAAGTCAATAGTAACAAGCATAAATTACTTTGATCTTTTTAACACGCAGCAGATTTCTGTAAGTGATATTCCTGTCACTTTGCCATTCATGTCATGTAACCACCTTGTAAATTCCAACCTCTTATGACACACCATCATGTTTGTGGAGGGAACAGGAATCGAATTCTAAAATGCTTTATCAACCTGTCGGAAGAATTTTAAATGAGGTGGATTGTTTATATAAGATGTAACTAGGACGGTGTACGTTTTGATCTACAACTTGTTACTATTACCATTGTTTCCATTTAGTTGTCAACCGCCGATAAGTCCGTCATTGTACACCTGAGTGAGTACCCTCATAATTGTGACAAGACATACGTAGACATGTGACAAACTCTGCATAATATCTTAGAATATCTAGTAGAAACTGGTTGGAGTCGGTTACTGGCTGGAATGTTTCCATTCCACGATGGAATTTTTAAAGATTAGCAGGTGCATAATATTACGTATTGAATCGCAACGCAATACTCCTTTTTAGATGAGATGATAAATGAGAAAACAATAATTATAGATATAAAATTTCTTGGCACCTCTTTCCGCAAGTAAAGATTAACTACTAGATGCGACATTTGTGTTATGCAATACCAACTCTGCTCTCTGTAGGTAGTAAAGTTTGTTCCTCCTATCACTATCTTGAGGTAATGGGATAGTGGCACTGTCGCTTCTGGAGTTTACGTCGTCTGAGCTTTGGCTTGAGATTTCGCCTACAAAACAATGTGGGGCTACCTAAAGTCGGTTTGGCGTTGTTTCAATTTATGCGAAGCTGAGATAGAGCATAAATGTATGCATATGGGTTCATTGCTTCTTCCCTACACTTTTGCCATAATAGATATTAAGGATCAAGAAGAATATTGGAAGCCAAAAAAAACTTTTTTCGTAAGTAATATCATCATGATCGTTATGTGGTTTGTGGTGTGGCAAGGCAAGGAGTGGAGAAAAGCCAATGAATTTGATAAAATAATTGTCTCCTGAAAGTTATTACGACTGATATAGCGCAGTAGTTGGGTGCTTGCAATTTGAAGGTGTCCCTGTTATGTCCATGAGGAAGCTGCTGTTTAATCTTATCAGTGGGAAAATAAATGTGAGGTCGATTAATAAAGACTTCTTTTTTTGGCGAGCAACCCTGTTTTGTATGACATTTTAAGTTGCAGATTTTCACTGTAAACATGCAAATTTTTTAAACAGGAAAATGGTAAAAGCAGCAGCAGCAGTATGAAATGCAGACTGATGCAACTAAGAATCAGATAACGAAGCAAGAGTTAAGTCGGTCTCAAGGTAGTTTGGCAGTAAAATATAATGCTTCTCCGTGAGAAATTTTTGGTGGTGGTGTTGGTGTTGAAGCGAATCTGTAAACTTGCATAGCATTATCATGCATGGCCTACCCAAATAGTAAAGTTCTTATGACATTCCGAAAAGCACGGCAAGCGACTTTTGGTATCATGTTCTATATAGATTAGCTGGCTGGGGCAACGTGAAACTTGTTAAGACTCGCTTGTTGTGAAATTGAAAAGCTTTTTACCATAATCTATGGAACATGTTAACGGCTCAGATTTGCCATTTTCAGGTTGGTTCACTTTCAAAAGTGAATTGCATTTTATTGTACGAATACCTACCTATATATGTTTTAGCCATAATTCACTTGTCCCCAGTTCCCATAATGCATACTCCAATTCATTTAATTTCATCCTTTTTCCTCATCCATGTCCCATTTATTCCCATTTTATGTGAAGTGTGGCAGCTCACTAAAGCTCTTTTTTCATCCGGTGGTGTTCTCCGTGCACTCCACTTTTCTGGGTTTTATTGGGAGATCTCGAAACAAGTGTTGGGACCCCACTTGAGGTGCCATTTGCCAAGAAAGATAAAGTGGATAAATGGAGCTTTTTATGTTGGAATTCAATGCGAATTCCAAAACTGACAGATATCCAAAGGAAATGCGACAAAAGGACAAGGATAATGAGAATCCTTTGCCGTTTCGTTAGCACTTTAACATAAGGTATGCTTTTTTGTGTGTGGGTGCACGTTTTTTGCCCACATTTCACATCAACAAATCTCCTCCGGGCTGTACACGCATTGTTTTGTCTCGATGAGAATGTTTGTTGGTAACATGGAAGTATGAAATCTTTCCAAACAAGTTAGCATTCCTGATGTCATCCGCTGGTAATTTGTTTTCATTCATTTATCAATACTGATTATGGTGTATTGACTCTGATCATTTGATTTGATTTTAATGACAGAGGCTGCACATCACGTGCATACTAATGAGCCTCATATCCATAAAAAAGGGTTATTAACAACCTAAATCGACTCCATTTGTGGGGACTGTGCATAATTGCCTCTGTACGTGCATGTTGTTGTTTGGACTATTTCTGATGAGATGGATGCCTTCATTTATTTACCTAATGGAATGAGTTGTAATGGGAAGTCATGACCATGTCATGGAAGACATCGTGTGCTCTAGACAATTGAGAGCTCCTCAGTGTCATTCCCATCATCATATTCTTCAGAAACGATTGAATTATGTAGTAGCCTGGACACGTTGTAGACGAATGAACTTGAACTGATGAAGGAAGTCGTTGTTGGGCAGTGTCCATTCCTCAAAGAGTAACAAAGGAGCTGTTTTCATGAGCTAAGATTGACAATTATTTTAACGTGGAGGATAGCAATCAGCTTTTGTTTTCTGTGGTAAACTTGCTGACGCACAATATGGTATGAAAGCTCACGTATCAGATCAGGATGCACCTGTAATAATGTAACCAACTAAAAAACTACGACTGCAGAAGAAATGCAATATATTATAATGTACCTGATTGTGAGTGAAATATGTCTATTCATGGATGATAAAAGTATTCATACACACTTGATCTATCATTCAGGAGGAAGACATGAGCAGCCATTTACTTGATTCCTTTTGTTTAAGTGTGCATTCATTTTGATTGCCGATCACTTGCCTGCTCAAACAAAGGTATAGGTACGTTATGACATTATTCATAAAATCATACATACATACATATGCATCAGCAGTAGGACCATATTATGTTTAGCATAGTTTTATTACAGTTACCACCCTCCGCGAACAAAGATTCGAGTCACGAACTAGTGCTAGAGCACGGCATCCAAAGACGATAAAAATATGATACTTTAGTGCCATTTTTCATGATTTAGTTTGTTTGTTTGTAAGCCAAAGTTATTCATTGGAATTTGTGTGATGAGATACGGAAAAAGTAAAAGAATTCAGAATATTTGCGTTTAATGAAAACACCCATCATGTCGATCATTAATGCGGATGCCCCCCATTTGGAACAATCAATTTGTTTGTTATCAAACGTTACATCAGCGTCTCGCTCTATGAAGGAAGCTTCTGCCTCCCTTAACAAGCAATCAACCGAGTTATATTGCGCTGGGTTGTAAAAAAGAATAATAAAGATATTGAAAACAGCTGCCCAACTGTGTAATCTGGCTTTGTCTATAAGTAGCACCCCATTTTAACTTTTTGTGACAAAGGCAATAAATATAAAGCTATATTGGTTTGGCATATTTTGTTTTATTGGTCCAGGACGACCTGCTGAAAGGTGGAATCACCTCGTTGATGAATGCGTTGGAAATCATGTCATCATGCTTTATAACATGTTGACATTGAGAATCTTTATATATAAATTTTTTGATATCTTCCCACTTTCCTCGTGGTGACATGCTACAAGGGATAAAAATATTTATTCATTCATGAGCATGAAAACCATCAGAAGCCATCCTCAGAAGTATTTTATGGAGCATTATCTTTAGTAATTGTTGACCAAAGGTGAAACCGACGGAATGAAAATGCGAATTGTATGATAGTTTTTTATAACGAAACTTAAAAGTATAGCAAAGTTAACATCATGCCAATTATTATTTCTTCTATTTACTCATAAAAAAAGTGGGTATTTCTTGTTTGGAAACATGGCAGTAAAATAAATTGTAAATTTTGGTCATGAACTGACCTACAGTTTCGTTTGGCTTCGTTGGAATGAATAATTGGTGCACTCTATCAACTCTTGGCAAGTTCCAAGTCGAACCTGGGACGACTAACTTGTTGTATTCCAGGTTTCATTGAGGCCATAGTACATTCATGAACGTACTCAAGGTCACGGTCAAGAACATGCAATTAAATGTGAGAAAATTACCACATATTCACTGTACACAATTAAAAACCTGCTTTACGGAACATTTATGAAAGTAATAATCATCATGATTAACACCGCATATCTAATTTGTTACACATACATACATACACCTCGATAAATGAGAAGAACAAACTCGGACAAAGTCTGAAACAAAGTTCACATTCTAAATTTTTAATTTGAAATGTTTTACAGATATTCTTGAGACCCGTTTATGTTATGGCCTAGAATTTTCTGAGCCATTACTCGACCATCGACTCCTACAATCCCAACGAAGTACCTGTCGATCTCTTGATTTTAATCATCCCCATAAAAAGCAGTCCCACCTCAAAGTCTTCATTAGAGCTGTACAACATAATCTAAGCAAGCCCCTTGTTGCCTTTCTTCAAAGGAAGTAACAAAGAGAATCACGATGCCAAGCCAAGGAAAAGGAAACAGACTGGATGCATCAGCAATGATGAGATTAACCCTTCCGTACATTGTCTTTACTCTCATTTGTGCCAAAAATTTTGCCAATGCTGCTGGAGGTAAGGTTCCCAAATTTTTTTGTACTAAACCCACACACAACACATAAACCTCTTATTGTTGTAGTTGGACTTTGCCATTTTTTCGCACTCTCAACAAGCGAGCCAAGTAATTATAGACGCTGTTGAAAGAACTATTCATTTCTTCATGCATAGAAGAACTATTATTGGCAGCAAACAAACAGAAGGAGCTACTCATTTCTTGCTTTACCACCATTCCCATAAACTTTCCATGCACTCTTCATCATTAGGAATGACTCTTTTTTCATGCTGATGAGCTGACGAGGTGATGATTTAATATGTTGATCTTATACTTGACTGGTTTACTCGAATTTACTTTTAAACTTTTAGTTAGGTCAATGTAATACAATGAGCTCATCCATAAACATTTGCCACTTTGACTTATTCTCTCACTTCCACTCCAAATCTATTGGAAAGGTCGTAATCGTAAACTATTCCATATATATTGATATAGGAATGTGTTAGCTAAACAAATGTGAAGCATCTGGCTCAGCCAAAACTCACAATCAGATCTTCTCAGCTTGTCTACTCACTTCGTCTAGCTGTAAAGACGTAAATATTCATGCTCTCATTAATCACCATAATTGCCGTTAATTACTTTTTGTCCAATCATGGATCACGCGCACACTTCTCATACATATGTACCTTATTCTGTCAAATGCCACATAACTAATTTGTTACGGTTGTCCAAAGAGCATGGTGGTAAATGAAAAGGTAGCTGCTGTAGCATCTTGGCAGTAATAACAGCAGCTAATAGCCCGTGTCCAAAAATACCATTCAAATGATTTGTATTCAACATCATATAATAATCATGCATAAATGTACGTTAATGTTTCTGTCTAACTCAATTAAATCTGCAAAAGAATCAAAACTATTTACAAGGTTATGTCTGGTTTATTTTTATGTTGTGTGGTTTACGCTCATGTTTCCTTCGTGGGCTAGCAATAACTGGATCGGGATTGGAAATGAAATGGTGGTGACGTGAAGCCGAACTAATGTGACAGCTTAAATTGAAATAGATTATGGGCGGAGGTCAAACAAATTGGCTTTCTCTCTCAGCGAGACATATGGTTCGTGCGTTAGTGATTCATTTAAAGTTTGTCTTGAGCACGATTTTTTGTCCTTTACAAATACGTCTTAAGTATATCCCAGAGAAGTCCCAAAATGGAAACAAAGGGTACATTTTACCCCAGCCTTGTGTTCTGCTGTTGAAGAACTGCCTTAATGAGCTTTGTTCTAGTTTACGCATAATATATGCAACTATTTTTTCATGCGCCTGTTGCATTCTTCGTTAATAAATCTTTATCAAAACGTTATACGCCTTTGATATCAAAAGATGATGCATTCATTCAACAGGGAGCAATAATAACAATCACGATGTTCATGACGATTGGGGTAATAAACAGTTTGTTCATTCGTGCCAATTTATTTTATTTACTAGTGGGCCAAGTCACTTCAGTAAAGATTGTGGAGAGAGGATGAGAAGATAATTTGACAGGATTACAACCACAGCCTACAACTGCATTCATATAATCCAATCCAGAATATGAGAATTAATTAATTGACTCATAAAACCAGCCTTTCTACTTGGACTTTTTTATCTGATTTACAAATTATATCATTAAAACGCCCAATGCATCTCCTGCAGGATGTAAAAGCTCGGAGAGGATCATAAATCATTCGTGATTACCTACGTAATTATGCATGCTGTGAAATTGGGTGATGGTTACGAGGAGAGTTGATCTGTAGAGGAGATTAATGAAAGACAACACGGAGGACATGTCGATCAATGTTTACATACATTGCAGGATGTAGTTGTAGTGCGCAAAAATAGAAACAAAGAGATATAATCCCAAGATATAAATATACAACAACGCATCAAGTTTTGGGGTTATATTCCATACTTTAAGGAAACAAACAGAATTTAAACCATATATATATTCTCCATATTTGCAAATTGCAATTGTGATGATAATAACACACGTGGACTCACACCGTGGAATGCAACGATCAAGATATGCTGGCTATTGCATAATACTCAAAAAATTCATACCATTAAGAGCATTTGTGTAAATTATATAATGCATCATGCAAAGAATATGCACAGAAGTGTGTTTTCTACTTAACATAAACGAAAATATCTGGGAAAAACACCGTCAGTAGTTGAAATTCGTCTTGTAAAATAACAAACATGAAGCACATTTCATGACTCATTCTGGAGATAATCTATAATCTCTTGCGTATATAACGAAAGAAGGAGTTCAAGAAACATATAAATAGCCCATACTATTGTGTATTGTGTAAATGAACCAACTCGTAGCTGGAACAATTTAAGCTGGATTTGGGAAACGACCGAATTATACACTCTTTTAGCTATATTATAGCAGTTTGGCCCTTTAAACCTACGATATGTTGATTTTATAAATCGGTCTTGCGATTTCTTTTTGGCACCAAATATTGTCAAAAGTGTTGGATATTGTCAATAAAATGAAAAATGAGCATGAATCAAATTTCCGAGCATTTAAGATAAACCATATAACATAAAGTTTTACTGACCACCAATCAGTAACGGAATGCACTCCACTACCACAAGTTAAGTAATTAAATGTTTTGAAGAGAAGCAGCAAATTGTGCAGCTTGAAGCGTTATGAAATTAATATAAGCTTTAGGGATATACTAATAGCATACATAAGTCACGAGGGTCAAGAATACAGACGTTGTTAGTATTACCACTTTTGGTAATAATATATTAATTATTCATTTCTACTCTGTAGAATAGATAAAATCTTAAGTCGTGTTGTTATACTCATCTTGATATATTTTGAGTCAACTCAAGTGTTTCATTCATTCTCAAAGAAGCATATCGTGTAAATGGATATATAGCTCGTTTCGTCTCACATGACTAACGACACTGGAAGAGTCATTTGCTGGTTGCAAAACGATGTCTCAATGTCTCATGTTTACAAACAATGGAATGTTCAACTTTCTCAATGAAATTTGTGAAATATCAGTTCAGTTACCAACAATGCCAAAATGGCACGTTGAGGTCAAGACAAATGAAATGACCAGAAGTTTACTCGTGCGAAGCGGAACAACGATTACACGGCAATGTGATGAAGTATAGTATTTCCGTACGTGTGATTTTTCATACATGTGCTGCACATCAATGTCAGGTCATCATCCAAGGTGTGAAGGTAATTAGTAGAGTGTTTAATTCATGAGCGGATCTAATTTAACGTTGCATTACTGCTCAAATGCCACATCCTCATAATGGGAGCATGGTAAAGTAGCACAAGCATTAATTAAAACGCAATGTGAAAAGACATTCGTAATTTTCACAATGCAGACTTATCCAGTTTCCATCTTACTTACGTGGGGCTAATTATCGCACAAGTAAATGTACTGGAAAATAGGTAAAGTGCATATTTAATGCATTACATCCTTCTTCCGACAATGAGAACGGGCGTTGTCCGCATGGAAAAGATTTTTTTTGTTGGTTTTGGCTGCTTAGTTTTGTATGATCCTATTTAAGGCTATTTTACGACTTTGTCTCGCCTTTTGTTAGAGTGATAATGAGCTCAGGTATACAATAGTAATAGCATGCTAATATATGATGGCATAATGAAACCAAAAATAGCTCTGGTAAGTAATTTGCATGATAATCAATATAGAAACTCATTTTAGATTCAGCACATTCCAACTCTCCCTATTCACAAGAGTCACACTTCTTTTATGTGGCTTGGTCTAACCGCACGTTAGCTTTTGCATTGACGCAATGAATTTATGGTTGTTCATCTCTTTGCAAATTTTGTGGGTTTTCTTGTGGTCATAATCCAATGACGGGGTTTCTCTTCAGTCTACAGCCTCGTCCGAGTCTTTATTGCATAAGCCTTAATAATAAAAAAGACTGCATGTAGTCGGCGATTCCATTAGCAAATAATAAAAATATGCATCCTTTCAATATCTTCATGAAGCTGATGATAGTGATCACGCTCAGTTGGTTTTAATGCATTTCTTTTGTCCAACGCATTGCTAAGATTTTGCTCATTAATGGAAACTCAATAAATTTGCACTAATTGCCATGATATGCTATATGATACTCTCGTGATGCATGACTCATTTTCATTAATACTGTATTCATGACTCAATTTTTTTGAGGTGCTGCTACTAAAAGTAAATGATATGCAACATACACGACGCAGTAATGTCAGATTGTCACTTTCAACATTGCCAGACCATAAATTGTTGATCCGTGAATAAAAAATGAGTTTTCTAGAAAATACAATGACCTTTAATAGGAAAACTGATGGCGGTGGCTATTTCTTTGATGATCTGTTCACTTGAATCCATTTTTTCTTCATCAGGAGCCAAAAGCCAACTCATTTTTTTTTCTTGAAAGAGAGAGAGAGAGAGAGTAATGGAAAAGGACAGATTTGTTAGGTATGGTGAATATTATTGAAAAGCATAATAAATTACACCTCTTGATTGGTTTTATTATGATTGGAGACTGACAGCAAATCATGTCAACTAGTCCATAGTCCACACATTGTAACATTAAACACATAGTCATCATCGTCATCATCATCATCATCATCCTTGTAGAATTTGGCATGGTATGCGGAAAGATTGTTAGATCAACAAGTTCCACAGTGAGTTCATTCAGTGGAAGTTTTGTTGGTTTTTGTTGTTAGCACAAAAAATCAAAATTAATGGTTCAAGTCATTCCGTAATAATAATATGTAATATCACGTCATCATTAATATGCATATATGAAAATTTCCTCGAATAAATGATTCTATGAAGACCTGAACTTGTTTCGTTTGGTCTAAAGCTACCACGAGTTGCTTCAAAGCTTCAATCAGACGAAAAATGAATGGGATTTCTGTAGCAGACTTGTTGATTGAAATCGAGTTAATGATTCGATTCCATGCTACTGCCAAATGCCGCCAACCGCTGTGCTGTAACAAGAAATTCATGGGCTTGGCAATTGTTGAGTAGATAATGTGTTATGAATTTATGGGGCCAACTCCCTCAGCTTCATGTTCTGCCTGAGGTAAAACATTCATTGTTGACGATGGATTCACTCTTCATCACGCAAAAAAAACTAAAGTCTAGGAATGCAGCTGCTGAGTTTCTAGATCTGATAATAAACTTATTGGAGATGAGTATAATGGTTTTATATG
The DNA here is from genome assembly GCA_001718145.1 of Orchesella cincta. Lineage (NCBI taxonomy): Eukaryota > Metazoa > Arthropoda > Collembola > Entomobryomorpha > Orchesellidae > Orchesella > Orchesella cincta. The sequence goes on along the minus strand of LJIJ01000111.1, from coordinate 155,896 downwards.
ACGACCTTGGCATTGACACTGAAATGGAGACGACAACAATGTGGAGACAAAAGTAGGTCTGGACTAAATTCGCATAGCAGGCAACGTTATGCTAAAGTAAATAATCTGTCTCAATGATATATTACGTGACTGTTTTATGATAATCAATTTGTCCTCTTTGATGACTACTAATCTATTTCATATGGGGATGAGCGTCACGGCGTCTGCTACTGTTGATGAACGTACTTCTTGAAGGACGTTACATATGATGATGCGCTTGGTGACTGAAGTGGCGTCTGAGCGCCTAATTACATTAAGCATTCATGAGACTATAATTGTTTTGCTATAATTGTTCTGGAATCTGACTGACAGTAGATAATAATTAATGACTTTATTTTGATATTGAACGTTTTACTGTATATAGCTGTATTTGTAATAATAATATAAGAAAATTGTGACTGTTGATAGTTGAAAGATGCGTAGCCATCCTCCATAGGAAACAAAGTACCTGGAAGGAACGTGTTTGCGTTTGGGAGTGATTTTTTGTTCAAAATTTGGCTAAAAACGTTTGGTATTCTGAATGGGTTTGCTCCCTGGTGTATTTTGTCAATTTTATTGACCTGTCCGGCTTCTTGCATGACTTGATTTAAGTCGAATATTTTGTCTCCCCTTCTGAGAGAGAATGTACTAGAAACTCGACAGATGCACATGTAGTATTTTGTTAGACTTTTGTGTATACATTTGTATTAATAGTTGAGTTTGAAAGTATTCCCCATGCAGATTTGATCAAAAGTAAAGCACTCAAGAGGGATTCTCATATCGGTTCCTAATGACATGCCATCGGAATATTGATGAGCTCTCACTTCCACTATCTGCTTCCACTTGGTAGCCCACTTGTAATGAAATTGGATCCTGTAGTGTAGTGCAGGGCTCACTACTTGAAGATTTATGATATACTTTAAAGGACCGAGATTACGAGATCAAGTTATGCAGATTCACGCACAAGTAATATTTCGTGCAAAGGTTTTTATATCATGACTGGAGATATAGTATACATTTTCCATATGAAATTTACCTCGTCTGCAGATTCTCCTGATGTGATGGTGGTTTTATCCCTCGCATATAACACGACATCTGGAATCCGGGTCGTCCCTTGTCCTCGTGTATCTATTTAGCTTATTCCAGCTATCCGTGAAATTCAAGTGGAGCAAGAAGAATGTTTGGTTGGTTCACCACCATAAAAACCAAAAAGTGTCATAAATTAAATGTGGCTTTTTCACACGCTATCTGAGCAGGCCTTATCCTATACTCAGACGTGTTTTGTTGCTCTACTTTTTGTCATCAGGCAAAGGCCCTTGATCATGGTGGGATGTTGAAGACTGAAGGTAAAGCGGAGGGATCATGTTCCGGAGTGGTACATGATGATTCTAAATCAGAAAGCCCGCATGCACGCAAACATATATTTCAGAAATGAGGTACTGCAGCTCAACTCATGCGATGATCGGTGAAATTATTTCGAGCTCATTTAATTCTGATGCTATAACACAACGGTGGCTTAATAAAGCTCTCTTTTTATATCGCATGACCCTCAGTTTTATGTATATTTAGGGAAAGTCACAGTTGCCTGCGCTCCTCGGCCCATATAATGTTATTTGGATTAGTCCAATTTTGTCTCATTTCTCCCCAGTGGCCACACCACGGCTTCTCTTTTACTAATGCAATGATATTAAGATCAGCCAAGTTTTCTTGTATTGTTTTAAGTTTGTGTGTTCTTGGTGGAGAAGAAAAAGAACAGCAAGAAGTACCAAACTTTCAGATTAAATTACTATCCATTTGTAAAAGCATTTGTCGTGTTCTATAGCGTTGTACTCCAAGTCAAGTGAGTGGTACATATTTCTGACCTTGGCCTAAATGATATGGAAAATTTATACGGTATCGCAAATGCTTTTGAGATCGATTTTTATTAAAGAGAAATATTTTATTGTCTCGTCGTTATTATATTCTAATGCAAATAGTTTGTAAGTTTTCTCTTCCACTCAAAACCTGCCATGTATCTTGTCCTCCAGCAGTAGCAAGGCGTGGCACCTACCTCAAATTTGCTCTCATGAAAAGATTGGAGCTGAAAGGTCAGGCGTTGTTTTTGCTCCATAGTTTGTGTTTAAAATTGCAAATTGAGTCACAGAAATTTGCATCAAAATGGCTTCCTCTTTTTTCCTTCACTTTCCCTCTCAAAAGGAGGAATAAATACATACTTAGGTAGATACTATCATCATAATCTGAAGAAATGGGGTCAGGGTGAGAAAATCAAGAAGTGTGAAAGTCCACAGTATTCACTGCGTGAGACACTTTCACACACTTTTTATCATAATTTGGTTTAGATTTTCATTCCGAGTGGAAAGAAAAGCACTGTAGAGTGGCGGAGATTTTGGCATCAACTAGATAATGCTCGTTTTATACCTTTTGGCTCTGGATGAAATGCATCCTGCTGATAAAGTTTCTGACTTTATAGAGCTTTTACAGTTTTCCTATTTTACAGCCCACAGCGAAGGGCTGATGGCTGAAGTTGTTTCTCCAGTAGAGTCAGAGTCAGAGTGTACCCAAACCGAACATTTCACTTTCGTCTAGCATTCCGATAAGAGACATCCTAGCTTACTCATGCATATGAATGAAAGGAAAATGAAAGTTTTATGCAAAAATAATGGGGAGCGGGATTTCACTCGAGAAATGATGTGTGAAATTTGTATGCGTAAAAACAAACTGAATTAGCTCACTTGAGTAGAAAAAGATTTCAATTGAATATTTCAGAATAGTGAAATTCAAAGAAAATGATAAGACTTGTTTTTTTCCAGAAAGACAAAAGATGTATTGAATGCCATTGTCAATGCGCTTTCTATGAGCTAAGTTCATAGTTCTATGTAGGATTAGTTTTTAGTCGCAAAAAATAGCCTAAACCTACAATAAACTTTCTCACCTGGAGGTTTCTATAATTTTTTTGCTGTTTAAAATCGTATCATGACATTGAAAATAAGACACAATTTCTTGATTTTTCAGACCACTGGTGTTACACACAAGAAGAATGCGGTACGTATCGCTATATCATAAACAGTTTCTATTTATAGCCGTTGCCTGATTGATTAATTATTGATTTGCTAATATACACAACAGATGCCCACACGTGGAGCGGCGAATGCCAAACTGGGAAGCAGCAATCTCCTATTGACTTTACTCAGAAGAACACAATCCAACGGAATGATGCAGTTCGATTACGATTCAATAGAAAGTATTCTGATGCCCAGGATCATTTCATGGTCAAGAACAATGGACACACGAGTATGAAAATTGTCAAGTAGAAGAGATGTATAGAAAAGTTATCAAATTAGGAAACTCATAATTTTCCTGTTCTTGTTTTAGTTCAAATACAGCTTGGTAACGACATCACTTCTGATCTGGTGATGGACGGAGATTATTTCAAAGGTTCATACCGATTCAGTCAGCTTCATTTCCATTGGGGCAGCCATGAAGATAAAGGTTCAGAGCATACAGTAAATGGAAATGGGTAAGCTTAGGTTGCTAAATTTTCAAGTAGCTATATGATATCTAGTTTTAAAGAAATTAACATTTAAAAATATATTTATGCAGGTATGTGGCAGAACTTCATTTAGTTCATTACAGCAATGACTACAAAAGCTTGAAAGAAGCTGTTGGAACAAAAAATCGAAGGGGTCTTGCTGTTCTCGGAATTTTCTTTGAGGTGAGACTCTTTCACAATAATTAAGCGAATCATTTGGCTAATATTCCTGACAGACATTTATTGATGTATTTGTGTATATTTTCTTGGGTTATAGATCTCTAATGAAGATAATCACGCACTGCAGCCAATTGTTGAAGCAATTTCAAGAGTGAAGAGACAAGAAGACGATCTAGTACGAGTTGATATTCCTTTAAATGTTTCCGCTCTGCTCCCCAATGATTTAAGCTTATGGAGGTATTATGGATCCCTGACCACTCCTTCCTGCAACGAAGTTGTCGTTTGGACTGTTTTTAAAAAGGCTGTGCCAATATCCAGATCTCAGGTAATAAACCCATAATGTCATTATCCTCAATCCGCAGGATGCATTAAATTATCTTTAGATCTATTGTAACGTGCATATATGTTGTGGGGTTTCCAGTGGGAGGCTTTCAAGGCTTCTGCTGACACCAAAGGTAAAAGTATCGTCGACAACTACAGGCCACCTCAGTCAACGATTAACAGAAAGGTATACTTTCTCAACAACGTGAATCGTGAGAGAATGCCGGAAGCTGGAGAAGATGACCGCAGTCCTCCACTTGCCGATTCTTTCTACGAGAATGCTCAAAGAGCCGTCAACAGCAAAGCTGGCTCCTCTGATGATAAGAACAACCAACATGGTTCCAACTCTGGACCTGGACGTGCTGAAGTAGTTAACTCGGCCCTCACAGGATTCATTTTCCTATCCATTTTCCTTCAGGTGTTGATCACCACTGTTTTTAAATGCCGTTAAAAACTTGACGTTTTTATAAAACAAACCACACATCAATCAATCAAAAACCTTTCAGCTGCAATTGGCAACAACAATTGTAAAAAAAATGTGCAAAAACGAAGTTACCATTCGTGAAATTCGCCATGTTAATATTTAAGGAGCATTTATGGAGAAGCATCCTCTGAAGTCAATAAGCCATATACATACATTTATACATAAAAATAATGTATATTATCTATTTAGAAATATTGTTCATAATATGATTAAGTTAAAGAGTTGATTTACAGTTCACCAATCTTCGAATCAAATATCAATGTAAAGATTTTTTGCGCTTTTAATTTTGCAAAAAAAAAATATGATTTCTTAAAATCGTAGATTCCTCTAGTCTCATAATGTATAGCAGTTTTAATGTTACAGTTATATTCAATATTTCATGCATGTGTAATATATTATATTCTATGTATATTATTAATATTTGTTGTATAGTTCATATGTTACTTTTAAGTTTTGAATAGTTTATTGATGACTGATTAGCTAAAACCTTGAAATGTTTATAATGATATGAATTCATATGGTTTAAAATGGATTGAAAATTTGACAAAATGCAAAGAAAAAAATTATAATTGATTGAGTTATTGAAAACATTCCTTTTGTTCCATTTTCAAATTTATAAGATTTGTTTGTGCTTACTTTTCAAGAATTCGAATGGCAATGGAAGAGTGTATTAAAAATGGAGTAGGAGCTGATAGTAGTGTAAGGAGAGGTGAGTGAAAGGAACGGATTTGACTTATGAAGGAAAGTGTTACCTGAATTGTCTTTGAGAGTGGTTACGCGTTACCTGATAATAATGATGAAATGAAATTTGATCGTACCTTGAGAAAGTACCTTGAGAAATAGAGATGATTGTGGGGCAAGCTAAGATTAGACGAGACAATTAGAATGGTAGTGAAAGGAATACACCAAAATTTATCTGTAGGAAAATGCTAAGTAAAATTAAATTCATGTTGCATTATACATTACAGGTCAATCTAAGAGTTTAGAGGGGTAGCTTAAACTAGCTAATCATGCTATCTAGTCAATAAAAAGGGGTTGCAAATTTTACTATTCAATCAATCAATGCTTCAACTATTAAATTATGTTTGTGACATCGGTTTTAAGTTACTTTCCTTTGCAGACAGTGGATTATTTTTAAACGATGTTGCCTATTATAATAGCATATAGTAGTAAATTTATGAAAAATATTTAATGTTCTTTCTGGACTGCAAGGGAATTTAATAATTCCAAACTACACGGAAGTTGATAAATACATTCTGAATGACGTGTATTTAAAGTTTTGTGTATTCAACATTAATGCCCATGTCCAACGTATCGAAAAATGCAACCATAACTTTCAAGAAAGTTAAGACACCTGTAAACTTTCTTAGCTAAACTTTTTAACTGCGATCGTATGCTATTACTACTAATAAGAATGTGGGATTCAGAGAATATGATTGTTGAATTCATTGTAAAAGATGTGTAATGTAAACTGTAGATCGGTCAATGCAAATGCAAGTGTTGTTATCCAATGACTTTTGTTGGTTATTTGAAATAAAGGAAACAAAATGAAATTTTGACTTTGGTGGTGCTCGACTTTTGTGCCTCAGTAGCTTATTTTCATAACGTCGCTATTAGCATTAATTTTAACCCATATTAACTATATGCATTAATAACATACTAGTCTACCTAAGATATCTGATTTAGTTGAAAACTTTCTGTAGTAAATTATGATATTTTTGACCGTCAAAGATGTACATGTTTTGTAAAGTCCTTGTTGTTGTTACCACTTGTACCATATTCGTTGGTATTTATCCAACAAATGCAACTGACAACACAACGTCAGACCCTGGAAATCCATCTGGCATCTCTCATGGAGCAGTACCCATGTCTCCAGGAGCCAGCATCAATGTACCAAATCCTAACTCAGCGTATGATCACCCTGAAGGTGGAGACATGATAGAGATGATTTTGAAAGACCCAGTTTTACGCAAACGATTGGAACAACTTCAGGGGCCCATAAATGGTAGATAATACATACATACAGTTCCCATTTGAATACAAATCACCATTACATTGTGATTTATTTAACAGATCCATCTAAAGTTGGAGATGTAGGTGCTGATGGTGAAGGCAGTGCTTCTATAGCTTGTATGACACCTGGCTCTAGATTTCAGACGGTGAATCTGAACGCAAATCATTTTCGAACTGATGTTGCAGACGATAAGGAAACTGCATGGAGATGGTTACGTGTAAATCGTTTATATGGGGTCATTCGAGACAGATTTTTTGTTCAGAATTTGGAAGGAGGAAGTATGCAGTTGTACGCCATTAAAAATAGGAATGCCATCTTATTATTATTAATTGAATATAGGTACATTTATTTACTTTGTTGACTCTTTGTGATTCTTCAAGTGATGACCATTAAATTTCATAAAGAAGATCCAACCACAAGAGCAATGATAGCAGGGATGGATGAAGACTGGAAATTCGTCTATGTTCTCGCAAAAGCTGACCTATTTTGGTCAATGGATAACAATTATGGGGCTCAGCATGCGGTTGGGAAGCAAACGTTTCCGTTTGAATTGCAACTAGTTCATTATAAGAAGAGTTTGGGTAGTTTAACCAGTGCTGCTGCTGAGAAGCATGGGATTTTAGTTCTGAGTGTATTATTTGAGGTTATATAAATAATTATAAATTAAGTGATGCGTTTTCTCACAGTATTTATAATATTTTTGTACAAATGGGTAGGCGGCTGGAAAAATAAACCCTTCAGTAGATCCGCTTGCTGCAGCAGCAATGATGAGCACGTTTCCCTCAGAGAAATTTCAAATGGTTCATGGCCCACTTGATATCAAATCATTGTTGCCCTTTGATGTCAGTCATATTCAATACAGTGGTCCGTATGTGTCACACCCTTGCTCGAAGGAAGCAAAATGGATCGTTTTTCGACATCCGAGGCAGATTTCATACAAACAAGTCAGCTTTTCAATCAAGAAAGCTAACTTTAACTAATACAAAAATGATGAAAGATTTAAAACTATGACTTTATTTCATAGTTGAAACAATTTCGTGAGATACGCGATATTTCTGGTCGTCGTCATCCAGGTGTTTTTATTCCATTGGGTCACCAGGAAGATTCAGAAGAAGTGTCAGGGAATACAAGTGTGACAACCAGCAATAAAATACGACTCAGGATTCTAGATACCGAGGAAATTGAAGTTAACAGAAGTTGCGAACTGTATGCGGTGTCGTATACATTAGTACTTTCAGTTTCCTTAATAATTTTTCACTGAAGCCTCAAGAGATATGAAGATGCTTTACAATCCCAAATAAACCATCACCTTAATGTCGAACGAGTAATTATATATATTATGCTTGTCGTTAATATAAATATTTATTGTGAAATCTTTTTCAATATTTTTGTATTAAAAAATTTAGCTGAAAATTCTGTCCGATCATTTGTTTTTTGAATCCATTATTGGTTCGGGTCTACTTATGACGAATATTTGCATGAGAATCCTCTACAGACTGGTACCAAATCCATTTGCAAGGATTCACATCTTGCTTATTTAGGTACCAAGCAAACTCATACGGATTTACGTGAGCTGGGCAGGTGTAGTAGTGTCCTGTATATTTGACGTTAATGAGATCTTTTGGGACGTCAGGTAACGGAGCTTGAACAGTAACAGGATGGTATACAGCAAACCGATGAGGGATATCCAACTCGGGTGGGAATGGTTGATCACAATCACAGTTCATCCATTTTTCTGGATCAAAAAATGGAACCACTCTCTCCCGGGGTCCGTCATAAACTGTATAATCTTCCTGCATTTTGATTTTTTACAGAAAATTAATTAGTTCATCTAAGCTAAGTAGGTAATGTCCTCGCACGAAAATATTGCAGTACTAAATATCTTAACGAACCGAAATAAAGTAATGCTGTTTCGTAATTCCACCACCTGGAACTACTGGCCCTTTATCATACACGGAATGAAATTCCCCTTCAGAGCGGAAAGAATGGCGTTTGCTGAGAGTTGGATCGGAGTCCTTTAAAAAATAAATAATGAAAGTTTATTGTCATTTAGTCAAAATGTATCTAATGCTGCCTATTAATAACCTAAATTACCTTTTTGCCGGACACCGCAACTCGTAAATGATTGGAAGAGATTGATTTAGGTGATTTTCGGGGCACACTGAGAGCCTCTTGGGAGACTATGAGCAAAAGGAAAAAGATATGTAGCTTAGCCATTTTTGCTGCTTTGAACAAATCGATCAAGTCCGATTGAAGCTCCAGTATCTTTTGTCCTTCCCAACCTCTTGGGATATACTGATTGAGCATTCCACATCTTTTTTCATACTAGAAAGAATTTCTAATTTTTTAACGAAATACATTGGAGGTTGCAGGCATAAAAAAATTAAGCTCTAACAAACACATCCGCTTTTTCCAGGGCTCATTTTTTGGGAAAAAGAAGTACCTAAAACTCTGCTCCTGGAGCATGAGTCCTTTGTTCGTGCATCAAGTAAAAACGATTGAAAAGTGTATCGTATACCTCAAAAGCATATATGCTGTATAAACATTCGCACTAGTTCATAATACATTCTTAAGTACACCATCTCACTATCGTACCTACGTTGAACTCTAAAACCATAGGCACTCAAAAAATGTGTTGGGCTGACTGAAGCTAAGCACAAAACTTTCTCTTTTTGTTGGTATCTTGAAGAAAAGGAAACTGAAACAGACAACAAGACAACAAGGTCAAGGGCATACAATAAGCGAACACACTTGAATCACTCATTACCAGACATACAAAACTGTTTATTTTGTCCTACCCTGCAACCTTAGGAAAATTCAATTATTGAGAAAAGAAGAAGCATAATGAAACATTAGTGATGATGAGCAATGATCCCTAATTGCAACAATTAGCTATGCATATTAGTATTATAGGTACATACGTAGTCAGGATTTGTAAACTTAACTCACAACTACCAAGTCCTTTCAAGTCAAAATAATTATCAGTTTATGGATCCAGCTTTCCTAATATAAATGTACTACAGTTATGCTTTAAGTGTAATCATGAAGATTATACACATTGATTGACGTTCTATCAATGCATATATGTTAAGACAGCTTAGTTAAAACAACATGGAACTGACTTTAGCTCAAGTCAAGTCAGCATTGCACAAAACTTTCAACTAGAAAAGGAGCAAAGTAATTATTTTTCAAGCTTCTGTAAACAAGACCAAATATAAACTATAATGGAAAAGGATGGACATGGGCGTTAACAAAGACTATAAACATTTATCTGCCTGCGTATCTCCGGACGTTCATGAATATTAGACGACTATTGATTTGTTAGTAGATAAATAGTGAAAAGTTGCTTACCATACTCAATACGAATTACATGATGAACACTTGTCATTTCAATAACTGCGGTAGAAAGTACCGGTAACCAGTATTTATACATTGAGAAAAGTATTTTACAGTTGATTTTATTTTCAGTTTTAACCATTCGACTATTATACTTCTAAAACCGGGACTTAATATAAATACTAAGTGTTGAATTATTGTTTTGGTGCATGCAGTGTGAAAAATGACTCATTTTAAATTGCATTTTATCGGAAACTAGCAATGTACCTCCGGGGGGTCAGTGTCACCATTTTTGAGTCTGAATAGACCAACTAGCTGAATATCACAAACAATTACACGTGCATTACTTTAAGAAGTAGAATTCTTGGAAAATTTATGTAAACTGTTTATAAAAGTTGATAACATTTTGACCGTGGCATCATACTGTCTTGTTAAGTAATATTTTTTTCAGTTCTCAACAAAACGAAGAAAATAACTTAATGAAAACGTAAGTATCGATTGTCAAATTATATGCTAAGAATGCTTTCAATTGCTGGTTACTTTATACACTGCGAATTCATTAAATAAAAATATGTTCGCCATGAAATGACATACGACATAGCCACAAATCATTTCATTCATGAAATTTTGTCACCCATGATGCATGACAGCAGTTGACATGTTTGAACCTCACTGTGCACAGCTGTACCTTCTGTTTACATGTTTACGACCAAAATTATTGAGTCGAGCTATAACTTGTGACGCATAATATGCTTCATGAATTTATGCTACACGAGAACGGTTGATAAATGTGACAATTCTTGTTTTCAGATTTTAACCAGATTGGATCAATAACTCTCCACCAGTCTTCATTCTACTTTCTTAAATGAATGTTCAAATTCACTGTCTTTAAAATGTCTTTACTGAGAATAGCATTTACGATAGCAATAATTTGCACACTTGAGATAGTTTCTGAAGTCTCAGCGGCTGAAAAGTACATCAGTGGTATTGAGAGAATAATACTTAATGCTGATAGAACAGCAAATGTCTGGACTGCTTCTGGACGCAATGCATCTAACGGGAATGGTATGTGAAAATTGAGTAGTTTTCCTTTTACCAATCATCATTGCACAAGTGTTTTTTGTTACAGAAATCAGTGTAGGGGCCAGCGTTCCTGGAGGCATTTACTCAGACTTGGAAGATGGCGGAGTGCTTAGATCCGCCGTTTATCGTGAATACAATGATTTGGAAACCCGTTGGGTGGGAAGAACGAATTGGACCTATTCGAGAACCTTTACTGGTATGATCTATTCCATCATTGCAATTTACAAACTACCATATATTAATAAATTTTGAATATTGCTTATTTTTATATTGTGATCTTGCAGCCACAAGCTCCATACTGGAAAAGGCCGAAGTAGTCTTGGTTTGCGAAGGGTTGGATACGATAGCACAAGTTTTTATCAATGACTTACTGGTCGGTAAAAGTGAGAATATGTTTGTCCGTTATATATTTGACATTAAAAGTACTCTGAGGGTAAGTACTACTGCATTTGCAATAAACTAATGACATTAAGTTTGTTATAACAAAGTTTTGATACGCATTTAGGTTGGCGAAAATACACTTCGAGTGTCATTCCAATCTCCTGTTGAATATGCACAAGCTAAATTTAGAGAGCACAACGAAACGTATGGATACCAAGTTCTGCCAGTATCTCTTGCACCAGCGTTTAGAGGAGAAAATCAGGCACAAATGATTCGCAAGATGCAATCATCATTTTCATGGGATTGGGGTATGTTGAGAATATTATGAAATCCCGAGTAAAAACTAAAGGCGCAGTGCAAAAATAGGCTGCATCTCATGAATTTCTGTTGGAATTACTTGACTTTCAGGTCCATCTTATCCAAACTCTGGAATATGGTAGTTTTTCAAACAACATCAAAAATGCTTAACTTTTCCATTTGCACGGAACTAAATAGGTCACTTTGTATTTACTGTAAATTAGGAAGAGTATTTACATAGAAGGATACAATGGTGCGATCATACGAGACGTTATGATTTTTTCTACACCTTCAAAACCAGTCCCAGATGAAACGGCAGCCACTCAATGGAATGTCACTGCTCGTATTTACTACGATTCTGTATCGGATTCTGAAGCAACATTGACGTTTCACAGAGTGGATTCTATGGGACTCGCAAAAACAACCAATTTAAAAAAAGGAATGGGACAGAGCGTTGATATTAGCTTGACAGAATCGGTTGGTGACAACAGCTACTATTGTTGTTTTTTGTTTATGCGATACCATATAAAAAATTAATTAATTTTAATCAGGGGGCCAAAACTTTGCTGTGGTGGCCGAACGGTTATGGGAATCAAAACCTATATTGGTACAATGTCTCATTGGCTTCTGCAAATAGCACGGAAATCAGTACTAATATGCTTAGATTTGGGTTCCGTACTGTGGAACTCGTTCAGGATTTTGTAGACAAAGCCAACAAGCAAAAAGGTATGACAAACATTTTGTTTTAGTTTAAATCATTAGGTACGCCATAAAGTTTTAACATTTTTAAAATAAAAATGTGCAGGAAGGGAATTTTACTTCAAGGTCAACGGTGTTCAGATGTATTCTAAAGGGTCTAACGCAATTCCTCTCCACGTGCTACCAGAGAGGATCACAGAGGCCCAAACTGAATGGCTGCTTCGAGCTGCAAAAATGTCTCATCAAAACATTCTGCGAACGTGGGGCGGTGGAACGTATGAAACGGAGTGGTTTTATGATGTTAGAGAAAGCATTTTGAACATGACGACTATGTATCTTTATTACGTGACTTTTTAAAATATAATCATAAATGTAATCGTTTGTAGTACGCTGATGAATATGGAATTTTCATTTGGGAAGATTTCATGTTTGCATGCGCCATGTATCCAGCAACTCCCGAATACTTGGAAATCGTTCGTCAAGAAGTTGATACTCAAGTGAAGCGACTGCAATACAGAACAAGTTTAGTGATGTGGGCTGCAAACAATGAAAACGAGGCTGCCTTACGTCATGATTGGTATGGTTCCGGATGGAACTTCGAATTATATAAAGGTGACTACATAAAACTCTACATTGACACAATAAAAACCCTTACGGAAGAACTTGACCCGTCAAGAAAATTCATCTCATCAAGCCCTACAAACGGCATTAAATCAGAGGAAGAGGGATGGGTTGCACAAGACCCCTACGATTTGCGATATGGAGACAGTAAGTTTTCCATACAAAGACACTTTAAATTTGTATGTATTCCTCCATACATTTACCATGTAATTAAAAATTATTAATTTGGCTTTTAGTACATTTTTACAATTACGTTTCGGACAATTGGGACTATAACATGTTCTTACGAACAAGATACGCATCTGAATATGGCTATCAATCTTTTCCCCATTACGAAACTTTGGCAGAAGTTGCTGATGATATTACTACGTGGACATGGGATTCTCCAATGATGGATCATAGGCAACATCATCCAGGTATGCTGATTTATGCTTGTATGGTGCTGTGCTACAGTTTTTAAATACTTGATAATTAATCATAACTGTAATATGCATAGGCGGTCAGAAGGAAATTCGTGACCTTATTCAGATGCACTTCCCCTTCCCAGAGAATTACGATTCTACTGAAGCGTTCCCGTATATGTTGTACATGGCTCAGTTGAGTCAGATTATGGGTCAGAAAACCCAAACAGAGTTTTACCGTCGTTTGATGGACAAAATGGATGAGAATGGAACTGGGCACAATATGGGAGCTCTTTACTGGCAACTCAACGACATTTGGGAAGGATGCAGTTGGGCTTCAGTCGGTATGTCATCATTGAAAGTGATGATTAACAGAAAGTTATAAAATTAAATTAAACTACTTCATCACAAATATAATATTTAAAACTAAACAGAGGCAAAAGGTCGATGGAAACTCCAAATGTACTATGCCCTCAAGTTTTTCGCACCCATTCTTGCCTCCCCTTACCGTGATGCAAATGGAGACGTTGTAGTGGAATTGATTTCGGACAATGCATTGGACAGGGGCTTTACTGGGGAACTCAACGTGAAGATTGTTAGACTGAACAGTTTTACTCCAGTTTATGAAGAAACGGTTTCAGTTACAGCGGTATGTAATTTTACACAAAAGTGACAAAAGGGCAGAATCATCTGCATAAGAATTTAATACTGATTTTTATTCTATAGGAATTTTTGAAGTCGAAAGAAGTTTTCAGAATAAATAAAGCAGATTTAGAAGGACTTGATTGTGCTTCCGATCCTAATCTAAACTCAGCAAACCCCTGTGTAGTGTACCTTACTTTACCAGGAACCCCAGATAATTTTCTATTCTTACAATACCCCACAAACAAACAAGCGTTAGTGAACCCAAATCTTAAGGTAAAACTCAATGCATGCTAAACATTAGAAAACCCGTTAAAATTTTAAAATTTTCCTAAATTGTTGAATTATTGCTTTTGCTCTAGATCACAACTGTTGATATGATCAATGAAAATACGTTTGAGTTCACAGTAACTTCGGATGCAGTTGCACCATTTGTGTTCTTCACTGCAAGTGAGGATCATCGTGGCTACTTTAGTGATAATGGATTTGTACTAACGACAAACGAGAAGACAATACAGTACTACTCACAGGATGGCATTACAGATGTTTTGCAATTTATGAATCAGTTGAAAATTATGTCTCTGTATGATGTAACACAAATAAAAGAGACTCCAGCTACTTCCCAGGCCCCAATAACTACTACAAGTGAAGACCTTACAACTACGCCTGCAGAAACTACAACAACTCCTGTCTCTACTACTGCTGCTAGCGCTGACAAAACATTACTTCAAACAGTAACTGTATTGATGTGTGCGTTCATCATGCTTATTCAGGGTCGGCTAACGGTATAAACCTTGTAAACTTTGAATACGCTCATGTTCTTTCAATCACAATAACTATTATTGAGCACCAATTTTAATATTAAATCTGATTACTCTGGAATGTAAAAAAACTAAACCTTTTTTCATCAGCTATTAAATTGTCCTACGTGCGTTTGAAAATCATAAGCTAATCAAGAAACTGATATGCCACCTCATTTTCCCATGCATGCTTCCATCAACCTCACCTTTGTATTCTCGATTTATCCAGAACGTAATGTGTTGGCAGCGTGACAAAATGTTTCAATAAAATTCTTATGAAAAATGGAAATATTCCAGTTGACGCGATTAATCTCCTTGCATTGGGATATATTCATAGGTTTGTTCAATGAATTTTTATAGTAGTTTTATAGTTCCTTTGGTGCCGGGTCCGTCTGGTACCTCAAGGTTTACACATAACGCAAAGAAAATAAAAGTAGAAAACGACCTTGGAATTGCTGAGAAAAGTGTGAATGCTACCAAAACTTTCATTTTTACTATCCATTCAACACACTAACGTACAAAGGATTAGACTTCTATAAAATTGTATCATTATGCATACTAATTATGAATTGTTTTATTGTTCTAAATCATGCAATAATCAACATAAGCCCTGGCAGCCGTAATCGTGTAGTTTAGTACGGCGCTACTTACGTAAAAGACATTGGTTTTAGCTAGATCCCACATACCAGTATATAGCATTACCAAAATGTACTTGGCTGCTTTAGCAATCATTACAACTCTAACTTTTAATCCAAAACTTGCTACGGCCAATTCAGGAGGAGTTCAACGATTATCCTTGGATGCAAAGCGGCACACAAATATCTGGAGTGTTTATGGGTATAATGCGTCCACAAACACAGGTAAATGGGTAAAATAAGATGTTTAGTACATGCGTCATTCAATATACGATATCTCAAAATCTCAATGAAGTTAAATATAATAAAGCGTTCACTAACTTTCAGCCATTCGCATCTCAGCCAATGTTCCAGGAGGCATTTATTCTGATCTGGAGGAAACTGGCACATTGAAGTCTCCAATTTATCATGAATACAATGACTTACAGAGTCGGTGGGTGGGGCGTGTTAACTGGACTTTCAGTAGAAATTTTACAGGTGACATCAGAGACAATCCTTAAAACAATATACCTGCAGAATTTGAATCTACTAAACTATTAACTAACATATGGAACGAATTATACGTTTTATACAGTGGACAGTGCACTCCTTGAGAAGAAAAGCGTTATATTGGTTTGTGAGGGATTAGACACAGTTTCCAAAGTCTATATTAATGATGACCTGGTCGGACAAAGTCAAAATATGTTTGCTCGGTATACCTTTGACATTAAACATGCACTAAAGGTATACATTTTTTGCTGTTTGTATTGTATCTTTCAATTGGTATTCGATGACGGAAATTAATAACTTTTTTTTGCTGCGAAGATTGGAATTAATAAAATTAGGATTGAATTCCAATCTCCTGTTGAATATGCGGCGACAATGCATAGAAAACATGAAGAGGCATACGGTTATACCGTTGACCCTCCAGCAGTTGTTCCTGCTTTCAGAGGGGAAAACAAAGTCCAAATGATTAGAAAGATGCAATCCTCATTTTCTTGGGATTGGGGTAACTTGATAAAATGCCAAAATTAACTACTTTGATCATTTTAACTTTACAGTGTCACAGGTTTTAACTTTTTTTCCACTCCAGGTCCATCCTATCCAAGCACTGGCATTTGGTACGTTTTTCTCCTAAAAATATGTCAAATTTATATGGACATCTCCAAAATGAATTCCCTGTCCAATTTAGGAAAACGATCTATATTGAAGGCTATAACGGATGTGCTATTATTCGGGATGTAATGATTTTCAATACACCTTCCAAACCAGTTCCGGATGAAACTTCTTCAACACAATGGAATGTGACAGCTCGGGTGTATTACGATTGTGACACGGAAGGGGAGTCTGCAATATTGTCATTCTGGCGCCAGCATTCCAGTGGAACTAACAGGGATGTCAAACTTGGAAAAGGAGAAGGGTTGCATGTGGATATCACTCTAACTGAATTGGTATAATGTATTTTCCGAATTCGTTTTTATTCTTGATTGTGAGTTATTCCTAATATGAATTTCTACTTTTATAATGTAAACTTTTAGGGTATCAAAAACTCATCTTTGGTGGCCAAATGGATATGGAAAACAAAATCTTTACTCTTACGAAGTTTCATTGACTAACGATAATGGTGACAGTAGCAGTCGTCAACTTCGATTGGGATTTCGTACTGTAGAGCTTGTTGAAGATTATGTTGATCCTAGCGTAACAAGCAAAGGTTTGTTTGTAGACAAAGACATTAATGTTTAATATTGCTGCGATCTTCTTTGGAGTAAACTAGTAATAACCTTTGCGTACATTGTTGGTAGGTAGGGAATTTTACTTTCGAGTAAATGGTGTCAACATGTATTCCAAAGGATCCAATTCTATCCCCCTCCACGTTTTGCCAGAACGAGTAACTTACAGCCAAACAGAATGGCTGCTTCGATCTGCAAAATTGTCTCATCAGAACATGATCAGAATCTGGGGAGGTGGTGTGTATGAAAGTAATTGGTTTTATGACGTAAGCCACTCATAATATATGGCAAAATTACGCATATGAAAATATATAAATGCGTTTAAAAATTGACAAATTGGTGTTTAAACTCTAACTAGCTGGCCGACGAGTACGGAATCTTGATATGGCAAGATTTTATGTTTGCATGTGCTCTATATCCAGCAACCGATGCATTTAGAGACATTGTTCGCCAAGAAGTTAACACGCAGGTAAAACGACTCCAACATAGAGCCAGTTTGGCAATGTGGGCAGGTAAGTACACTTTTAGCAGCACAAGCTGCCGTAACGAAGCGTAGTATACACAAAGTATATGTTCTCGTTACACCTAGTATACACAAAGTATATGTTCTCGTTACACCCAGGAAATAATGAAAACGAGGGAGCTTTGCGTGGCCATTGGTAAATTATTTATGAAGTTGTATGTTACAGCGTTCACTTTAAGTTGATTGGACTGTAATATACGATGCGTTGTAATGTTAGGTGGGGTGGAGCGTCCTGGAATCATCAGAAGGGTGATTACGTCAAAATGTACATTGACACGATTAAAGTGTTAGTTGAAAAACTGGACCCTTCACGAAGGTACATTCCATCAAGTCCTACTAATGGAATAAAAACAGAAGAAGAAGGGTGGGTGGCCAACAACCCTGGAGATTTGAAATATGGCGACATTCACGCTTACAACTATTATGGAGACAATTGGGATTGGAGTATATTTACAAGAGGAAGGTATTCTTCTGAATACGGCTATCAGTCTTTTCCCCATTATGAAACACTAGCGGAAGTAGCTGATGACATTAAGACTTGGACGTTTGACTCTGCAATGATGGAACATCGACAGCGGCATCCTGGAGGAAATTATGAGCTCTCCAATATGGTCAGAAATCATTTCCCTGCTCCAATGAATCTAAATTCGGTGGAAGCCTTCCCTTACATGCTGTACATGGTACAGTTGAGTCAAGCAATGGCTCAGAAGACGCAAACGGAATTTTATCGTAGACTAGTGGACAAGTTGGACGAATCTGGGACTGGACACAATATGGGAGCCCTATACTGGCAACTTAATGATATATGGCAAGGTTGCAGTTGGGCTGGAGTTGGTAACTAATAAGTTCAAACAATGTAACTATTAGCTTGGAAAAGATTACAGTATCAACTAACTAGAACTCCATATTCGATGCTACCCTTACAGAAATAAACGGACGATGGAAGATTTTTCAGTACTACGCGGTGAATTTCTTTAGTCCTGTGTTGGCATCTCCATACCGTGAAAGAAATGGAGACGTGGTCATTGAATTGATTTCAGATTCTCAAAAGACATTCAGTGGACTTCTTCGGGTGCAGATCTTTAAATTGAACCGTCTGATGCCAGTATATGAGCATGAAAAGCATGTTAAAGCTGTGAGGCTCTACTTTAAGAGGAATTCAATAATTATTTAAAATCAAACAGAATGTTTGTATTTTATATGAGAATGGGCATATTTCATGTCATGTGGATGGATGGAGGATAAGTGATAATTAAGGAGGATAAGTGAAAATTAAGAGATAACTGAGGATGATAACGATAATTAAGAGGATAAGTGTTAATTGAGAGCATACGGAAATTGTTTGATTTTACCCTATGCTACCAGCATTTATTATTAAGTGTATTTCAATATTCTGAAGTAACAAATAATTACCTATGCTTGACTGCACCAGACAGACTTTCGTGTTCTTACAATACATGTGAAGACGATGTCTCCTCTGAACAGCAGAGCCTGTTTGTATTCCTGACATTACCTGGAGCACCAGACAACTTTCTGTTCTTACAATACCCCACAAATAAACAAGCTCTACTGGATCCCTCTCTAGAGGTTAGTTAGTGATGTCATTTCTTGATAAATGAATGAGAGAAATCAATTGTATAATTTTTATGAACAAATTACAAACAGATATCCTCAGTGTACCAAGACAGCGATGGTAAAACTATCAGGTTTATGATCTCCACTAAGGCAGTGGCACCATTCGTATTCCTGACCATAACAGATGAACATAAAGGGTACTTTAGCGATAACGGTTTCATCCTAACTACGCCACAAAAGGAAATGACATACTACTCCGAGAAAGGAATGAGTGCACAGCAATTCACAGAAAGTTTGAAAATCATGTCACTGTTTGATGTCACCGCAGTAGCTGGAGAGACAGTCACAGGACGAAAGCGTCACAATATGTGGGATTGAGACTATTACTACTATTAATAAATAGCTATTCATAGTGCAATAATATTTTTAATTATTTATTATTACATTTTAAATAAAATATAAAAACTCCTTAAAGTTTAAAACTTTTTAACAAATAATTTTATCATCTTATCATATTCCTACTTGAAAGGTACACTGCCAAAAAAACATTCCTACATATCTATAAATATTTACCATTACACATAGGTAACGCTGGCTCGAATAAAAGCATTCAATTCATCGCTAGAAATAATTTAACAAATACACAAAAATCAACTATGCTATACTCCACTAGTTAGACCCTCCTGACTTGCCTCCAACATGCATGAATATTCTGAAACAGCTATTTGAATAACAATGGTTAAGGCAAAGCCCCAAGACATCAGGGAGAAGACGACGAGAATTAGCTTCCTGACTTTGGATGCAATCTTTACAGCACAATATTATATGACAATCAATCTTTGTTGGGCAAATGTCTAGAAAAATTAAAAATGAATGAAAAATTACCGGATCCTCAACGTTCCAGCTGAAGCTTTGATGTTTTTGAGTCAGTACAACCATTGGGCTGGCAAAATACGGTTTGACTTTACTCACGCCCACAAGCTTCTCTACCCATACTCTATTGAACTATACATATAAAAAAAGCAATTTATCAAAAATTTAGCAAAGCTATTTTCGAGGAAGATAGGATTTAATTACGAGTCTACTTACCGACATTGCGATATGAACGACAAAGTAAATTATAACCCAGATCATAGCAGCAGTCCCCGTTTCGCAAGATACGAAAGCATATTCAACATGAGTCGTCAACATGATGATAATAAGTCCGGAAACCACCGCAAAATGGCCTCCTCCATGAAACATGTAGATATACGCTGACCTCACATGATACAAGTCCGTTTTCCGGATGCGGTAGCCAACATAAGTGTTAGCAAAGATCAAGAACATTGACAACAATCCTATGTATTTGTGAAATGGAGATGATAGCGGAGAATCCCATCCACTTTTTCCAGGGTATACTGTAAACCAACCAATTAAGACTAGAAATGTTCCAATGACGGAGAGTCCTGCGTGAATCTGTAGAACATGCCGATAATTTGAGTTCTGTTACAATTTATTAATTGCGATAAGCTGAAGGCTACACATTTTTATTTTACCCATGTCCAGATTTCAACTCCACGGATTACGTTTGTGAGTGATGTTCTATAATATCTGGCTATGAACATGGAAGGACAGTAGATTCCTATATACGCGATGGTCATAAATATTCCATGATATTGCAGAATTTCAATTTGTCCTCTCGTTGGCTGATTGTGAGTACAGGAATCTCTCATATTTATATTATATACTACAAAATCTTGAACTTTTAATTGGGGTTTTAATGGTGAATCATACCGATAGACGAGTTATAAGGTGGATATGTTCTCCACACCCGGCCATGCCAGCAATATTCCCTTCCAAATGATTTCCGATTCCAAGAGTAATGGAATCCACTATGATCAGACAATTTTAGCATTTATTACAACACAAATGAATTACATGATAAATACATGCATGTACTAATGCATGCACTAATATAGCTAAATTATAATTATGGAACAAACCAATTTTCAACTTTTCGCCATACGCATTTAAAATACAGTACGCATCATTCACCAAGTCATACTGAAGATCGATAAAGGTTCTGGGATCCGTGACTGCGTACGAGGTTTTCAAATAAAACATGCAATACATGGAATGATTATTTGCTTTTGTAAGGACTAGTCGAGAATTTCCGTTGGGCTGTGAGGGACAAAAAGAGGCAATTAATTTGTGTGCGATCTTACTTGGAAATCATAATGAATATGAATTAGATACGCGTTTATATATTATGTATACCAAGCGTTCGTTATCTTTATATCCATCCTCGATGTAGTTCCAAGACGTATACATGTTGACGAGGTTGCTCTCTTTGATGCATTCAAAAACTAAGTCATCTCCCTATGTTAGTGATTTCATTAAACATTTATAATGGAATGAAGTTTGTTTTGGTTATTTAATACTTTAGAATTTTTACCATTTTAGTATCTTTTGACAGCGCAATCGCTATCCAGGCAGTTGAGACAGCTAGTTAATAATTAGTTTCAAAACTATTTGTAATATTTAGAACAATTAACTTTGAATGAATTCTCTATTGTAAATGGGTGACATTTATTTACTGACCATATATTTCTACTACGATTTCATCGTCTTCGGGAGTTGGAAGGTATGCATCTTGTCGTCTAATTGGTTGTTTCCCAACTGCCCAAACCATTTCACAGCTCATATCAATAATACAGTCAGTTTGTGTGTCGTCCTTCTTTCGAACGTTGTAAATCGGAGCAAAGCACAGTTTGGATGCAATGCATCCGTCATAAATGATTCTAGTTGCGTTGTAATTACGGTACTGTTGAGGTTAAAAAACACTGCATGATACGTCCAATTCTGATTGATAAACAATTAAAACAGCTTAAAGTGTAACATGCATTGTGTAAATACTTTATAGTCTTCATTATTGTTATCATCGCCACCAGGAACGATAGCTATAAATAGGGGAAATCCGTGAATTAAGTAAACCTCCTATAATAGCGAATAATACAGCTTCTATAGATAAAACATAGTGAAAGTGGGCTACGGATTGGATTTATGACTGGTGGAAGCGGCCTCCCTTTCTGCCCTGTCTTGCATGTTCCAAATTGCCGGTAATCTTGGAGGCAACTTCGGTATGAAACTTTATCGGGATAAATGTTATATTCGTGCCACCGCGTCCACTCATCCTTTGGAATTTCCTGTGGCTCAAAAAAGGAACCTGACGATTCCTCAGAATGACATTGCTTAGAAGGTTTAGGAACAACTGGAATTGTATCACCAGCTTCGTAATTCATCTTAAATTTCTTGGAACGCTTCAGGTAGTGATTTCCATGATTTAGATTGTCTGGATCATATGGAACAAAGAACTCGAAACTGGAGAGGGTGAAAACTCATAAATAAAGAATTCCATGCATGCTATCTTCGAGTTTCATTTAAAATGGGTATTTTAAAATAAAGCCTCACTAAAACTGCACAAATTTTGGGGTTGGTTGTGGAGGCACCTGAGGACCATACACCCAATGAAAGCAGATGCCTTTTGGTGGAGCCTTAGGATCCGTTCCGAATCCAATCATGTTCGGAAGTTGATTCAATGTAACCTATTGAAAGTGGATTTAGCATCGAATCCAAATACCGTACAAGTTAAATATAGCTTCTGCTCATTACTAGCACTACCTCTTGTTTAAAAAATTCTCCCATAGTGGAAAATGTCAGATTTCTAGAATTGTCCCCGTAAAAGGGACAATGATCACTATCATCCGGAAGTATAGTTTCCTCAGTCACAACTATATCTTCCGCTTGACAATAGCGACGGTCTGTCGATAGAATCCTTGGATGTCGGTAGTGTGTAAACCCCTCTGAAAATTAAATCAAGCCTCCGCGTTACTCGAGTACACCAATGTTTAGAACTTTAATAAAAATGAGTTAAATTGCTGTATTTACTTGCTGGAGTATTTTTTCCAATTGGAAACCCCAACTCGTTATAGGCAGTGACTGCAAAATGCACTCCTTTCTCCAATTCACAAATTGGATCTTCCGATTCCTGTCGAAAGGTTAAATGCACGGACAGTGGCTCATTGCCAGGGTAAGCTTCGAAAGAGAAACACTTGGCCACGATGAAGGGTAGTGCCTGAAGGTCCCTTGGGTTATCTAAATCCCTCACTGCATTTCTAGTTGGAGTTGGGGTTGCATGAAACATTCTGCAAGTTGAACTTGCATACTCAGGAGGGAATGGGTATGGAATACAATCATCAACCGACCCTTGGTCATAGTCAGAAATGAGAAAGTTGAGAAAGTCATTAACATGCTCAATAGGGAGTTTGGATAACAAGCCGGATGGGTCGAACTCTCCAGTTTCGGTAAACTTCATCTTTTTTGAAGAAAACGTTGGAGAGGTCAGCATTCTCTGAGTGGACTTTCGGAAAACTTGTGCTTGAGTACTGCATTTCATGGTGGACGATGAAAGAAAAGTGAATAAAAAGGTAATTATGACTTTCTTTGGTTAAGTTTCACTTTACCCCAACAAAGTAAATACAATGAAAGCATGTTTACTATATCTGAAGGTTCGTAGGGAATTTTTGGGAGTTTCCTTTGTTTGCATGGACATACTTTTCTGGATATTTCCATCGAACACAAAGTTCTTTATAATGTTCATCTCTCCAACGGTTTTTAAAGTGAAGCACATACACCTTATCCGAAGGCTGTAGATAAATCAATTAATAGAAAGAAATATACTAAACCTTCAAAAAATAAGCCTTATTTGATCAATTAGATTGTTCATACCGCCTTGTAGAGATCAGCATGAGCTCGACTTTCATGGCATTTATGAACGGAAATGTCAGCATCACCAAGGGCTGAAGCCGTTTCACACCCTTGACCACCAGTGAACAACTCTGGGGCCCAATCTCCCATCGGAAGTCCATCGTTGTTTATCACTTGGAAAACAACCTCGTACAACCAAAAGTCCCTTATACAAGGTGTAGCACTTTTTATCTTATAGTTGACATATAATTCAAACTTTTTGTGTGAACGGCCAGGTAGCATTTGGACTTGAAGGCACTGCTGTAATATTTCACTATCGAGTTTGACTGGGTCCGTCTCATTGTAGTCATGAAGCTGAATCCGATGAGTGTTAAAAGGTGTGGCACCGATTTTATAAGTACCCAAAAAACATCCACAAAGACCATCTTCAAACCTGTCCCGATAAACAACTGCCTCCACACATAACTGTTTAGATTCTTTCACTTTAGTTTCATAATACGACTTGTTCAAGAAAATTTCGCCAGGATCATCCAAAATATTGTCAACTTTGCATGTCTTCATGTTAAATCCAGCCTTGGGACCACGAAAAGCCACGACGTAGTCTTTATTAGAAGGTCGGTGCCTGATATGGGCGCTTACACTACAAAATTGAGAGTGAAAGCTTCGTAATTAAAAACTTGCAGTGCAAACGCAACCAAGCTGTATTAATTTCATTTTAACATACACAAACTGCAAGTCAAAGTAAAAGTCTGGGGTGTATCTGGGCAAGTACTGCTCAGGTGCACGAAATGTCCACCATGCACAAAACCCAAAATTTTTTTCATTGTTCGCTGCACTAAGTGTTAAATTATGATTAAAGAACAGCATGTGGGGTGGCTCGCGCTGTGAGAGGAAAATTAAAATGATTCGCAATCAAAGTAATTAAAATCGGGATGCTTGTTTTAGTTTACAGTATTTTGATCTAAAGATGAATATAGTTAACCTGCAAAAAGGTGGCTAGCCGTGCATCTTCAATATTAGAATACGAACCAATGTCGACATCCGGGCAGTTGTACTGATAAACTTGTTTAATTTCTCTGATAGTCCATTGCTTATTTAACGCTGCGTTGGGATCCTCAGCCTTCAACCACGCTTCGCATTGAACAGCAGCTCCCGAATTGTCGACTTCAATAGCCGTCCAATTTCCGACGGGATAACCAAATCGGTTATTGGCCTGAACGACCATGTCTGTGATTTCCAGCCCTTCCTCGCCGGCACAAGTTAGTCCAAAGGAAAACAGAGCGCGAGCAATACGATGTTCCGGATCTGGGTCACACAAGTCCAATGGTAGTTTAGAAAAGGATACAATGAAGCAGTCTTTAGAAATTGGAAAAGGGTAGGGGGTCTGTGTCGCAACGTCGTGTACAAACTCTTCCAACCCTATAGGGGCTTTCTTTGGAGCAGATCTTGGTGGGGCGAAACAATAGCAAGTTTCTTCAAATGCTTTCTCAATTACAACTGGTTTTGCATCGGATCTCATGGCATCTCGACAGTAGTTATCGTTAGGATGGAACATTTCCTCATGCATGTCTTCACGCAGTTGGAAATAGTCGAGCTCATGGGTGCGTATAGATTTGGGAACTACCTCAGTTATGAATACATCTTTATCATCCTTTGGGTCCCCATCGTCAGTCTCGTTATAGATAAGGTTCATAATGGATGTTTTCATTACAATAAACTGATATTTATGGGGGTATGGTACCGGTATGCCCGGATACTTAATTTGTGTTGCTGCTTGTAAGCTGTTTGGTGTATGAAAAGCATCAGACGGAAAATTGTAAAAGATTATATAAATAAGGACTCATAATAAGGATATTGTCATACATAAAATTAATATAGCGCATTCGTTTGCTTTCCGGTACTGGTCCAAAATTGTAGGTTTTTGAAAACCGAAGTACATACACCAAAGGACGTGTTATAACTGTTCCTCCTGAAGCTCCTTGCAATATCAGAGGTGGTTTAAACCCTAATCGTTCAAATAGTGGAGATTCTTCCGTTTTGTTGCCCTAAATGGTTTTCCAGATTATTGCTTTGTACGTATTATGAAACATTTCTAATATGTAATAGTTGGGGATGAGATACTTTCTTCATTCCGAAGTCCGTGTAGTTGTAAAGCCTCTCTGAGCAAGACTCTGTCGCTCTATTAGGTCGCAGCGCTGTACGTGGAGTTGGTGTCTTGTCATTTATAAGGTTGCCACAATTTCCAATACTTTCCACGTGCTCAAATCTGCCGAATGGAAAGGCCATTGATGATTCGTTGTCCCTGTTTGCCAATGCTAAAATTTGAAATTCTGTCAACGACACTGACTCCACTTGAGCGACTGTGCAACGGTCCAATGTAAAAATTAGACAACTGGTTTCTTGATCGAAGTAAAACTGAAGACATTTATGAAACACGGGGTCCGTAGGAGCAAGAACATTTTCTGGGAGTGGGAGTCCGTAGTGCAGTCCTCCAAAATTGTACTTTTCTTCCGTAACACGTTCTTTCATATTATAATAATAGCACTTGCACGTGTCCAAGACAGTTTTGTAGATACTTGTGTACAGGTTTGCAAAAGAGCCTCGAAATACATTTATTACTTCAGAACAATTGGGGCTAGGACATGGGATGTATGTGGGCTGAGTGGTTGTTGGTAAGGTAGGTTCCTCTGTTGTTGTAGGGCCTGGTTCTTCTGTTGTAGAGCTGAATTTTTCCTCTGTTGTAGAGCTGAATTCCTCGCAGTGGAGCTAGGTTCTTCCGTTGTGGCAGCTAGGTTCTTCCGTTGTGGAGCCCTAGGTTTTTCCGTTGTGGAGCTAGGTTCTTCCGTTGTGGAGCTAGGTTCTTCCGTGTGTGGAACCAAATTCCCTCTGTTGTGGAACTGGATTCCTCTGTTGTAGAGCCGGGCTCCTCTGTTGTTGTAGGTGGTGGGGCTAAGGTGGTGGTGGTAGGCGCTAGACAGAGTAATTGAGGAAGTGGCCCGATTGTCGGAATCTCATAGTAGCTTCTCCGTCCTAAAAATCGATACAATGGCTTTCCTTGATATTCTAATTGTATTTCCGCACTGCAAAAATTGTAAACGTCTTGAATTTATTCAACACCTTCAAAACATGCATGTGGTATACATTCATGTTCATGAAAAACGAGGCTTTACACAAAGTCAATGTACAGTTCGTTCGCTTCCTTCAGCTCTGCTGGGTACATGAGATTGTCTGGCCGATATGTCCAACTACTACAGACTATTGGTCCAACTGTTCCAGGTCCTGCGACAGGCTTTGCAGTAGAGCTCAAATATCGTAAGAATCTTGTGCTATCTGACGACGACTGAAATGTTGATTAACATTAAGCATATAAAATGAATGAATACTATGTAAATAATAATTGTGTGGAGGTGGATCCAATTTTTACTAAACATACTTGCAGGTACCCTGGTTGAATGCGGCAGTCGGAATGCACATCCACTCCTGCGATTTCAGCATGGAACGGGGAAAAATTAGGAAACCCTGTTAAAACACAGATGTCATCCTCAATTAGGCTGGTTAAACGACGCCAGGTGCCGATCGGACTCCTCAAGTGACTTTGGTGATATTTGATATAACCGTAGGCTATTAATTCAACTCCAATCACTGTCAAATCAGTACAGAATGGGTTCATCCTTCTAATAATGGAAACATGAGCTGAGAAATAGTTTGTCTGGCCTCGTATATCAAGAAAAAAACATCTTTCTCCGTAGATTTGTTCATGATTTGAATATTCCCTTTCGAGGTTTACATCTGGTCTTCCGTAGTTGAATGTTGTACCCGAAGAGGAGAAGTTACGAGCAGGGGGGCAGTTTTCTGATATTCGCCCTTTATAGATTGAGCATTGTATATGCCTTGCTAGTAGAACAGTGATTAAAAGTAGGTAAAAAAGAACTCTATCGAAGCAAACACATGGATATGCCATGATCATATCAAATGGATGATGCAAATAGGATCATCAGAATAGTCGTAAAATATTAGAGCGGATACTGTAACATCTTGTACATTGCTTGTACTCAATGTACATTGCTTGTAACTAACATGAAAAATCATTTTTGACAAAAAATATTAAACAAGCAATTCTTTATAAAAAATTATTTTAATAACTTTATCATATTTAACAAACATCAAAAGTTGCTATCAGAGACTGTTACAATATTTAATATTAACAGATTGTAATGTAGCACCAAAAGCAACATGGATGGATACCAAAGTCACCGAAAGAAAGAAGAACACGCCAAACTCCAATAGAACATGTGTACATCATTACAAATTAACTCATACACTGAAACTACTATCACTATCGCACTACAGCTTAATAGATCAGCTAAACGCATCTGCCAACTTGACTTTATACTCTTTAAATACAGTTATTAGCCGAGAAATGTTTTCCTCTTCATCCATTTTGATTCCATCTTCCTCAATCAGTGCTTCCGTTTCAGATATAAGCTGAAAAAGTAGGAAATTCCACATTTATGTTTCACATGCGTGTA
This sequence comes from Orchesella cincta, assembly GCA_001718145.1. Classification (NCBI taxonomy): domain Eukaryota; kingdom Metazoa; phylum Arthropoda; class Collembola; order Entomobryomorpha; family Orchesellidae; genus Orchesella; species Orchesella cincta. The sequence goes on along the minus strand of LJIJ01000111.1, from coordinate 127,373 downwards.
TGACCCATTGGGTTAGAAATTTAGAATAATATTGTTGGAGCTACCTACCTGGTTAGGGTTTTTCTTAAAAAGATGGTCGACATCCATTTGCGATCTTTGTATCATCACAGAGAGACTGTATAGAATAATAGCTAACGCTAGTGGAGTTAGAGGGAGTTCCGCAAAAATAATTTCAAGTGTCTCCACGTTTTTAATTGATAGTAGTATGGCTAAACCAAGTGGAATATCTTCGGGTAAAATCTCCAACACCAGCTGCTTTGCAACTAAACACAACACACAATTTAAAAAAGTTTAAATAAGGGATGATTCAGATTATTGTTATTGATATATACCGTATACAATTTACGGTTGTACTCCAGACTTCAAGTTAAACACTCACCCGAGGCGTTCCTGTCACCACATTCTTCTTCTCCCAGAACCGTTCTTTCCAAATGCCACATTTTGTCTAATATTAAACAAAGTTCTAGAGAAGGATTAGAGCGGATGTATAGGGATGTTGATGAGTCGGAGAAAGTGTCGTATTTAAAAAAGAAATTGCTGGTGTGAAAAAATGGTGACCCAAGTTCCTTATCACTGAAATATACAATTGGGAACGACTCTTTCGTCATGCTAATATTTTTTGATTCGATATCTTGAGAGGTAAGTAGTTCATCAAGATCTAGATCGTCATCATCCTCCCATCCAGACTGCTCTTTGGATGTCTTTAAAAGTGTTTTTGCGCCTTGGAATAATGCGTCCCCACCTGATTTGACTGCACTGGCAACACCTTTTACTGGATTAATATTGATTAATCTACAAAAAAAAGTAGTATGCCATTTAGAAGGAGTAATCAGACCGACCGACCGACATAAGGCCACGAAAATCAATGCAAGTAATGTATTCTTACTTTGACGTTGCACTAATAAACTCGTGTAATTTTAACGGGTTTAAAGAAATGGGAGTTGTTGCACTTGGAGTGGAAATTGAAACGATTTGCTCATCCTGTTCCTGTTGAAAAGAAAGAGTTATCAATGTTTTTAGAAATTCTGCGTCTTTAAAACCCGTATTTACACATTTGTTTGCATACTTCAATGAATGATTCTTCCAATTCACCAGACTGGTCCTCCGGAGAGAGCTCGGCAACTCTACTTTGTAAACTCCTCATTTCAATCAGGCACCTAAATTAACAACGATTTTTCTTAATAGCAAGCCTTTGTATTCACTTCCAATATTCTCAACAATCTTAATTGTTTCTCACTTTGCGTTTAAAACGTTGAAAATTTCATCGTTGGGACACATATTCAATGCGTAGTTAATGGAAGCCAATTTTGATTCATGATCAAGTACTGGTGGATCGCTTTGATCTTTTGCAAGTTGTACAAAGATTTTCCAGCCAGTCTGATATCCTTTAGCTACTATGTTCTGACAAACTTGCGCACAAAATTTCATGTCTATATCGACTAGAGCTGCGGATCCAGACATGTCTAAAATTAAGCTCTCCGCATCTTCAAATGATAAACCTTCCGGATGCAAAAAGAGAATCAGTTTCAGTAGCTGCTGAATTTTCTTGTATCCTCCATTCATGTTATCCATCGCAGTTTTCACCAAAGCAATCTTGTCCCTGGTTAATCGCACTAGAAATAAAAAACAAACCATGTGTATGTTTATTGTTTGCAATATTATAGTATATTATATATGTATTACATTAGTTCATCATTACCAGTTAAAGGTAGTATCTCGAGATGGAAATCCTTATTTAGAATTTTAACAGCATCAATCAAATCGAACATTTGAGCAATTTGGGGTTCTTTAAGATCCTGCATCACGTTCAAACAATTTTTCGCTAGGTCTATATCTGGATCCGAGTAACTGGTAGACGAGTCAAAGTAGTTTTGAGCTGCGTCGAGAACCATCTGCAAGCCCTTTGCATAAGGAATTTGATACAGGTAAAGGGCGAATGAAGTTGAATATGCTGAGCTGACTCTACGTATAAGTCTACTAAAACTGTTGTCATCTGACACGGGTTTCTCCACAGTTTTATCAAAGAAATCTCTGGCTAAGTTAATTACTTCTGCTGACCCGCTTTTCAGTAAGTCAGCAACATACATCTGAAACACAAAGAAACAAATAATAAGGTTCAATGATTAACCTGACAAAACTGTTTTCATATCAGCTTCTAAATAAATTTCAATATCATTTGAAAACAATGAAAGTTGTTTTGTACGTACGCTGTAGTTTAATATTTGTACCTTGTTGTTAACCCTAAAACTCGTATTTTACAATATTTCTGAATAAAAACTCGATTGACTAAAATCCTTTTCTAAAAAACCCCTAGACTTAGATCTAGAATGACAATGACAATGATGGTATTAATTTAGCGTTGAATTATGTAGTTTTATTGCTTCAATGCAAATTTCTTTAAATACATCGTTTCCAAGTTTATTTGCACACTTCTGTGTCATCTGTAACACTTTTTTCACCAGGAAGATTTAGTTGGAACATAGTATATATGACCTATCACTTCTTTCCAGTTTCATTGCTACAGGCTTTTACAGTACATATACAAGTATCCTCCACATAACCTTGGAAGGTGCTAACAATAGTATCGACAGAAGCCATTGCTCCAATCCCAGTGTCTCCACACATCAGTGTTTTTGCCATCGGAGCTATGTACGTGTAGCCATATGATTTCAAAGTTTCAATGTGTTCTTGAGTTTTTGGGTGGTCCCACATCTTTGTGTTCATAGCAGGGCAAATAAATACTGGTTTAGTTTTAATTTCTTTGAGTTCCCAAGCCCTCAATACGCAAGTAAGGAGATTGTCACACATTCCTACAGACACCTTGGCCATAGTGTTGGCGTCCAAAGGAGCTATTATCATAGCGTCTGCCCATTTCCCAAGGTCTATGTGAAGCACAGGATCTCCTCTTCCATTCCACATAGCCCATTCGTCGCTGTCCCTCCAGATTTTAACTTCCTTCTTCTTATGACTGCTTCCTGCGCTAATAACCTCCTCAGACTTGAAGAATTTCTCTGATTTTTCAGTGGGAACAACGGCTATTTCTTGTACAAACGGAAGGGCATACAAGGCGCTACACAGCTCGGCCAACTTAATCGTTGCAACACTTGCAGTAACACCAACTAACAGCTTGACGTTTTCCTTCGTTTTCTTCGGCTGGCAACTGCAGGAATTGCCGGATGTAAGGCTAGTCGAAGCCATTTCTTCTGCTGGGATAATTCTGGTAAATAATGTTGCCATTCATTTGACTGTTTCACAGGAAATTTAGTAGTAGTGTCATTAGTCATTACCACCCACACTATAATACACAATACTGCTAAATCGCCTAACTAAATATTACGGTGTCCAAAGACTAACAAACTAAAGTTGAAATTAGTATCTACAGTACAGTTCCTATAACCACTCACTTCTAACGAAGCCCCACTGCTGTACTGTAGTGGGCCACACTACAAAAAACTGCTGTCTCCTACTCGATTCCTTCCTCAGCCACCAGACTTATTGCTTGTCACTCTCACTATGAAGATTTCCATACTTTGTGACTTCATCTTCAGTATATCCCAATTTATTGAACTCTTGCTTATCCATTAAATCATTGTCCATCCTGCATTTGAAGTAGCGAAGAGCTTCCATACGACACAAGTCATTCACATGATTCTTGTCTTTCAAACAGAGCATGTATGTTATCATAAACTTTCGACAGATGTTTTCACGATCCAGTGGGAAGCTGCCTCGTTCTGGGGGTGTTGGAGTGAAGGTTTTCTGCCCAAATGTCATAGCACTCATCTTGACGTCTTCAGCAAAATACAACTCCAAAGATAAAGATGAAAGCTACGTGACACGGTGATTACGAAATTAGCAGTTCTGCTAATATTTACTTTTTACCACAACCACACTGAAAATCGGTACTAAACAATTTGTACAGTATAACTGGCTAAATAGTTAAAAGTCAATAAGAGGAAAAGTTTTAGCTGGACAAGATATGAAGATACAAATATGCCAACAGACAAAATATAATTTTATCCATACCGACAGCATTACTACACAAACACTCACAATACTATTACTTCATGTTTTCTACCACATGAGATCATACGGCAAGTTCCCGGCTGATAAAATGAGAATACAGTGTGCTTAATGTGTTGCGTGCAGACAGTGCTGTGCTACTACATAGTGACCATATTGATACGGATTTCATATGGAAAATGTATTCTCCTCTTTACGACTAATGAAATCAATGACTTCAAAATTTTAAATAGGTTCTTGACCCCAGAAACATATTCAACACAACGCAGTAATGAGACTTACCTCGAAACAAAGTTCCAATGGGAAATCCGGGAACACCTTTTTCTGTAGTTCCAGCATATCATACAGCATCGTTTTCCATTCTGTGACTTTCATGGGTGGTTTTCTGAATGAATGAGTCATTACGCTAGTTAGAACTGACTGATAGTTACATCACGAAATTGAAATGAAAACTCCATTTACCTTAATCTTCCAGATAAACACAGTCTCTTAAACAAATCCATACACTTATCCTCGAAATCGTGTTCTATAGTAATTTGCCGTATTTGCTCAAGGGTCATTGGGACTTCATACTTCAATAAAATTTTTGCTCCTTGATAATGTAGCTCCAATTCATCTATAGCATCATGTTGTTCCTTCAGACTGTCGTTTAAGGCTCCACGATTTCTCTCAGGAAGACAGTTCAAGATTGCAAGTATGTTATCAACTTCATCAACACTTTTACATGCATAAATACAATTGTAGGCCAGCCTCATCAGTTCAGCAAGGTTAGGAACTATGGGATCTGGAGTGCCGGGTTTCGAGTTTTCCATGATCTATATAAAATCGGTAAATAGAACAAAATTCGATCTCAACAATTATAATAATTGACCGCTAAAACGGGAAATTTTAAACGAACCGTTATAAGAAGATATTTCGAATTACCTGAAGGACTTTTTTCAAATCTCTTTCGCCTACTGCAGTTAAATACTGATCGAGCAGATAATACCTAGCGCCAGGCTCCTTTTCATTCCACTTATGCAGAAATGGAACAAGAAATTTTCTAAAGTGATGTATGAAAGCATCATCTATGGCCTGTTAACACAAATAAACGACACGTTTAAAATAAACAACAACCATTAACTTTAAAATCAATAAAAATGCACCAAAAAATGAAAACTTACAGAAGACATGAGCAATTCCAAACGCTCACTGTATCCCAATTCTTCTAATTTCTCTAAAGTAATGTCAACTCCAACATCATACACAAGCACCTCAACAGTTTCCAAGTTGTCTTGCAGAACTGCCAGTCCCTGGAAATACATGAACACTTAAAATTTGGGCACTCACGATCAGAACAGATTTATAATAATAAAATTATGCCCACTTACGGTAATGTTTCTTTGAATTCCCAATCGAGTTAAATCTAAAGCATGGCTAACAATTCCACTAAATCGCTCAATTTCTCGAATCCTTTCCTCATACCAAGTTGTAATTTGCTCAACATTCAAACTATCGGAATAAACACTGCTTATGGAGGATTTCCTCTTTTCAGCGGTCTGCAAAACAGCCTCGCACCAGTCTTTTTCCTTTGGCGCGGTGTCACTCCACAGCAATACACCTCCATATCGGTCAACCTCGGGCAAGAAGTCTCTATAATCATGTGGGCATGTTGTTTCAGGAAAACTAGAAAGAACTTGCAGGTAATGTGGTTCGATTTCTTCCCAGTGGTGAGTTAACATAATACGCAAACCACTCGTGTCATTAGATCTAGCCATTTCCATAGCTGATTCAGCAGGACTTCTGCTTCGAAGTTTAGCATAAACATCTTCATCAAAATTTTCTTCAGCCATTCTTGGTCCTCCGAGCATTAACTAAGTAGCACAACGTAAATCATCAATGGGCATTTATCAACAATCTAATACCAGTAATACCTCACAAACAAACAAAATTTACCTCATATGTATCAAGTATATCAAGGAAGTATAAAAATTGCTTGCGATATTTCAATACTAATTTAACTTCTAAATTGTTAGGGTCAACAAGAAGTAGAAATTCTTCCTGAGAGATGTCTAGGTCGTCTGGTGTCCAAGAAATGAACTCGCCTTTATCCCGACCTATATGGATGGACACATATTATATTATATTAATTAATCAGGTTTTCCAACTAATGTGCTTTAATTTACGTATGAAATTACCTTCACTAATCATTACGGTAGCACTTAGGTCGGTGCCTTTCAGCCCAAATTGCAAAAGCTCTCTTGCAGCGTCGATGTTGTCAGGTACTCTTTCTAAACATTCTTGCAGCACCCAGTTTCTCTTCTTAATTTTGCGCTATAAGCGAGAAGAACGCATTAAATTAGCTTCGTATATATAAACAAACATTAGTATAAGTAGGTTCGACTAAAAAAATACCAAGTAGTCATTGATGCTATGAATTGAAACTCGATTTCTTGACCATTGTCGCTGGTAAACCAAGTCTAGGTCCAAATTATATACTTTTGCCAAATCCAAGGCTTCTCCATATTCCTCTGCATCAATTTTTTGATGAAAAAGTTCTAATGGTGTAATACTGCGTAAACTAAACAATCGATGAGCTATTCTCCACACCGGAAGTCTTCTTCGTCTCCTCCTCGGTGGACGAAATCTTTCATTATCAGTTAGCCAAAACAGAACTTCTTGAGTAATATTTTTCAAGACGCCCTCATTATTAACAGATAGAGACTCCAAACTAATATTTGGGCTTTGGATGATTTCCCCATTGGCGTCCCGTCGTTCTTCTGCTTTTAGACGAATTTCGCATTCCATACACAAAAATCCTTTTCCATAGCGTGGTGAAACTGGTATAGGGCTTTCAAACATTTCTGGTGAGTCACCCAACAAATTTTTTGTTGGAACTTCTTCATCAAGGGAAAGCAAGGAGGTACATCCATTTACTCTGGACACTATCAAGGACTAGAATTTGATTACCATTAGTTAGTTACAGTTAGCCAAGCTAAGATATCAGTAGTGAGAACGGGAAATGAAGGAGTTCCTTACAGTTTCATTCCACCAGTTGATATCGTAAGGGAAAAACCGCCAATCATCCACCGGTTCACTGTTCCATCTATTGAAGACTAATCTCCATCTGTTATTGAATCTAGGATTTTCAGTGTGGTATTGAAACTGTAACTTCAGTGGCCAGTTACGATGTAATTTTAACGATGGTAAGCACCAACAAGAAATTGTACCGGATACATGAATAGCTGCTATGTATTTACTACATTGTGAAACCACCAGTTTGAAAACCGAGTCCTGGTGATAAAAACGCATAATTAATTCAAATCAAGATGCATTCTTTTAGTAATGCAAGTTTAAAGAATCCAAAACTTACTGTGGGTGATTGTTTAAACGTTAGCACAGAAAGTGCCGTACTCCATAAGTTTCGGGAATCCATTCTAAAATCATTAGTGTCAACTGTAAAGGCTAGGTTGTAATGAGGTACGTCATTGATGAGTCGCCAAGCTGTAATGCCATTTTCGATGCAAGGTTCCTATACAGATAATGCTAAAATTACATCCAGTGTTCCAGGTATCATTGGGCTATCAATAACAACTTCATAACATACAAACCTGGCTATTTATTGATGCATCCACTTCTAAGAATCCTGCAATAATGATAATTCCGCTCGACTCCACTAAAACTGCAGCATTTACACCCCTAGGATATCTTTTCCTCACTGATGATTCATGATTTAAGACAAACTGGTCAGCACTTGTTTGCCGGTAGCACATGATAGATCCTTTACCATCGACGCTTATCAGCTCATTTGGACTACATAGTAAAAGAAAGCAAATTGCATATGATGAGGTGGACACTTAAAAGTCGTCTATTTGTAATTACAATTACTTACTATGAGCTTTTCTTGACACGTTCCGAAGAAAAGAACAACCCAACTAACGAATTCTCTTTCATAAACAGCTTGGCTGAACTTTCCTCTTGACTTGGCAAGGAATATCTTTTTACTGAACTTAACTGAGAAGCCATAATATCATAAAAGGCAATACTTCCGTTAGTAAACGAAACTGCTAATAAGGTTGAATCCCTGCTCCATGCCATACACCTCAAGTTAGGTAATGGATCTTTCACAACTATAAATAAATGTAAACCAAAAGACAACTTGCAAATAATACTTTTGGCAAACAAGATTCAAATATGAACACTAACCAGGGCACTTTCCAAAAATAGTTGCGAAATTATCTTTTAACGAGCGAGTCTCCAACACAAAACCCTGAAGTACCGACACTAATTTTCCATCCACAGACACAGCAAATTGCCATTGTGGGCCAGAATTTTTTAGCCTGAAAGTTAATTATTATAATCATACATTGAAAACAGACAAACGTTCCCGTTAATATACAAACTATTAATTTTTACCAATCAATTGCTTCTTTGGTGCTCAGTGGCTTCTTCCCCATTAAGTTTCGAGGATTCAGGTACGAAAAAAGTGATCCAGTTGAGGACGCAGTTGCAGATTCCTTTATGAATTAAAACACCAACAAATGTTTCATTAAACTGACCAATTTTTTATCTAAATTTGTCCGTTAAATCAAAAACTTATCGCTTGAAATACCTCCACTTCCTCCTTCCATTCTGAGCAGCACACCAGTTCATAAAGGATGTTATCGGTGACTGGTAACACGTTGCTGTCACCATCTCCTTCACCACCAATGCTAAACATTCTTTTCGCTCGTAAAACTCACTAGATTCAATTGGAATAGTAACTGTAATTAAATGTCAAAATTTCGAACCACAACAATTAACCATTCACCTCTAGAAGGAAGACAAAAATATGTCAACAAACCAAAATAGTTATGAAATATCCAACTCACCAATAAATTTGTAATATCACAACCAACACGACGTATCAAAAATGTCTCAAATGTTAAGCTAAATGCATTTCTGTCAAATCGTGAATTTGAACTGACTGACTGACTTTCAAAATTAAAAGTGTTTTGCATGAAAACATCTGTCAGGAAGAACAGCAGCTTACTCCGACCCGCTGCTGATGTGTACAAACAAAGTTGTTGATGAGATTCCGGCCGTCAGCATGAGCTATACATAAAAGCTTTTGAGAAGACTGAATTTCTCGACGGAGCGTACGGAGAACTGTATAAACTACAAAAGAAAGTGAAGCAATAATACAGCAGTACGCTCAAAACTTTCGCCGCTGAGCTCCTGGATGGCATCCAAAACTTTTCCGGAGAACTGAGGATTCTTCCTTTTACTTCCTTCTTCGAAATTCAGTCATGAAATTTTCCCTTCGTTCTAGGAAAGCTTCAACGTTTAATATTAAATTCATAGTAGGTGTTTGCAAACTGTTGGTTTAATGATCTCACTGATTTTAATGAAAATTCAGTCTTTCATTGTTTAAATATTAACACGATAAAATTAGCTTTCATAAACCATTTTCTTAAAAACCGGAAAAGGGTTGATGTATCCCAAATTTCTGGCATTCATGTATAATATTTTTTTTAAAATGGTGAGTAATGAAAAGTGAAAGTAGAACAAAGGAAGATTTCATTCGAAACATGTTATTTGTGCATATATATATCCTTTCTTAAGATTGGTTGCGGCTGTTTTACGAGACACAATAAAGAATTTTGACACCTCGTGTGTGTTATCAACAAATTAAGATGCCACATTTGTTTGAATAAAATCCGAATTCATTTTGTGGAAAAATTTACATTTTATTACTGAAAGTTTATTACAGGATGACCATTTGTGAAATCAGATTAGAGGAATTGGAGAGGAGCATTATGTCAGGAATATCATTTGCATTTAAAGGAGATTGCCATTTTATCTTCCATACATGGGGCGGAGGCGCCATGCTGCCCGCCCCTTACGCTTTTATCACTAATTTATGACTTTCTTTACTTTACATTTTAGGGTACTTTACACTTGAGACGATTTTTTTGTACGTTCAGTGCTGAATTCTCTTTTGAACTGGGTGTCTCTTTTTTTGCTCTGTATGAGGAACAAAATTGCAACAAAAACTGTAATAAAAAATCGTAAATAGCATTCATTCACACTAGATATGATATGGCTTAGGATGGGATGAGAAAGCCAAGAGAAAGTTGAAAAATGGGGAGTCTTCATTCTAAAATCTAAAACTATTATCGCATGTATCTTTTGCTTTTATGCTATGCTTCGCGTTACAAAGTACTTAAGTGACTTCATGCTTACATTAGGAAATAGATAAACAACCAATGAAGACACATTCCTTATAAGAATGTGTTGTACTTTTACAATGAAGACTTAAGAAGGAACTCCCGTTCCTTTAAAATTCAATAACTCCTAGGGTTATAGGCATTATTGGCTTCTCGTTGCCAAAATGGTTAATGGAAAGTATCAAGTGTTCCTAATCAAAATCGAAATTATGATAATACAATCATGCATGTACTCGTTCGTTGTTTTAAGTGCGACATAGATCCATATTCATGAGCATGTAAAGAAAGCTAAGACAATAAAATGTGCACATATTTAACGAATTAGTATGAATATGAATGAGTCGATGATCTGTTCTGGTCCATGCCAAGAAATCTTTTCTTGGTGCATATCTAGATGCGTCAATACACTCTTTATACTTTGAGATTATTAGGTCAAGTGAGGTCAAGGTATCTATCTACGATAACATTACTCACTTGTCTAGGTTATTGGTGCATAAGCAACTTTTATATATTAACTTGCGCTTTTCTGAATCTGGTGCAAATGTTAATCTGTTAATTAATTAACAAATTCGCAATAAAATTGCGGGTTATATGGTGTTTCCCTTTTTGTCTTCATCTTTCATGTTCCATATTGCTCATAGTAATCTTTTACAACTTATTGCCAGTACTTGACTTTGAACGTTCTTCCTAAAATTATACTGTACTCGTAGGTAGGTAATAGTGTTCAGACTGTTCCAAGTGTACAAACCAGTAAAAATGTAAACTATAAGTGCACTACTGCATTTGTATTCAATTTCCTGACAATTCAAAAAAGTGCATTCCGCTACATATCAGTTTACACATACAACAACCTTTGTAATCATACAACTTTGTGTACCATTGATATTGGTTAAAAAACGTGAAGTAAATGAGACTTAAAACTGCATACAAGATTGCATACGAATCAAGTAGATACTATAGACTACCTTTCTGGAAAAAAGAAGCAGAGGCGTTTTTTGGGGTGGGCTTCTTCCACACATGGCTCTGTACATGCTGCACACACAGTAGATCACCAACACACACCACTTCAAGCCGATTTTCATGGTGGTGGTAGTAGTAGTAGCGACGAACGGTGGTGTGTTGCGTTACAGTTTCATTCTTTCACAACGGTGGTGAAGACCAAGCTAGAAAGTTACTAGAGAAGCAGTTGAAATCTTCTTTTCTTACTATCGTACCGTCATTGCTCCACTTTACTCGTCTGGGGAAACTTGTGTGTGTATTTGGTTTGGTTGCACTCTACGTTACAAAAAAGGGAAGCATATTTTCTCCCTCTTGCCAGCAACCCGGCTCAACTAACTCTCGGCTAAGAAAATAGCTAAGGAAAAGAGTGAGAGAGCAGTTACTTTCCGTTCCGTCTCGATTCTCTTTCAGTCTCTACTCAAGCCAGTTGAGATGAACATTTATCCGATTTACCACTTGGTCTTTGCAGGGAAAGATTTTCTTTGAAAAGTTTTGTGAAATGCAGCAGCATTATTGGTACTACCACTTGTGTGTGCGACTCGAAAGAAAGTCTTTTGTGAACAAAGTAATCTATAAACATACGCCCTCATTATAAGACCCAAGAATATAATATGAATACTAATAATACGCAGAATTTACAAACACGCATCCGAGGGTGGGTTCTCTCGTGAATCGAAACAAAAACGAAAATATCATAAATTAGTTTTGGTTATTTACAGAAAAACTTGTGTGCGTACTTTGCCACAAAATCCCAAAGTTGGAACAGAGTGACTTTGTAAAACTAAAGTGTATACATTATATAGAAGTAGGATTGAGGAGAAAGCTATGGAAGCGTGACCATATTTGTTTTAATAGTTGAAAGTTGACAAATACAAACAAATGCCGTTGTACAAAAATTAACGATTTTTAAACACAGCATCTCAGCTCTCCACTTTGGCAGACATTATTATTATTATCTTTTAAATCAAGTGATAATGATTAGCAAATGTGTCCATTTAAAATTCACTGACTCATCAATGTAATGTAGCTTTTAAAATATTAACTGTGAAACTATCAAACATTTACGGTTTGGAGAAAAATGCATCTGGATCCGGAATCTGTGTCTCGTGCTGAACTCGTGAGAGATACACAGCCGTGAATCTCTCAGAAATGCTTAGGACAGTTGGGGTGCTAAAGATTCTCACATTACCCAGGTGACTGCTGTTGCTGCTGCTGCTGGCTCTACACAGGAAGGAAGAAGAGTAGGGAGGGTGTGAGCTCGCTCGCTATCAGTTAGATAGAAAGAGAAAGGAGAGAGAAGAGCTTGTGTATTTGCTGTTCGTCTTGAGAATTCTTTATTTCTCTCAGCGTAAATCTCAACTATTTTGAGATTTCACCAGAAATTATTGTATATTAAGCAAACACACATTATCAAATCAGGGGTGAACGATGACTATGAGACTGAAGGATCAATTAGTGGGCCCACTATTATTTACCATCATCATTTTCGATATTACGTCATGTTTAGGTAAGTGCAACAAGCAAGAATACAAATATTATTTTAGGGGTAAAATTTACAAGATAAAAGATGGGATGCAGCCATTGATGAAAAATGCTCCACCTTTGAGAATTTATTTTCGATACAGACGATTGAACACAATTTGTATACAACAAGAACTCACGTCGAATGGTTTACCTGGATCGATGGGAGCCAAAGTCATCTCATCTATCAAAAAATGGAAGGTTCTTGCTTTTATTTAGAGTTCCCAATAGGAATGATCTGTCATAATATGCAATCAAGTTCAGAGAGGATGCACACACGCATTGCTATTAGTATGTAAGGAATGTAGTGGTGTGGCACAGTTGAAGAAGAAGTACAATATATGTGATGATATCGTCGTAACCTTCAATTTGCAACCGATCCAATAACCTTCTTTGGTGTGGTTGCAAACATCATATCTATGCATATTACATGGGATTCGTATGCTAATGTCATAGGCTTGAAAAGTCATTTTCCACAATCATACGTAGAAATTGAAGTAATTTTTTTGGCGAATGGCAAGGTGCTATAAAAATTTCCATTTGCGGCAAGAGCAGACGCGGATGGCAAAGAAACATTTTTTGTGCAGTGTTGGCAGTATGCATATGGAATATTTTGATTTCTAACTGTCTCGCTCAACTCAAGACGTTTCTCTGGACCAGTGAGTTTAGTCAGCATCACCATCACCTCTCACTCTCACACACACATACATTGCACACGCACCATGATGGTATGATACGTGGTGTAAACTTTTCTGTCCAGAAAAAATATATTCCCCTTGAGAATTTCTTTATGACCGATTTTGTCTGTTTTTCTCATCCAAATTTTGTTTTTCCAATTTGGTCGCGGAGAAATCCATATGTTACTTTTAGAAAAAGTCAAAACCAACTGGAAAACCGTGTTTCTTATTAATAACCGTGATTCTTGAGTTTCCATCATTTCATCAGAACTGTACAGTACTGATATACCAACGACAAGGATATATATCTAAATTATTACAATTTTAAACAAGAATGTGGAGTAAATAAGAAGAAAAACTGGCAATGCCAAGCAATATTTATTGACAGACCAAAGTTTTTATTTGACTGAGTTACTGTTTCTCTCTAAACAAATTTTCCAGCTTCTGCTTTCTACATTTTGTGTGATATGGACAAATGATGCAAAAGAGGTAGCAGCTACATTAAGTATAAGGTTTTAGATGGTCCAGATTGAAACTCATTTGGATATGCCCGACCCTAGTATATGTGCCACTGATTCGATTAGAACATCATTACTTGTATCTCTGACACAAAATCATCTCCTTCATGATTGTGAATTGGGTATGCAACCAGTTCGGGTTCCTATTATCCTACATGCATATCAGGTTTCATCTTAAACTATATAGGTATACAAGGTGTCCCTATGCCTTACGATGTTTATGGGTTTTCCAATTCAATTTAGTTTCATTGTATACGTGAATATCCATTACTCCAAATACTACGAGCCACTCATTCCCAATTCATGTATCATGTAAAGGTCCCCACCACTGCGAGGGACGGACGCATGTTTCAACTTCTCTCTTCACTCAAGTCTGCCCTATTCACTGGACAACAAAAACGATTTCAGTTCAAGAATGATCTGATTGAGTTGTTAGAGAGAGAGAAGGCAAGAAATCCAAAAATCACTTTCATGGACACTGGATTGTAGGGGCTTCAAGTACTTTGTATCATCGTCGTCATCATCATATCAGGCTCATCCCATGATAATAACAAGTTAGTAGGAAAACATAACAATCAAAATAGTGATGTTTTCCTCTACTTTGTTGTGTTTTTCCATTCCAGAGAAATGTGGAAAGGAAAGTAGCAGTTTTTAGAAAGTAGACTGGGTATATATAGCAGCTTTGCGAATACTTTTATTCCTCTATATAAAATCCAAAAATATGCTTCCGCAGTATATACAAAAGAATTTGAAGATATTTAGTGGTACGTGGGCTGTTGCCGTTGTCAGTCAATCCACTTTCTTTGCTTGATGTGGTAAAATGCTTTTTATTTCTGTGATATCTAATGTTTCACACATTGGGATTTGCCATGTTATTTACTACAAGTATATGTATATACAGTCAAGTCGAGAGCAGTGAAAACTGCTACGTTTTTCTTTTCCTTTATCCCATTTCTTGAGTCTCTCACGTCTCCCTCGTAAACACATTTCCGATCAAGAATCGTTTCTCTCCACTTTTCCTCACTTAGTTTCTGGTTAAAAACGTCCGTTGTGATCTCATTTCATTCCATTAGGAGACAAGAAAATCAGAGGGAGAAGCTGAAAGAAACAGGAAAAGAGATTTGTGTCTTGAAAAATCAAGCAAAAAATAATATACGGTTGGATACAAATGGATGATGCTCTACTCACTTGCTCTGGAATGTCTAAAAATTATTTGATGAAAGCTCTGTATTAATATTAATGTGCAGAATTTCTAACAAACCAGAAAAGTTGTTTTTCTGAAAACGGTAAAAGCATAAATATTTTCTTCAAACCTCCGTTTTAAAATGTTGGGTAAAGTCTTCAATGTATTTGGTTGACGGAGATAAATACAATACTAATTTCATGAGTTAAACTGCCGCCTCCACCCTAGTGACAATGTAGAGCAGGTCGAAGCCATTTTAAATAGTTCTTCAGCATATACAAGCGCGGAGTTTCCTAAAAATCCACATTGGCCTTCATTCACTTTTTCTTCATTCATTTAATGTGGTAGCCCCTTGGACACGTACCTAAATGGGCGACAGAAAAAATCCCATTTGGACAAATTTATCACGCGATAAATTCAAAAATTAAGACATACTTAGACCGGTGCTAGTCTTGTGTCCCGTCGACGTAACTTATGTGCAAGGCTTGATCCAGGAAGTGAGAAAAAATTGGCTAAATGGGAAAGAGCTTACTTTGTACTTTTCCTGTGTGTAAAACACACACACATATATTACATTGATAAAAGCTCGGGTGAAAATAAGTGGAAAAGGAGAAACTTAATGGGTGTGGGAAAGATCATTTGTTATACTTTTAGCTTTAAGTGCTGTTGTAAACGAGAAAAATGTTATGGTGAGATGTTCAATGTGGTTAGGGATGTTGAGCAGTAAGAAAATTGTTGCCCATCATGGTAATCGTTGGAAAAGCAAATGGAAACACAATGAGAGAAGATATGGGATGCACCCATATTTGCTAAAAGTCGCAATGTTCTATTCCCTTGTCACACCGTTGCTCAAATATGGTCCATTGTCAATTCCCATGCTTAAAAGTTTTTTTTTGCACAAAGCGATTATCATTTTGCAGAGAAATGTTACTTTCGGGAAGGTTTCAAAAAACAGTACAAAATATTACAAAAGAAATTTTTGATCACGCTGCTCGTGTCTTTCGCTTTATCTTGCTTAAAAGTTTTATTGATAGCACAATACATCCATCTTGATTTTGATAATCCAGTTCTATCATTCTCAAAAACATCAACACGGACAATGTCGATGGTCTTTGGCATTCATATATATCACCGGGAAAAAATGTTGGTTTCCTTCAGCAAAAGTATTTCATCTTTCTAAAACTTTCTAGATTAATAAGGACCATCGTTGATCTTCGGACTTAAAAGTTACTCCACAACTAACCCCATGACTATGCACATTATGTAGATAGATATACAATGGGTAAAATCCATGACGTAGTTTTCTTCTTCCTCGAATTGTTGGTCAGTTGTTGTTGGAAAGCCGCTACTCCAGAGTTTTACTTTCAAACCCTTTTCTATGATGACGAATGATGGATTTATTGGAAACAAGTTCTCTGAACTGAAAGTAAAACGCAGCAAATTGTAATAATAATGATGATATCACAGCTCATAAAGCTCCAAACATGAATGGGCTAATATAAAGGAAATGATCTTATTGTGCTTCCATAATCGTATACCGCCGGGTAGAAATGATGCAAAAGGGCACAACAACACAAAACAATGGGAAAGGAAAAACAGGGGGTGTTCGACTCAACTCGCTCAGCTCAGCCAGCTTCTCAAGTTTCTCTTTTGAGTTTCGGGTTGAACCTCTACCTTAGTACACGATACTCCTATATAGGAGCTGACGTGTGCATGTGATGTGAGGAAACGGAATGAAGTACGCTGCAAGTCCTTTGGAATGGAAAGTCTGTTCTTCTTGACATGCTTATATAAAGGGTATATGACATGGTCATGAAATGAAGAAACTACTTTTAACTCGATTTCACAGCACATTACCTCAACTCACCGAGCCGTGGGATATTGCATAATGTTGAAAAAAGAAGCGAGAAAGCATGTACACACAGTAGAAGTCGCAGACGACATAATATGAAACATAATCCACTGCTTGCTTCCTAGAAAAGCATGCAAAAAAATAGAAAATGATTGTGAAAGTGATACTAGAATTTCTAATAAAAATTTCACCATTTTCATAAATTTCACTTCATAACTTGTACACATTATACACATGTGTATACGGAAACTGCATAAATAGAAGTTATGATGGCGAGACGGAAGTCAGTAAAAGAGTTTACGCAATTTAATGATCATCATATCATAAAGTTGAGTTTTAAGCAAAAAAGAGAATTGCTTCACTTGACAGCTTCATGTTATGTGTTCATAACTGTTTCATTCAACTCTTTTGAGTAGAAACACTATTTCATCCTTATGCTTCTTGCTGACCACTGCATCGGAAGTAAGTGATCCTTAACCTTACAAAATGTTTCATGAGCTCTTAAACAAGAATTTGCTTTCTTGTTGGAAACCTAATTGGATTTATTTTTTTCCATGGGTTCTACTACAACACAAAACATTTTCATTGTATGAGAAAGAAACGAGTTGACTACAAAAGGCATAAAATAATGTGGCTACTATTTCACTGTAATTTACTACTACACAAGTGCAGAATACGTAATTCGATGGGAAAGCTTGTCGGATGGATGTACTTGATAGTAATACGATATGATATGATGATATTATTACGATTATGATTACAGGTAGGAGAGCGCGGAATTCTGGTGACAGTTTGGATGACTTTGACATAGGTAAGTTGTCTATTTTCTCCCCTTCTTTTTCCTTCCGTTGACGTGATTAATATTTAAGGAGACATGCTGATGAAACATTTATGCACTGGACAGGGGACGTTCTCCAGTGTCTTAGACGCTGTATGCTCTATAAATACGATATGAAAGCGTGTACTCATGAAATGAAGCAACTTGCTGCTCTCACTCAGTCTGTAAAAGTATCACTCATATAATATATGAAGTGAGCATTTTGATACAAGAAATCTTCCATGATCACTCCAATGAAATAAAGTTTTCTGGATGGGGTTTCCACACCCGATTGACATATCCTGTCGACAAGCGTCAACTCAAGCTACATTTCATTTTTTGTCTCCGGTTTCGTGACAACAAGCATCATCATCACAATCACCATACACCATATTACCTACCGCACCATCACCAGTTTCAAGTCACCAGCACAAGTAATCCAACTCCAACCACGTCATCATAACGTACACACACAACAGTTTTGTAGTATTAGCTCCATATGATATTAAGGTAACATGCATGACAGACAGGCTAAACTTTTTCCCAAGAATTCTTTTTCAGGTTATATATATTTAGTTATCAGTTCTCATGAAATACCTGCGGATTTTTAGAAACCATGAACAAACCTAGTGAGATTCACTGTAAAGAGAAAGGGGAAGTGCGTTTAAATATTGTACTTCACTCAGTTCGGCAGCAAACTTTATAATAGGCTGCTGCCAACAAGTAACACGAGTGAGTAACTTTTTATCTGAGGAAAAGAACGAAAAAAGGAATCATCACATCGCATTTATTTTAGTGACGTACTTTTTACTTTAGTGGTGAAGTGACGTGTTGCATTTCTGGCTTGTACATCCCATCACACACAACCCTTTGGGAACGAAAAATTGGTTTCTTGATGTGGATGTGATGTGGCAAAAGTTTTCATTTCATGTCGGGTTTTGTTTTCTTGGAAAATGTTACAGGCTGTATATAGTCAACTTGAGGCTCGATAGATATACTACTAGTCTTTAGTGAAATGCTATTAATAATGGTTGCATGATCTCAAAACTAAATCAAGGGACGGAATGAATGGGACGATATGTAATTAAGAGGGATCCAATTCAATTAACTCCACAAACCCAAAGAGTAAACATTAATTGACTAATGAATTTTAAACGAAGTGGAGAAACCTATTTGAACAGACAGAAGTGCAGGCCTGTAGAGTGGATGCATGTGGCTAAAATTGTTCAATCTTTGTATCAAGTTTTAGTCATCTTCATTGGCAATTGCATTGATAGGGTTGTGCTGTATGCACATTTGATACGGATACCCTGCAGAAAAGAAAGTGAACAGAAATTAAATTCGGGATGTTATTGTTCAATTACTTTATTCGTAGACATGCTTACCATACCACATTCGTTTCGTTCTTGGGAGGAATGCAGAATCACTACATAATGTGCTGCACCAATCTCTTCGATTTTTTGGATGATATTTGGGAAAATACGTACGTACATAATTAGCCTAAATGATCGAAAAACACAATTTTTTTTGTTTTACGGGAAAGAATAATTTTATGTTTATACTAGATGTCTTATTCCATTGTTTAAGTCTAGTATACTATGTAGTGTAAGAAAGTGCAATTGTCGAATGCGATAATTCAAGACTTTCAAATTTCAGGGTTGTTGGAGTCATTTATATTTTTAATTTCAACAAATATAAAAGCCCTCTTGGTTGTTTACAAACCATGTATACTTTAGACACTTAATTTACCAACATGTTCGACGATAATAAGTTGCATTCCCGTAATGTACGTAGCGCGTTTTTATGCATTGTACAATGTAATTTTGCTCAGAGCCAAAAGAAACATGTTCCAAGGGGTTCGTTAGCTGCGAACTGAGGAAATTTTAGCTGGAGTTAATTATCCCATGAGGAAAACCACAAACTGCGTTTCCCAAATCAAATGGAAAGTGAACACACCGCTTCTTGGCATATATAAGCATGTAAGTACAAATAGTGTCGGTGCGTTAGCCCCATTTGCTTTTTCTGCTTAATATGCACCATTCATACCAATATCCCATTATTTTGTGTCTCTCTGTTGATGTTGTAGTTTTCCATCCTAGATGTGTAATATTTACTTCTCATACCGTTCCCCCTATCTCATAATAATCGTAATTTACTTCAGTTTATAATTCCACAAAACAGGAAAATCATGGTATTGCATAATATATTGATCCTATCAATGATAGGATCAATCATCTTATGATTTGCAACATGCTAAAAACGGTTTTTATGTTCCAAATCAAGGTCAAAATCAAATGTTTATTATTTTTATTAAATACCTATTTACACAGGTCATATAATGTTTTCTGCAGAGAAACACTTTACGTAGGCAAACCGTTTTTCTTAAATAAAATTTTACAACACCTGTTTAATAAATGACAAATAAAACTTTCATCCCGTAATGATAATTTAGGGGTGATTACAGATTTTCCATCAGTAAATTTAATTTAATTTTTTAAAAATGATATTAGATTCGCGGTATACTGTATGCGCGAAAGTTATACTGCAATAACTGCATTTTTTAATTAATATAGTATGCAAGCAATTCGGAAGTTTATGTGAGATTAATATAATACTATACTATAATGAAAACTGCTTGTAATCAACTAATGAATGGGATATGGTGACCAAAGAAAAAATGAATAAATTTATGCTTTTAATTATTGTAATAATCATACCACAGTTTACTTGTGTAAAAGTTTGTCTCAAACTGAAACAGCATCGATTTTATGATTTTTCTAAAATAGACAAGTAGGGCTACAAAGCCAGGATCCAAGAGTTGTTTTAAGACTTTTTGCTTCCAGCACTTCCCATAAAAACACCACCATTACGAGTGTTAAGTACTCAAAAGTTAGTAAGAAGTACTTTTGTTCCCATTTTTCTGCCAAATATAGATATTTGTCATACGACTTTTTATCCACTTGAGAAAAAGAACAAAAAAGGAAGGGTTGAACCACCTCCTTTCTTCCACAATGTGTGAAAAGAACCAAAAAGGAAACCACGATCGACCTACCTTTCTCCTCCGTTGTCATTCCCGGTCACAAATTTTACCAGATTTCCCAAAAACACAAGAGAAAAGCAAAGAAAGGTGACCAAAAATTGGAGAAAAGTAGCAATTTCCACCCGCAAACGTCCACATATGCAACCGAAGAAACGGAATACACGCCGCTGCTAGCCTTAGTTATTATACTCTAAAGTATATACATTATGTATGAAAGAAAAAAAGCTTCCACACAGTTAGCAAAACGTACACAAAGGAGACTTTCTTTTTGTTGAGGTGGCTCATAGTAGTCGTGCTAGTGGAAGATATTAAAAATTCTGGAGGCATGGCCTAGAATGGCTTATGTAGATTGAAAGAAAATATGAGTCTTGGGTTTGGGAAAATGGTCGTGAGAGGTGATGTGCCTCATATTGATGAGGGTGGGAAAGAAAGTGACATGAAAAATCTCCAGAACGTTTAATTGCTTCCAAGACACCCGTAGAATTCTCAAGAAACCTTTCGGTCACCACTTTACTCCGTTTTACACCAGGCCCCTCACAAGAGAAACCGAAGCATGTGAGAAGTATGGAGGAGTGAAATTAAAGAAAGCAAGTCGGGAACGATGCCACACTCTGCCAATCCCTTCATAATGTACAATAATACGTAATGCGTTTTCTACATAGCATGCAGCTGGAAATGTTCTGCAAGTGCCAAGAAGAAAGAGAAAGCGGAAAAAGGAAAGACCCTGGCAGATCCATGTTATATGTACTGATACATATACCACCCTTTTACCCTTGTAAGGAAATAAGGTCCTACGTTGCTGCACTCAAAAGTGCATTGCTACATAGGTACACCCAACTCAACTATACATTGATAGATGTAACATAGTATAGTCATATTAAACTATACAAACTTTACTGGATTTATAATTTTATTTTGTTAACCCATCGAATCGAGTTAACAAAAGTAAAATTCATAAGATTTACCATTACACACTTTTTCAACTACCAAGCAATCAAATCACTCGACCTGTCGACATAATAAATAAATTAAACAATTTGTAATTTTTTTGAAACGCAGAAATGAAGCAGTTATTTTTTGGTGTGTATAGAAAATATTTAGTGAGACTAGACACACCAAACGGCCCCATTTCTACGAATTTCCAGTTTTGTATTTCTGTAAAAGTAGAACATGAATCAAAAAACGTTCGTTTCTGATTCCTGCAGAAAAATATCACTATTTATTCTTAACATGTACATTCAACACCTAAAAAGCAAAATAAGACTCTTTAAGAAATTCCCTACTCATACAAATAGGATTACAGATTTTGTATGATATCAGTGAATAGTGAGTAAAAGAACACGAGAAAGTGTTTACCCATGCATTTTATCAGTGCAAAGCTTTAGAATAAAAGTTGAATATTTGTGTAGCCTACCATTGATAGACCACACAGCAGATGTGTGTAACAGTGTTTTGCAGCAGGGGACTATCATAGTACTTGCATGCAATATGTATGCGTGTATTTACGACAACAAGGTTGTTTAGCTAACTCCACACTAAAAAAACTTGTTGGTTTAGCTATATATGCGGGATGTGGAGTGACTGAGACTGCAATTCTGGTTTAGAATACCAAATATCCGATTTTGGACCCACAAAAACAACGAAACCAAGACAAGCATGTTTTCACTCACTTTCTCTTCAATAAAAGGCATGAAACCCGGCCACTCACATGTTCATCTTCAATTTCTCTTCCCCTCCTTTTTTCGAAAAATTTACAATGTAATCGGAGTCCGTAAGGTGCGGTAGGTTGTAGGTTTCATGGTGTTGGTATCATGTATGGCGATGGTGAGTGAATGTACCTGACTTATACTAGATAGAAGACACCGTTTGGGCTTGGGTGGATGTATAAATAAGCTAACGGAACAACGGTAAATTCCATGGAGTGAAGTCGTGAGGGAACACTTTTACTCTGTTTGTATAACTTCCTTCCTCGTATCACCCTGTTCAGTGCTGGGTTCACCTAAAGTCTAAATAGGACACGGGGATGCTCACGGGACAATATTGGTGAGTCCTGTGGCTGTGAAATGATCGGATCGGAAAGCTAAAAAGAGGAGTATGAAAGGAAATTCGATAGCTTGTAAAAAGGGTGGTGGTGGCAGTGTTGATGTTGCTGATCCCTATAATGGCTTTGTGTAGGAAGAAGAGATCTGATCTCCTCAATATACCTAATCCAGCATTTTGTACGAACAGAACAAAAATGATCCGAAAAATATTTGTACGGCTTTAGTAAACGCTCATTGTTATCTACACGCATTTTGCGTAGCAAGTATCACCTTCACTTTAGATGTTGGTGCTACCTAAAGTGAAGGTGACTAACTACTACATTGTCTCATTGTCAGAATTGAACATTGGAAGTTCAATCAAAAACAGTTTTCATACTTTTTATACTTATTCACCGACATATCATCTGGTTTCACCAACATTATTGTGAAAGCAAGTAACTCTAAGAAAATCTGAATGAAATGATTTTTCTGTTAGGCACAATTATTTCGAAACAATAATTAACTTAATGAACCAATGCTAATCTGTATGTTTCAGAGTCATCCCTGCCCAGATTTGCCCAGCCCATACCTAACGTCACAGTAACAATAGATAAAGATGCGTTATTGCCATGCGTTGTGGATAACCTTCGCAGCTACAAGGTAAAACTGACCTGTTTGCTTACTATTATTTTAACATAAACATAACATAATTATTAAAACATTTCAGAGCTGGATTACCAGTCAATAATGCGTAATTCTCAATCGATAATTTAAAAAAACAAGATAGCTACGACTTCAAATTATGTTTATTTAACTTGCGAAAAAAACCCGATAGTAACATGCAATTGAGTGAAGAGACTTTACGTACAATATTTGTATTAAACTTCCTTCATTCCCAATTGCATGCAGGTAACAGTAATGGGACATGCACCCATGCAGTAAATCATGATTAGCTGTAACACTTCCTAAGTTCCATGTGACAAGATACGTAACACACGAAATCACAGAGCACTATGAAAAGGGGAAGTTGCTTCATTCATCCCTTGTTTAGCATGCACAAACGCGTAGCAGCCATTCCAGTTCAAAGTTGGGATATGCATGTTTTAGTGATATAATAATAAAATGACAGTGAAGCGACAAGTCGCAACTAATGCATATTATCTCCTACAAAGATGCATATCAGGAGAGGAATATATATGTCTGCATAATTTTCACCTCTCCTCACGACTTTCTAACATCCTGCTATCCCATCCTTGAAACCACGGACCAGACCCAAAAGACGTGTTGTCATTTAAAGAAATACACACAAGGAAAAAGTGACTTTTCCATCTCATATTCTTCCCATTACGTAATACTTGCATGCACGATGCTGTCGAGGAGATCACCGACACGCCTGCATATATGTAAGTACATATTTCATAAACTAGGTATGCACAAGGTCTTCTGACTCCTCCACAAGATTTTCATCCTTTTCCCCAGAAAATGACGGCAATAAGGAGGCTCTTGCAATATTAATTGCAAGCTATTTGTCACCTCACCCTTCTGTTTGAAAAAAAAAAATGAAAGGAAAACTTCAAGTGGTAAAAGTAAAAAGGAACAGAGTGAGCAACGACAACAACCACGATTCCTTCGAAGTAATTTCATAGTAAGAAATGCAAACTTGGTAGACAAAGGATGCGATATCCTTGTGTGGTTTATGTTACGTTTCGTAAGTACGAATGGAAAAAGAAAGGGAAAGATTCGAGTAGATTTTTTTGCGCCGTATTATGATAATAATAATGGTGTATATGTCGCCGTCGAAAATCTGTCGTCTCAGATGAAGATTTTATTAAAATCCACCCT
Organism: Orchesella cincta; assembly: GCA_001718145.1. NCBI lineage: Eukaryota > Metazoa > Arthropoda > Collembola > Entomobryomorpha > Orchesellidae > Orchesella > Orchesella cincta. Next base: position 102,695 of record LJIJ01000111.1, on the reverse strand, counting down.
CCTCCACTTCCATTCTATCTATTTCGCTCCTCCACACTTTTGTCCCTCTTTTCACAGTCTGTGCCAACAACTGGCTCTCGCCAAGTGGAGTAGTATTTTTTTTTGTTTTCTTGCTCTTTTTTAGCCCGGCTCAAGCTTTTCAAAGACAAGGAAAGTTTGCTATAGAGCTCTATGTGCTTTCCAGTTTTTTATATTCATGCATATACTATTTTTTATGTTTAATATACATTTATTACATATTCATGGAGAAAGGCATTCATTTCTCCAATCTGTGAATTTTGAATAGGTCGTAGTCGTACTCATTCCTTTCTCTTTTCCTCCGTCGGACCAAGACCAAACCAAACCAACTTAACATGGAAATACATGCCTAATATACATTTTATCAACTGAACAGAGTTTTTTTCAGCGGAAAACATGCTAAAATGAACACATTATGTATCTAATCATCATGATAATGATGGTAAATGTAAATGCTACGAAGAGTACATACGATAACTCTAGAATTTTTCTAAAAGCTTTGTGTATAGAAGAGGAAATGAGGCAAGAGTTAGTGCAATTATGTTAGGATGAGTGTTTGTTGAAGAGTCCAAATTTTGACTCCCGGCTACTCGAGTTCAAGAAAAGGAGACCGTTTCACCAGTTGACAGTCTGAAGCACGAGGCGCGTCTCCTGCTTGTTTACAATGGTTGGCGAAAGTAGGCATGATGCCATCACAATCTTATGCTTTTTACTGAAATGACCATTACCATTTTGTCATGCTTCGTAAACCGAGGAATGAAAGCATGTCAGATATATTCAAGCTGTAAACACTACTTCCTATCTTCAGACGCTTTTAAGTAAAAAGACACTATGATATCTGACATCATCATAACATAGTGGAGTGAAGCATTAAGCTATTCCCATTTACAATCCACTATCAAAATCTCCGAAAGCCTTTTAATAGTAAAATTAATATACACGTAAAATTTTGACAGAAAATTTCGTGTAATTCTTCTTTTTGCTGTACAAAGAAACGTGACAGATCACCATACGCTCTTCCGGAGATCCACAAAACTGTGAGTTTAATGAGTACAAATGTTTTGGCTTTACCGTCTGAGATCTGACTCGAATTTAGTAAAAGTGAAAAGTTGTAGAGAGGAATGTGTGAAGTATATTAAAATAGTTTTTAGATTGGTAACTTCTGTTGAGGGGTGAAAAATATTAAAGGAGACAACAGCAGAAGGCAAACGTCCTTCAAGGTGAATTCAACGATTCCACCTACCGCTTTACTTTCTAATAGATCAGTGCAAGCTTCTATGAATATTAATTCTGGATTCCCATTCTAACTTTTCCAACTTTTTGTTGACATATGTTAAAGATAAACCGAGCTTTTTGTTTTGTGGTAGGGCTGTGAAATTTTATTCCCAGAAAATTACAATGCCAAAAACTACCCTCATACATTTAGAATGACGACGAGTGTTGGTTTGCCTGATGGAATTATAGGTACTTTTATTGTATTTGTACGCACTTCCAAGCTTGGTTTGTAAGGAATTTTTGGAGGTATGGCTCTACTGCGTGTAGAAGTTCCCGAATTCCCGAATTCCAAGCAAAGTTTTATATGCTGTGTTAGGTTAGCCCCTATTTTCAGATGTGTTTGATGAAAGAAATGGGGAATTTGTTACAAGAAAGTATGACTTTGCTATGTACATCATTCCACACACGTCTATCAGCATTACTCATATCATCATACTCTGAAATACAAGAAGATACCTATAATTGATGTAAGGTACCCAAAGGGATTAGTACGTCGTGAAAGGGAAAGTTATCATTGGAAAAGTAGCACAACCAAACCAAGAAAACAGGGTTTTGCGTGGGTTGACGGTAAATGTTGTATGTTACGTGTCAAGTTTCTCTCATTTATCTGAATTTCACCCTTCCTTTTCCTTTCTGTAATATTTCAGATCTGAATCATGCTATCTAGGTTGTAGAGATAATGTATCATCTTGATGCGATTTCATTAAAAAAAAGTAAGTACATGATGTGGGAGTCAGCAACGGGGATTGACTTGAGTCTCAAGTCTTGAGATCTCCTGTTTCCGTAAGTTTAAGGAGTGTAAAGAAACTTGTACATATTTTTGTGTAAGGGGGAACATTGAGTTATTGAGTAGCACAAATGATGTATGAATGAAATTTGATTAATGCCACTGTTTAAAGAATCTGGTTGGATCTGATTGAGTTTGACATAAGATTCGTTCCTCGTCTCGTGGCAAGCTATATTTAGCATGCAAGGCTGCATGAATTTAAAATTTACCTGTGTCTACACTATATCAAACAAAGCAGCAATGTACATTGGTTGCGCTGTTATGGAGTATTAATATTTGTAGAAATGCCGAAAAACCCACATCAGTAAGGAGAATTGAATTGTATTATGAAATGAAATTGTATTATATCCCTTTTCATGTTTCAGGTGGCATGGGTCCGAGTTGACACGCAAACGATACTAACCATACACCAAAATGTCATCACAAGGAACCCTCGCATCACCCTCGCTCACAGTGACCATAGATCTTGGTTCCTTCAAGTAAGTTAATTTTCCTAGCCTTTCACTAAAGTAATAACTCGGATGAGTAGGAGTAAGTAAGAACATTGCATATTGCATGCAACCAGACACAATTTGATTAATTTTTGATCGAATCATAATACATACATTCATTCACGTTGTGATTGATTTTTGGAAGATATACGTTTGTGCAACATCTACGCTTTTAACATTTTCCTTATAAATATTATAAAATACCATGTACATCAGATTCATATGCTCTACCTCGGCGTTGAATTGAGTATATGTAGGAAATCGAAAGTACAACTTCTTTTTTGGTGCAGTACAGAAAGAATGAGAATGAACACTGAGTTTCGAAGACTATATTTTATAAATGTTTGTCATATTTATATTAATTTAACTTGCGTTCATACCAAAGCTTTTAAAAAGTGCAACTCCCTATATTGCTTGCCCTTGTTAGTCAGTAACATTAGTAATGTTTAAGTACTAACATAGCCAGTAGCGTAACACAATTCAATTCATTAAAAAGTTGAGATCCGCTTCCTGTATAATTAAGAAGGAAGTAGCAATTTGAAAACCTAGAATGGAGAGAGTAACAAAAATAAATACAAAACATTGCTGTGAGCAAGAAAAAGCTGGAAGAGTAAGCATGTTCCTGTGAAAGAGAGAGAGAGAAAAAAGCGACAAACATTCTCTGGTGATGATAGAATCATATGCCAGAAGAATAGTAGTTTTTGGGATATAGAAGAAAAAGCCTTTTAAGCTTTTATAAGTCTAATAAGAAGCAGTAACAGAAGCTTCCTTGATGTTTACAACCCACTTCCTTATTGGCTTTTCTCTCTTTTCTCTTCCTTTCTGCTTAAATAGGTTACATAACAAGATCAACTCGTCTATATTGCTTACTTTCTTTCTCCAGTTTCAATGCTCATTTCTCGCTTTCTTGCTTCCCAGCTTGAATTCAGTTGATTCAACACTCGCTCAATGCGTTTCTCCCTTGTATATTTCCACATCTATGTAATACGTATGTTTTTTCTTTCTCTGGTGTGTGTGCACGCACAAGAGAGAAAAAAGTTTATGGCTTAAATGGTATAAAAGAAGTTTATATTTGGGAAAATGGCCTTAAACCGTACTTATGCATAGGATTTATTTTCTGAAGAAGCGAAAAAAACTAGCTAAAGTTATATGCGGAGACATATGTACATGCATTTACTAAGAAAAATGTTGTCCTTCTTTCTCACTGAACTTGAATATCCTTGAGCAACTGCACAATCCCTTTGTAGAAATGTATGTAGTTGCACCACCAAAGCTATGTACCTGCTAGCCTTGGTTGTTGATTCCTACTAGAGTTTTTTTTTGTTGCTGCTTCACTCTCGCATCTCTAGTTTTTGTCGCTTCTTTACCAACTTCCTTTACCACTTTCTCATTATCATCATGGTCGGGGTGATACTTCTGATCATTGATGGTATAGATCGTTCGTGGTTTTTTTTTTGGAGAAATGGCTAGCTTTCTTGTTCTCCGAGTAAAAAGGGAAACCGGATATTTGTCAAGTTTCAAGAGTTTTGCAGCTTTTCACCAGCCCATGTTGGGAAAGCGAAGTGTTAAATCAGGAGCGGTGTCCTTTAACCATTAACTAATGCTCTTGTAGCTTTTATGTTTGATATTTTTGCGTTTATGGCAATGTATTTATTGTATGTGGCTGCTTACAGTCAGTCATTTAGCAGACGAATTATATGTTTTATTTATGTCCATCAAGTATTTGTAATGTTAAGAATAATTAGTATCACCTGCGATATTCAGTAAATATTTTCTTCTATACTAAATTTGTTCTTACGTCTAAATACTTCTAAATGTGTCACGCCAATGTACTTGTTAGTTCTCTCTTTTTTATAAGTGAATTCAAATTTTGATTAATATTGCTTTCTATTTGAATGTAGATCAAATCAGTCCAGGAAACAGACCGTGGGTGGTACATGTGTAAGTTTTCGTAATTTTTATTATTCATATTTTAATATTTCATTAAAAATCGTATATTCAAGTTAATGTTCATTTTTTCACAGGTCAAATCAACACGGATCCTATGCGAAGTTTAATGGGCTATTTAGAAGTAGTTGGTAAGTAGAGAGACTAAAAATATCTTGTAATGAATAATTTATATCTGCTTTGCTTCTATTTTTAATACGATATTTCTATCATAATGTCTACGTTAATTTGATATTTTCACAGCGTTTATATACTTTGGTTTGGTTCATTGGTAGGAACTCCCGTAGCAAATCGGTTTGTAGCAACTCGGTAGTTAGACAGTGGTGTTGGTTGTCACACACTATCAATTACAACTTTGTATCATTTGACCCCGAATAATATTGGAATTCACTCGTAGTTGACTTGGCATTGACAGCATTGAGTTTTTATCATGTTTATGTTCAACATGTTCGATTCGACTTCTGGGTATCTTGACAGGATAAGAATTGCTAGCAACTACAATTTATTAAAAAGAAAAACAACAGCATCTACATAGATACATATTGTTCAGACGACTCTTTCAGCAACCACACACTTATTGAATGGCTGTATTTTACATCTATGCTCCACCATAATATAATTCATATACTGCGCTGCTTTATTTCTTTCCATCTTGTTACTTATCCGTAGGCGGTTTAACTTTTACTGAATGCACCGCGAGTACACACATTGGAACCACACTCCTTTTAAAATAAAGTCGCAAACGGAACTCTAATGTTGGCAGTTTCAAAACTATGAACTTACTACACTGGGCAATGTATGCAACTAAACACAGAAACCTGTATGAAAAGTAGAACAGTCTTTTTAGATGCTTTATCTCAGTAAGAAAGAGAGAGAGAAAGAAAAAATGGACGGGGATGATGGTTTTGATGGTTCACGCATTACTATACTACATTCAAAACATGCATTCGGGAGCAGTATTCATGTATGTATGTCATTCAATTCCCAAATACCTATAGAAAGTCATGTACGTTCATACATGTTTGTACGTTGATGGTAGTGGTGAATACGGGCTGGCATGCATTACTAGGAAATATTATAACAGTTGTTGGTCCGCAAGGATAAATCCTACCTTCCGGCTTGTTTAGGACCATCCTTGCATCCAAATGATCTCTCATTTCCCCCTTTCCTTGAGAAGGGAGCATCAGCACGAAAAAGGAGAGAAAGCGAAAAGACAAGGAGTTTTCGGAAGGAAGGAAAAGTGAGAATAGTTGGAACGAAAAGGAAGGAAGAGAGAGAAAGAAAAAAAACTATTTTTTCCTTTTATCTTCTCACTTTCCTCTTTCCCGTCCTGTGCTTGATTTCCAGAGACAGGAACAACGGTTCTAATAGCAGCGGTAACAGCAGCATCAAACCAGCACCATTTATGCTTGCCACTTACTCACATCATCTCACATCATATCCGTATTTTGACTTGTCCGTCCATTCCTTCCATTAGCTGCGTGATATAGAGTCGGTTATATTCATACATATAACAACACTTTATATCACAACTCCGTTCCAAAATGGTTTCTCATATTACTCCAACTACTTCTTTTTTGGCACATGCTGTTATGATTATATCATTTTTATCATCAACACCATCATCATCATTAAAATCATCACTTGTGTTTGTAGCGCGCACTTACTCCGAGATGCTCCTGTCATTTACCCTCCTCCTTCTGTTTTATATATTATTAGCCATATGATTTTTGTCATTCCCATTCCAAGAGACAGGAACGAAATGTTGAGATTATTATTACACATATTATTTCTTGTGACACCTTTTGCGCTCTGAGTATTTTTTTTTCATTTCCCATGCAGTTAGCGGAATGTCAGTCGTTGTCCCGTTGGTTCAGATTTTCACCCTGATCGACCAAAAAGAAACGTCATAAAGGAAATTATTTGAAGGAATCGCAACTTTTTTTTTTACAAATCCGTTCTAGTCTATTTTGTTCAGCAGCATAATATTCTTTCATGTCATTGCACATGGCTCATTGCATTTTGGAAATGTCAACGGAATGTTTAATGCATTTTTCCGAGTCATAACATATTCCAAGTTTCTCTGACATTATAATATTATATCTAATACGTATATAATGCATTTGCAGCCCTTACCTGATGTATTTATGCTTCCTGATCTCGTTACAGAGAATGTATATAGTGTATGTATATGTAATTTGCAGTTCCTCCTGAGATAATCGACAGGGATACTAGCACCGACTTGGTCGTTAAGGAGGGTTCCAACGTCACGCTTACATGCAAGGCAAAAGGACATCCTGAGCCTTATATAATGTGGAGAAGAGAGGATAACCTCGAGATTCAGTACAATGGACAAATGGGTAAGTTTTCCACTTTCATTCTCTCTTTCTCCATTCTCATGACGTGGGAGGGATTTCTTTAGATTTTAATTAATGACCTGCTCCCCGTCTTTGGATTTTCTTCACTCATTCATACCAGTATAAGACAATGACTTTGCATTCTTATGGCCTGCTTTGGAAGATTAGTAGAAACTTGTGTGTAACGTGAGATCTTGGAGTTGGACCTTGACATATGAACGACTGAACGAACCAAGGCTGTTATGGTAAAAGCAGTTACATCTGTTCATTGGCTTGTATTGCACATAGAGGAAACGATTTTTCATCTTTATGTGTAAAACATTCAATTCCATTTGTGCTATTGGGAGCCAGCAACATAAATAACTTGGGCTCACTGAACCATTCATGATTTTTACTGGTTTTACTCGCTGACAGACGGTTAAGAGGAGTGTGGCTTAACTTTTTCTAAACATGTCAATGAAAATGACAGGGATGGTTATATTAGATTTGACTTCCTGGAAGACACACACATCATGTTCCGTATGCTCAATGAAACCTGTAAAGTAAGAAAACTGAGCGAGTACAAAAAAAAGATAAAGCACATCGTCAGATAAATGGTAGTTTTTATAAGTTTAGAGTAGGTCTTGCTGGATATGATTCATGTAGTATGATATCATAATATGCCTTAAACCAAACTGGGTATAGCATGTACTTCCTTAAGTATAGAGATATATAAAGGTAAAGTTTCATACCTCCTTCTTTCTTTTTCAATGCATACTATTACAATCTGGAACAAAATGCATGTTGAAGGTTATATGAGAATTCATGAGAGAAATGGGCCGAAAAGTGAGAGCGAGAGAGCTTCATAATATCTGACGAAGAGCTCATCATTTCCTCTCTTTTCCTTTCCATCTCTCTTTCTCTCCTTCCTCCACACTCGCTCCTTTTTTCAACCAAGTTAAATGTAATGCTGTGTGTGTAATATAGAAGAACAAGAGTAAAAGTACAAGAGAGAGAAAGAAAAAAGTAAGTCTGTGTGCCTTGTAGCCATGTATCATCTAGATCCCTGCTTTCACCTCTGAAATACCAACGAAACCCAAACCAAGCCCTAGACAAAATGCGGTGCTGTGGCGGAGGGCACCAGAAAAAAAAACCAGGCTTGGTTTGCTTCAGTTCCTGTCTAATATAAAACTTGAAGCACATATATATACGTGTAAATGCGCGCTATTAGAAGGTTGATATGTGCTCCACCACTACATCATTTTACCTTGTTACACTCTCATATTATTCTTCATTCTCATCCCTCTCTCCTCTGAAGTTTAGTAAATGCTCAAAGCTTATGAAATTAACGATTGAGTTGGCCACCCAAACTCACAGAAGCAGAAATTAAGTGTGCCTTCTCCTCCTCTCATAAACTATATAAGCGACTTGCTTACTTATTGCTCCTCCAACAAGATGCATTAGCCAACGGAATGGAGCACTTAATGATTTCGCTTCTCTTACTTGCTATATACAATATTGTAGTAGTGTCCGAAGAGCAGAAATCAAATAAAATAGCCCAACAATGAACAAGTTCTTCTTGGATGAATGAGCTGATGGTGAGCATCGGCGAATGCCTAACTAATATGCATAAAATGTTCATTTCCCCTTTGGCCAGGATGCATGTTGGATGGGCATGATGTATGTATGTTATGGTCAAACCGAAACCGACGCCAATTGAGAACTTTAGGCAATAAATGCTCGTAGTGCTCGTATTTATTACAACGTTTTGTATTCTAAGAGAATGCCAATAAAGTGAATAAATGCGACTGTATAACACACAATGAAGTGATGAGAAGAGAGATGGGGGCTACAAGATTCTTGCTCTATCCTCAGAACATGGTCTACAATACAACATGCCGATTTCTAGTAAGTAATGCACATTACTAAATGCCATATCATCTTCATACCTTTTTGTTCTCTCGTCTCATCGCTCTCAGATCCTGGTCGCTCTGGTTGGAAACACCCTCAGAGTTTTGAGGTCGTCGTCGAGTGAGTGAGCAAGTATTTAATAGAGTTAAGCTTTAATGAGGGAAATTGCCGATAGGTAAAAGTGGTGTGTGTTTGGAATTATAGAGTGTAGAAAAACGAAAGGGAGAGAGAGAGAAAGAGGGGATAACTTAATCAGGAGTGAAAGTTGTTGATGCCTCGTCATGAGTTGTTGCTTGGTGCTCCTGTTCTGTTTTCGCCTCCTCAAAAACTGGCATCATCATTCTGGTGATGATGGCTGTTCCATCTTTAGAATGCTTCTCTATCAGCCACCACCAAGTCCTGTACTTTGTTGCTAGTCATTTTTTGGCATTTCATATACGTTTAGCTGGACTTGAACGGAAAAAAGTTGTGGTCTCTGTTGACGTTTCTTGCTCCCAGCTAAATTTCCATGTACAACAGTTCTTGTACTTTTTACTTGTAACTTTTAGTTCGGGTGCAGAGATATGCGAGTGGTGTGCTTGGGATTTTTTGATGGGCTCAACTACATTCTACTCTCTTCACTTTCACAACAGAAAGTTTCGTTTTTTTGGGTAAAATCTTGCGAATCTGGAAGAAGAGCAGCTGTCTGTAAAATGAGAACAACTAGTCATCAACATGAGTTTGGATCTAAAATTAGCAACAAAAAATGGCATGTTGCTTGGCTGATTATATATGAGTCACACTTTTGGAATTTACCTCGGCATACTTAGCAGACGTATGTAGACGACGTGGCCAGCTTTCACAATAACAGGGATTCTTTGGAATAAGGAAAAAGTTTTGGTGTACGTGGATGCCATCATCACCGCCACCACAGATAAAAACATATTTTTAATTCCATGTTTACTTTATCTTACAAATTATGCCTGTGGAGCAAATAAAATATATGACTTGTGGTTAATTTGGAAAAGCAAATTGAAATCACTTTAGTAATTTTACCTAGACCGACTTTCAACTAGTTTGGGATGTATATATGGTTTTTTGAGTGTGCGTAGAATATGAAATAAAACTCAGATTCTTAAAGAGGCTGCTAAAAAGTTATAAGAGAAAGGGGGTGAAAGAGGGCAGCAAGAATAAAGTTTAAGAATTGAGAATTTTCCCTTCTTTTCTGACTTTCACAAACTTTTTAAGTTGACAGCTACAGCCAGCACTCAAGCCGCAATTCGGAATGTGTGTGAGCAGAACGCTTTCATTCTTCATATTATTATATAGTAAAACTATATGAAACTATTCACAGGATTGTCAGCTTTGATCCTGCATGAGTTGAGAAGAACAAGTTGCTTTCTCTCTATGAACACGTCTTATAATACTGCCATATATTCAAAGTGCTCAAGTAATCTGAGGTAACTTGGTCACTTTTACTAAACTCCAAGTTCATTTTGAAATTGTCCTTAAGAATTCCTTCAAAACTGGTTGCAAATAATGCGTAAGTGTGAGACAAGTGTGAGAGAGCTCAACTACTAGAGAGAGAGCTTCCGGTTAATGACCATCAAAGGAGAAAAAGCTATAGAAGGGTATTATGCGGAATAAAGCAACATAAATGTATGATCCTTGACTTTGACTCTGTTCAGGAAGGAATGAGGTGTTGTAAAAAGAAGTAAGCACATTCCGTCCTCATCCTCAATGCTCATGGCTTAGAGTCTATATGTTCTCAAGAAAAAAAGACAAGAATGGATTCATAAGGGATGTAAAGATGCAGTAAAATATTAAATAGGTATATTTATCCTCACCCTTTCAAAACTATGAATGTATATGGATGCCTATGCTTTACTAGAAGTATTACAATCCGCAATTGATATATTTGACACAGTTATGGTACAATAAATAACGGGTTTATGGAGGTCCTAAACTTCAGAATTTATTAATTTGATCTAATCCGGAAGAATAAGCAGAGCATGCTGTAGAATTGAATGCTGTAGATGCTGATGCGTATGGTTTTGGCATGTAATGCATTCAGTTTACGGTCATGCACGTTGTTACTCCCGTGATGTGGTGGATATGGCTTGTGCAGTTGTTGTAAATGAGGTGCAAAGAAAGGTCTGTTTATATCTCGTGGTTTGAAATAGTAACTTGTCTGAAAATCCACTTTGGCATCCTTTTGTGCATTCTATATGAATTTATGTGCTGCTACTGCTGCTAGAAAGGGAAGTAAATATGAAGTCATAAATGATCTTTGGGAAAGTGAACTTTTTGTAGGGGCAGCAGCAGCAGCTCACGGAAGTGCAGCCTTGTTTTGAGTAAAATACGTACTTCAACTTTAGTAAAGCCAAGGGCGCGTTTCGTTGTTACATTTCAACTGTACATAACACATACATACCACACATAACCATTTAAACATATCGGATCTCAGTTGGAGTTGGACCAGACAAACAAACAAGCAAGCTGGTAGGACCATCTGTGTCAAAATCCTCCGGATCTAGAATAACTTATTAGTGGGGATTACCTTTAATATTGTGTATTTAGTAGTAGTAGGCATTTAGTTCACTTTCCCGTCTAAAATTCCACTGGTGAGTGGCAGTTGTACGAGGAAAACACTTCCCGGTAGGAAATGCACACGGTAGTAGTAGTAGCCAAGTTCCAAACGTCGAGAATTCCGGCATGGGTAGAATGGAGCACATTTCAAAAAGTTTTTGGCACTTTGTAACAGATAGACAGTACATTTGTTATGCATAACTTATGTAAGCAGTAGCAGGCTGTGCAGTTTTCACATGATGATGAGCATGGTGAAAGTGGAAATCATCTGCATTATACAGAAGGATCAACACTGTAGACAAATGCTTCGTCCCTCTTCGCTCTGTCTGCCTTTCCCTTTATAGCTCTCATTATAGAAGTGCATTTTCTATAAATTAACTACATTCACTTGATCAGCAGGCTCTTCAACTCTGTTTATCACGTCTACCTTACTTTACACGGATATAAATAGTTAACCAAGATGAAGGATGCATGTAGGACAGCTGACGTTTCAGAACGTTTCTTAAAATGGAGACACTCCCAGTACACGTTTTTTGTGCGATTGCTACTGTCACGTCTTCTACTCCATGTTGAATGCTGAAAATTCATTCTTTTTAATCAAGTTCAATGTCCCCTGTCCTTTTCCTCTCTACCTGAGGCAATCTGGAATGGGAAAGAATAAGCATGGAAGTAATACACTGTAAAAGTTATATAGAGCCCATGAAATAGGGTGGAATGATAATTTTACTAGGGTTCCATTCGCAATGCTCTGCTGCCTGCGCAAGATAAATGGAGAAAGATTTCGAGATTATACATTCATATAAATGATGCTTGTTTACTCGGCGGATGCATGTTTCATGTGACAATATCTCAGAAGAAAGTGAAAGAAGAGAAAGGTGTCTTGTTTCTTACACTTTTTCGAGTATTTTCTTCAAACCGGTATAAACATTCTGTAGCGCTTTGAGTTTCCAACCAATATGACGAGCAAAATAGGCATAAAACTGTTTACCATTTCAGGTACAAACAGTAAAGGCATATGTTTCCACATAAAATCATTTTGATATCGTTTACCATTATAGATGTTGGATGGATGCATCTTGTTTTCGCTCCTTTTCTCTTGCCAATCTGCAAAGAAAGAGACAGAGATATATTACTTCTGTGAGTTGTGCTTTGTACTGGGTAAGTCTAGAGGGATGCCAGTGTGCGAATGCATACTTTGTGTATTTCATTGTAAATGTTGCTACTTTCTCCAAACAAATAGTGTAGCAGAGAAATCCGTGAAACGTTGTCTTCCTGTAATAACTTCGTCAAGACTTGTTGTATTGTATGAAAAGAAAAGCAATATTTTCTACCCTTGAAAAAAAATCTAATTCTCAAGAAAATGCGTAGAATAGCATAAGCAGCACATCAGATTTCATGGTGATCATCTTGGTTTTTATGTCAAGTCCTAAAGAGTTACTCAAACTCGTGATTTCTTTCAACTGACTGAGGAATGATCTCCAGAAAGAGCTAGAGCACTGCATCATTTTCCTGCATTGCAACAACTATGAATGGTAGGGAAAGCAATGGTGACACTTTCTCCGTTTCTCGTACCACAAAAGCATGCTTACGAGATACATATTTTGGACCCAATTACTCATACAATTTGAAACAATATTCTCCATGATCTATGTGTGGATAATAGGAGATATGGTGCATAAAAATTAGCACATGGCTAACGGATAGTCAGCAGCAAACTACGGAAATTGTGAAGGATTATTATTATTCTTACAGCGCCCCAATGTAGGACGATTACATTATGCTCCGTAAAGAGTTGAGCTCAGCAAAAAAAAATCTCAGGAAGAAATAGTGCTTTGGAAGAGGGAGAGCTTTTACACTCACCATCTCACCACCACCACCACTTCCATATTTTTTTGCCAACAAAAGGAAATGCAAATGCAAATTATGGACGAAAAGTGCCAAGAATAGTAATAAGGCAGTATTTTTCACAACGAGAGAGCTGGTCTGAGCCGAAGCTACATTACATTTATGGAAAGTATTAAGTATGTGTATAAAATGCAATAAGAGAAAATGAGGTTGCATAATCCCTAAATTATCTACTTTACCCAGTTGGCTCTCCGCAAGGTCTTTGTCGCACTGTGTCGAAGAGAAGAGCACTATCAGGATATATCCAGCTTAGCGAAGCAAAAGGCCTGAAATTCCAGTAATGATGGAAGAACTGCCACACTTCAGCTTTTTTCTGCCAACTCTTTCCCAATGATTATTCTACTGATGCTCCAGTCATCACATCCCTGCTTCTGACGTTGTAAAAAAAAGCCAAAGCCAAGTAAACGAAAAATGCCTTCATCTTCAACACTGAATAACTTCTACTTTCTGAATAGGATGGTTTCACCACTGTTGCTGATCTTGGCATTGAATCGGCCCTAAAAAGAGTTGGAGAAGGGAACAATATGGTCTGCCGTACTCTGATACACAAACAATATAAACTGCATTTGATACGCAGCTTAAGCCTGTAAGTTGTATTTTCCAAGAAAACAACTAGGGGTATAAAGTAAGCAATATATAGCATACAATATAACATATATGTGCCTTCAATACATATCCAATCATGATGATAGTCTCATTCAGTCAGTCAGTCAGTCAAGAGAGCATAGAGCAACGCACGTTGAAAAAAAACAACGTCAGAACTATTTAAATAGGTATTTTCTCCAAATCAATGTAATATACTGATGTCTCTCCTTGTTTGAAGCGAGAGGAGTAAGTTGTACACCATTTTTATGTGTAGTGTCCAACCACCTAACCTACGAACAAGAACATACGTACTTACCCTCCGTGAAATATACGGTGGGATCCCAGGCATCCTGAAGAAGAATAGGGTGAAAGAGAGACGGAATTGAAAATGTAAACATCTTGGAGAAACGACACATTGGGGAATTTCAAGGGAAACTGATGGCCAAGCAAAAAAGGGGCAAAGGGAAAAGCATGCAAAAGGATAAAGCAGTCAAGCTAAATAGGAAAATGCATTGAATGAGTGAATGAATGTGTAAAGGTGTGTGTGTACTGTGCACCATGTTTGTGTTTCCTTGTTGGGAATCAAATGCTGCTGAGTTTGGAGAAAGGAATAAAAGGAAAGTGAAGAATCTAAATCTCGTTTCTCTCTCTCACTCACTCTTGGTCGTCTTTTTTATACTCACTGTCTCACTACCGTTTTTCCGTGCTGACGATTGGCTTGTTTATTCTTTCTGTGGGACCTTGGGAAAGAAAAAGACAGGAGGAGGATGTATGTATTTATCAAGAGGAGAACTTTTAGTGCTTTCTTACTTTTTCTAAAGGTCCTTCATCTTCCCACTCACTCACTAGTTTGCAAGCTTAACTTCGTTAAAAGCTTAAAAAATGCTTCTTATCCGAGTGCATTTCATTGTATATACATTGCCAAGTGGAGTATGTAAAATGAAAAGAGAAAAACAAGATGTACAACGAGACAAGATCTGACATTTTGGAGAAAATGTGTTTGTTTCGTTTTTCTCGAGTTGGTCGCATCGAGATCATTTATATTATTATACATACAAAACACAGCGTATCATAGCCACTTACATGTTCACCCCTCCACTCTTTGTTCTTTTTTATTTTGAGGATACAAAAATATTCAGGAATGGAAGAAAGGGAGAATTTATGAGGATGTCGGAAGAGAAACGAAAGAAAAAAATAATCACCATAAGGAATAAGGATCATTGATTTCAATTTAAAATCACAAAGAGTAATCTACTGATATTTATCTTGTTGGAGAGGTACGCTACGATGATACGGTATGAGAGCAAGCTGAAAATGAGATGTGCCACCGTGATGGGATGTGATGTGATGCAGGCTTTAGTACCACTACACTAACACATTGAATTGCATTGTTATCCTGTAGTGTTTACTTTGTCCTCCTCTAATCTGATCAACAGATACGTTTTGTGTCTATTATATGGGTAGGAGACATTGAGGAGACATGAAATGAAACGATGAGATAGATGATGGAAAAGAGACGATGAAGTGAAGAGCTGTTTTGTGTTACGTTACAACTGAAACATATAAAGCTGCTGCGTTGGGTGAAATGAAAAGTTCCATCATGAAAGTAAGCAGCAAGGGGGTTGATGGAGAATGTGGTGGAGGAGGAAGCGATGCTGAACCACGGGCACTAGACCTAAATATTTTTGTATCACCCATCCTTGTTAGAGTTCAGGAGGAAGATGAAACGAGAGCGAGTCTAGATTAGATATGGGATAAGTAACTTCGTTGGAATTCAATGGTTCAATGAACCAAGTCGTAAAATCAAGGGTCACGAAATAGGAAATTCTAACACTGGACCATAAAATCAGTGAACAGTCAAAACAATCATGGGACAGAGGGCAGAATGCAACCACTATTTCGGTTTTATCTTTGTACAACTTGGCTGAGCTGTCACAATACGAAAAAGTATGATGAAAGCTAGTAGTTTATGGAACATCACAAAAATATGTAGTAAGATCAAGTCGGATCGTATGAAAAAATGGAAGGTGTATAGTTTTTGGGTGGTGAAAATTAAACCATTTTTGACTATTGACCCAATTATTGTCATGAAAAATGAGCCTGACTAATTGACTAACATTGGCAATAAGTTAGCCAGGAACATAAAATCAAAAGGTCCTATTATGATACAATCAACAAAGTTTTTAGGTCAAATCCCAGAATAGCATCAAGTCTTCAAGATTTTGTTAGCTAAACGGGCATTTTATACAATACAGATACATCAAGGATATTTTTGTGCTTACGATTATTAGTAGTCAGGGTGGAAAACCATTTATCCTTATATAAAAGTCACCCAATAATCATTAAGTCATTAAGCGCTTGTAATTATAATTCTTGAGCACTTGAAATATTTTTGCCTCTTATTTTTCCATCAAATTAAAAGTTCACAAAACGACCCATTTTCATTTATGGCTCTCTGAAAAGTTTGAGATTTTCATAACAAAAACGTTTATAAATAACAAGAAAGCAGCAAAAAGTGAAAGTTGAGAAAACCAACATCCAGACACAACAGTCTGCCACCGTCATTGTATAATAATTTCGCACAACAAGCAACAGTAACAGCAATGATTGTCATTCCAGTCCTGATTTCTTCTTGGAGTACAACAACCAACAAATAATATGCACAAGAGCAAAGAATTTCTAACTACTCCTACAAGGCAAAAGCCGGATTCTCTTGAATAATTTATAGGTTTTACAGATTTTATTTGGATTGATTGATTGTGAAAATATGGAAATGGGAAGTTGTATGCACCTCTTTCAAAAGTTAGAAGGAAACATTGTAAACCGTGTTTTTTAGTGATGCGTCTCTTATTTTTCGTGTTGTGATGCAAAAATCTCAAATACACACCAATCCACCGTCACAACAACATGTCGTGTTGTACAAAAACAGTTACAAGCTTGGTGCAAAGAAAAATTTCTCACTGTGTTACATTTTCACTTTTGTGCGTGAAAAATAAATGTATACATCAGAACAGAACAAGTAAAAGCTGAAAAGAAAGTCCCAGTAGATTCCATATGTGGTCCTTTCCAAACATTCAAACATCTATACTTTTAAACTTCATTCAAAAGCAAACACCTACACATTGTATTGTGTATTGTATCCTTTTCCAATTTTATTCGCACTTTTTACATAGTCCATTACACATGCATGCATGCATACTGAGTAAACATATCCTGTTTCCTTCTTGAGCACAAGAAAAAAGAAGATATGTGTGTCTTGGTTTGTTTCATGATGGATTTATTACAAACTTGCTTTATTTTCCTTTTTCCTAAATTCCCAGTTGTGCATAAATACAGTGTACCCCTGGTATGCAAACATATGTATACAAAACTACAAAAAACAAACTTTTGGTCATGAATAGTTGTTTACAGAGGTTTCCTCCTTGTAGATAGAGCCTCGCTCTATCCGCTCACAGTGCTATATTTTTAAGCCTCATGGACACCCTCATGTCTGGGCGATTACTGTCAATATGCTAAACTCTAATCGTATCTTCCCAAAGTTGCTGCCTGGAATGAGGGACTGTTAAAGGTCAAGAAATTCAAAAGATGCGAATTCTGCTAATGATTGACATGCTCCCGCCAGGAGAATTTTCATAGGCCTCAGGGGTTTTTATTTCGCCCCACACAATCCCCGCCTAACTGTCTTAGAGATACAGATGGGACTTCTTATGTAAGAATGCAAATGGTCACTTTTTGCACAGTAAATAGTATGCTGTTTGTGTAAAGGTGGGGGTAGATGTAGGATATATTCTTCCGTGCAGTATTCTGAGCAAGAATGGCAAAAGAAATATATAACATGTTTTGCTCTTAGTGGCCCCAATTTCGCCATAAATCTTAATTACATTTGGATTGGGAGCTTTTCTAACGATCTCTATAAGTGCCACATTTTACAATATCTGATACAATGCGGGATGACAAGCTCTTAGTTTTTTTACGACTTTCTTCTCAAAAACAGCATTTACTCCGGTCCGCGTCCGGATAAGGTGTGTTAGAGATGAGAGTGCGCGCGAGACTCAGGCGTATAGGGACGGGCATCCTGTTTAGAAATTCATTCAGTTCGCTTTAAATATCGGAGAAATATGTCAAAGGCCTTCATCACGTTATAATACGCTGATCCACATTGATAAGAACAGTATCTCTGCAAACAGGCTTCGGAAATAGGGATCAAGTCCAAATATGCGATTCTGTGATTCTTTCTCAACACTTTCGAGAAGGTAATAAAACAGCGAGTTAGTCGACAGGGGGGGACAGTAGAATATGGAAAAGGAATCTACCCATCTTTAAGGAAAACGAGGGATAGGGAGGAAATAAGGTGAAGGAGACAATGAGAATGGGGGGAAGAAGCTGGACTTCATTCAATTATCAGTCAAGTGTCACTGATGAGTAAGGCGTAATATAAGACTAAGGTATGCTCTATAGTGTATATGATCTTGATTAAGGGTAGATAATACATTTTTAGCCCGCACAATTTATAGTACTTTACTACCTCCAACTCCAAAAGTGTTACCCGGAACTATAATCTGTTTTCAACTAGATTTCTTCAGGTATACCAGCTCAAATGTTGAATCGAGAGATCGAAAATTCGAAGGATTTGATATATTGATCTTGGTGGATTCCATTTCTCGTCACCTCCTCCTGTGATTGGGGGGATCAAAATGTAAGCCAATAGTCTGAATTTAAGCCAAGAGTTACTCTATCATTTTCTTAGATAAGTCTGCCTTCTTGCTCTATTACCTTACTTACATTACCATTCTTGTATCTCTTATCAGTTTTTAGACTATAGCATACAGAGATAAAATGTTATATTCGTTCGTAAGAGAGCTTTCAATTTGTTCATGAAATTAACTTCGTTGCACGAGGACTGGAATCTTCTCTCCACCAATTTCAAGCAAAAATACATTAAGCAAATCTCCAGCACGTCATACTACAGAAACTCAGTCACGAATTTTTTGCTGTCGTTTCTCGCTCCCGACCAAACTCGAGTAAAAAATCCAATTATTTCATATGTATGATACTTGTGTACTAATACAGAGGGAAGGAGCGAAATACTAGGAACAACCTGATGTTTTTTTCGTATTATTCGATTTCTTCAGTTATTTATGCTGCGTCTACATGATAAATCAATGCCTGGTAGAATAAGAATTATTGCCCAGCTCCTGCCATTCCTCCTCGTTTATGTATACCCGAAAGAGACTGTTATGCCCGACTGGCTTCGATCACTATTTATTAGATAAAGGTATGGTACACCGAGCAATGACGTACAATAAAAGAAATTCATTAATCCCATTACAAAATCAAGTGATGATTTTTGGGTGGACAACACAACCCATATTTTGGGAAATAATACTTAGTTTGTCCGTAGCGGGCGCTCCGATTCTGTTTGCTCATTTCATGCGGCTTTAGTTGCTTTTGATCCCTCCCACTGTAGTTGTTAAGAGAAGAGAATTGAGGAATGAAGAGTTGATTGGGCGGGTGAGACATAAATCTTCGAAAGAAGAATAAAATAACTTTGTAGCTTTGCACTTTTAAGAAAGACATATACACACTAGCAACTGGATATATGTGCAGGAATTCATGTGGGGAGTGAGCGGACATGGGTGAAGAGTCTATCTGCGATAATGGTGTATCAAAACCACTCTGTATCTGCCAAAGTGGTGTTTTTTCTGTCGGTGAATCCAGATGTTAGCACCATCAAACATCTCAGGTTATACAACATAGGCTCAGGTAGGGGAAAGACAAAAATTTTGGCTGAAGAGAGTCGGTGTTATAAGATGAGTACAAAAGTGGATATGGTGAAAGAATGATGTCGTATGAATGAATTTGACCTGTGGGAATATGATCATGGTTTGGTGAGAAATGGACTAGTGGTGAAAGTATGCGCAGAGGTGATGTATACATATAAGGGAGAATTCCCTGCTCCACGCGTAAAATATACCAAGCAGAAGAGGAAAGATAGCATATCGGCCCACGGGGAAGAAACTGGATCCCTTCAAAGACTTCTAGTTCTGTTCCCAGCAACCCTCTCACATCTGTCTTGAAATTTGGCTCTCGAGGTCGCTAGGCGGTATGGTCCATGAGCGCGGACTTCAGTATAGAAACAGTCTTTTGGGGCTGAGCGGAGAGATAGTAAGACGCCTCTCTCTGTTTTATCACAGCGTAAGACCACTGTGTGTGTTGGTCAGTGCCTCCCCTTATGTCCACTCTCTCCTTCGCTCTACTGAACTGAAAATAATTGATCGCTTCACTTTCATTATCTCTCTCCCTGTATTTGTTCTATGCTATAATCTATTGTTTCCAGCGCTGCAATAGTGTTAGATCTTCTTCAACCACATATCGCCGCCGAGATGGTGGCCTATAATACGCGCACAGGCGCCTTCACCATTTTTCATCGCGCTGAATTAGAATCATCGCTCTTGTTGGTCCTCTTCATCTTGATTAATACTTTGGTGCAGGCTGAGTTACTAGCAGTTGAGAGCATCCATCTATATTCATAATGTTGTACTCTTCCTCCTTCCCATCATTCAACGCTGAATCCATTTTATGTTTCTCTGTAACAGGATAACTTAATTCTCAGGACTTATACAGTTAGAATTGGAAATCTTTGATGAAATCTTATAAAAGTCAAATTATGTTTGTTTTTATATGCGGCACAAGCTGCGCTGCTCAAAAGCGGGTTACCTCTATTACTTTTTTTATAGCTACCACTGATTTTATCGCGATAAATATTGATTTAACGAAATTATGGAATGCTGCTGGCTGCTGTCTTGATCTGGCATCCGAATTGTAACTCAATTTTCTGCAGTTCCATGAGCTGCGGTGAGAATAATCTTATTACGAGGTCTACTCGGTATCACTATTAATGTCCTGCGCTAATATTATATAATGCGAGAAAGACGCACGGAAATTTTACTAATATGCTATGACTCTCAACCCTGTATGCACCATACTTAGCTTTTTTCTGCTTTGTGTCGCAGAAAAGACAGAATAGGGATAAATGAGCTACTCTCGTTGGTAGACTCTTAATAAATAAAGGGAAAATGGTTTGAAAAAATAACTTGTGAGGGATCTTAGAGGATATCTATCGAAAACGATTGGTGATAACAGATGATTATGCTTGAATACTATATTATGAGTGAAACTACCCTGAAAGCATAACATTATGATTTTGAGCACGTTTGATATTTTTGTGCTTTTGGCACCCCTGTCGACAACTGGGTGCTGGACATACACGTCTGTTTTATGAGGACTGCTAGAGAAATCAGTAGTGTCGCAGGCAATGGAACTGTATTTGCGGATAGATTTTGTAAGCGGTGTCTCTGCATGAATTATGAAGATTGTTCGCATTGTCGATGTTTGGGTTTGTCGAAATGAATTTTATGATTGTCTTCTTTTTCGGTGTGTTTTCTGGAGTGAGGATAGTTGCAGATTAAAATTCTGATAACACAACACTTGCTCGCGCTAGTAGGCTCCTGTCATCTGCAAAATACAAACAATACTTGTGAAGGCTAATTCGATTCCCGTTTTAGTTTACAGAATGTATAGTGTAATATGGTGATGTGTGTGTAGGTTTTGTCCATGGTAAGCGGCTGATAAATATAGTAAAAAACCCATAGTGATATACACCGTAGTTGCTTCTATACATTGCATACACCTAGCGTGTGACTTACGCGCACCGATGTAACAAAATCACAAATCAAGCATCTAAGGACATAGCAAGTCGCTTTAAAGACATCCACAGCACTATTTGCTCCATTACGTAACATACATATAAAACAAAGAGGGAGTTCCAAAAGACGAGGAATTATAAAAATCAGCCGAGGAGATTGAAAGTGGCTGTTAGGCAGCCGGATTACCATTTAGTTAAATTTGAGTTTACTGTTGTTGTTTATCGAGAAATATAAGGTTGTAAATTCGTTAAATGTAATATGATGTCTCGTTTTGACATTTCATGAACTGATAAAAGTGTCGCACTGAATGGAATGCACAAAGGACTGAGAACAGAAAAGGGACAGCTCATCCAGGCCCTTATTCTCTCAACCCTTTATCACGGTTATGGTGTTGCTCACATAACTGTAGACCGCGAAATACCCTTTGGTTCTGGTCATATGGTCATCCTATACATTAAAGGTGCGCGCGTGTATAAGAGATATCTAATTTTAAAAATGTCCAAAATTATTTGAGACACTAACTTTCACACAGAACCGAGCTGGGAGGTTGGCTCAATTAATCTGTCACCATTTCACTAGCAGCATGCTCGCCCATACTTGTACCCTTACATCTACATCGATAACTAAGTACTTCTAATTTTCATGATGGTAGGCATACCTAACGGAGTTCAGTATATATAGCTTGCAGCCTTACGAGACTGTGTTTGGGCAGTTGTAGATAAATACACACGACAGAAAGAATACGGTGTAAACGCACGGGTCGACTTGTTTCACAGGGACGCTTCCCTTGAATTATTCACGTTTATCTCTACGTCAAATTCATCCTTTTCGGATAAACGTTTGTGGACGCGCGCTTAGCTCTCTCTTATGGGTTACAGTGTACCGTCAACAACGGAGCGCTCCAAACATTTAAACAACTGCCATTTCTAGGCATATGTGGTTGATAAATCTTGCGTCGCGGAAGAAAAGACTGGTCAACTCATAACGTGGAAAAGATTATGGGTGATGGAGAACGGGATTTCTGGGAGTGGGTAGTGCTCTCGGAACGTCCTGTCTTCTTTCGATCTCAAACGTCGGGGATGTCTCTGCAGCTTAGCAAAATGAAATATCAAGGCGCAAAACTAGTATGATCAATCTACGACGTATAGCTTCAAGACATGGGATTGATTTGGATAGTATGTATATCACAATACCAAGCATAGTGAGTACTTATAACTATGATCGCAAGGTCTGGAGAGCGCGCTCGCTCATCGTCCTTATTCCATGTTCAGTTCGAAAGTAGAACGTCAACACCAGAGTCTAACCATCTGAACTGGGAGCTCTCTCAAATTATATTGTAATCCTTAGGGTATAAACTGACGATAGAGAATGGCGCAATTTGATGAAAAAAAGCAAATACTCAAATGACTGGACTACTTCGGACACAGATCAACTGAGGCAAACCTTTATAACTTGGACGCGCACTTATACAGTGACGTAGAGTATAGTCTCTGCTCCTGTTTATTTATTTCACATAGTATGGATATTAAATCGGTGAGTTACGCGCCCCTCAAATCGAAAAAGAGGTTAGCGCTCCGGTCGGAGCTATATCATTACACAAGAGAGAAAATGTAAAGGGGCGATCCGTAAATCGATTTTACTCTCCTGTACTATGAGTTTTCGAAAGGGACTACTCCCCAACCAGTAAGACAATATTTTCATGTGTCGTGTATTCCTCCCCGTTGCATGTGCTGTTTGCTTTTTGTGTTCTCATTTCTTTTTTAGATTATTGCTGTCATCCCCTCTGTATTATATCACTGGTCTGTTTAGAGTTCTAGGATTATGTAAAAGTGATTTCCGCAATCAAAGACCTACGTAATGGGGATACATAAGAGAAAATCGTAACTCAAAGAAACGAATGAGAGAATGCGATAACTTAGAGGCGTATGCCAAGGGGGAACGGACAAATGAATATTTCAAATTTTCATACCAATAGCTCTTTTCAATGTGCCTATGGCTTCATGGAGTTCTGTCGTTTGTCTTCCTCCTTGTACACCTTTTTACTGTTGTCTCTCGCCTCTACTTTCAATATTCGTAGCCTCCTTGGCCTGAATGGGAACGGCACACCCAATGAGCTCTCCATATAAGACTATGCCGCGTTTAATGCGTGGGATGGGGACTATAGTTATATGCCGAGTTGAATTTATGTTTATTTTCGAGCATTGCATCCCATCGCCGCCTCTCGCTCTCTCGCAATCATCATTTATTCTTAGTTCTCCCTAATGGCTTACTAAAGTTGCCATATGTTGTGATTGTAACGAGAACATGCATCGCATATAAGCAACTTTTTCCCAATATCTGTATTGTCATGACGCCACTTGCATTGGTAAAAATTACCGATTGTCGATTGCAGCCGGGTGATTGCCGCAGGATATTAGACGAACTGCTATGATGTCTGTATGAATGGTTATTAAGTACAGTGGACGAGAGAGTGAAAGGGAAATAAAATACCTGTATAGTCCACATATAGATTTTTCGTACTTTCCATGATAATGAAAAAGTTAATCTGTTTTGGTACTTGTACAAAGAAAACGCTAATTTAGTAAATTTCTTCATTGAACGTTCTATTTATTTCTGGCTACTTCACTCGCAAGTTGTTTTGCAGAGCCATTTGTGGAACGCAGGTCGCCCGCGTAAACCATACGTTCCCACTCGCTTATATCTAAAATCTTTACGGACCATGGGGAATTTCATTCTCATAGTTATGACCGTCTTTCGCTGCATAGCAGCTGGTTGTATGAGAAATGTTATGCAATGTAACGATTGCTGTCTAGTATCTTGTCGACGGCTACTCATTTATATATGTGTTCTTTTCATATGGCAACGCGAGAGGTGTGCTGTTCTTGGTCGTACTTCAGCTCCAGTGAGATAAAATGAAAGTAGGAAATATTGGGCCAGTCAACAAAGGATGTTACACAATATTTTGAGTCCCTCTGTTACCACGTTAGTTTCTCTTTCTCGGTCCCCGTCCCGTTCCTTTTCTGACCATTCTTCCGTTTTGTGTGGATTAGGGGGAAATAGTGAAAGCAGTAAGAAATGAAAACGAAATGAAAACAAGAGAAGGAGAGAGAGATATGGATGGAGCGTCATCATTTTCGTCACACAGCCAGAAAGAACAACGCTGCTGGTATAAAGTGAAATACATGTGCATTACATCTGCGTGCATTTAAAGATATGTACATTCAAGTCCTATATTATGGTAGATATCCATTTGCAAGTACATAAGTTACAAAAAAAGTGAGAACATATGAACCGGACCATTTAGCTTGACAAAGTTGAAAATGGCAAAAGACGACGGGAAAGTGAGAAGAAACTGTTGTGGCAGGCGAGAGCAAGTAGGCTAGGCAGCCAGCAGACGAGAGTCGACATTCAAGGAAACGAATGGTTTAGTGGAGCAGCAGCATCATCAGATATAATGCAATTCCGTTTCTCAAACCAGGCCCGATTTTTTATAAGTTGTGCACAATTCCACACAACTATCCACTTTCCCTCATCTCTCAGTATTAAAAAGTACAATGGCCCATGTGTGAAACAGGGGAAATGTGTTTACGGCTGGATGCCATATGGGCTCTGTGTGCACATGCACAGATGTGTAGAGAGAAAAGACAAAAAGTTGAAAAATAATACTATTTTTCACTTTCTGCATTGCACCCCCTGAAGAGAGGCAGTCGGATGTGTGGGCTCACAATGGACAACACATGACGGGGCTTTGGAATAGGTCAAATAGGCTACTTTATAATAGAATGTTTGAAATACTACGATGCAACCACCTTGCCATACGAGATTTTACAGAAATTTAAGTAGGAATTCCATAATAACACTCAACGCTTTCTTGGTTCCTTAATTTTTACTTGGTATTTTTCTCTTTACCTAGGTGTATCTAATTTCAATATAGTTTGTATCAATATGTGTGTTGGGCCGCATTGCAGAGCACCCAAACAAAAGCTCTCCTTCTAACATAAAAAGTGCGTAGTAATAGCCATATGTGTAAATAAATGCATAAAGATTACAATAGGAAGCATACAAATCATACGGAAACTAGTCTACTTATAAGGAAGCAATGAACATTTTCATCGAGAAAAGAAAAACATTTTCCATTTCCGTCAGCATAAAAAGTCAGTTTTCTCTTTTGTAAGTGGAGTACATACAATTGTCGGGCGGAAGACAAACATGATAGCTGGTAAAGATGGGAGAGAAAAACTATGTTTAACTCAGCATGTTCTTGTGTTTCTCACTTTCCCTAGTTTCACATTTATACACAGTAACATACAGTTTTTATATGAAATACATAAACATTGCTGTATTTTTACATAATACAAGTACATTACTAGCAATAGAACTTTTAGAATACGGTACCTAATAGCTAGTTTCAACTATACATTTTAAGAAAGTACCAAAAAATAGTATAATGCTCATCGTCGTAAAAGCCACTATTACAACTGCGTTTTTCTCCTTCCCTTATAGTCATTTCAGATCTCACTTGTTTCATTCATCTTGTTTCACACATTGGGCGATTTTTATCCTTTCTTTTTGGATTATATTAACTTCACTCACTCACTCACGACTCAACTTGAGAAAGAGCTGAGGGTGGTGGTGTATGGCTGTTTGGAATACAGAAACAAGTAGCAAACAAACCCAGTTTTCACTATGAAAGACTATGTGTGCGTATCAGATATTATTATTAAACCGATATACTTTCATGTTCATGAACAGCTCACAATGATATGCATGCATTGTGCTATCATGATAGCATTTTACTGCAAGTAGAAAAGCGAGTAAAAAGGAGACCAAAAAATGTTTGAAAACAACACAAAGATAATACAGTGAAAATAAGAAAAGCTTGTCCCGGCCATGAAGCTGTTTCTCGACATTTCCTATAAAAGTATATATATTCCATATAGTATACCTCGTATCTCTTCATTTTGCTAGATGAACTATCTGGAGGAATTGTAGAAAATATCCATGATGTCTCATTCTAATGTTACATGTAATGCTCAAGATGGCTACTTGAGATAGGGTATTTTCCAGTAGTCTCACGACATTTGCATACTTAGCACATTTTCACCCCAGACTGTGCCGTGTGTTTGGTGAGTGCACAAAGACTGGCTTGTGTTTAGTGGTAATATGCTGGAAGCACTCACACACTATAAAATATATATGCATGTGGAGATGATATGATGTGGATGATGAGGAGGAAAAGACCGACACACTACTACTAGACACTGCATCGGATGGGATAAGATGAGTGCTAGATAGATTCAAGGATTCCCAGTCACGACAAGATAGACTGTCAGTTAGTTTAGTTTTCTCATTCTTGAAATACTGTCCAACTGCCACAACACTGACTGAGTGAGCGGGCATTGCACACTGGTTTTATATTATAGAGTTGGAGCAACTGAGTTGTTGAGATGATTTGATGCAAGGTTGCAAGGAAGTTAATACTTTCGATGAAAGTGGTGATGATATAATATGGATATTCATCAGAATGCAACTTAATAACAGTTTCCTTTTGAATTGAGCAAAAAAAATCATAAAATAGTGTACGCAATTTAATGCTCATGTTTCTATTTTCAAAGTGCTAATAATGATGTTAAATGTAGGGAGAGAAAGCTTAGTCGTGTAAAATGACAGAAAAAGAAATCTTTGAATGGAAAAAATACCATATAAAAACTCCCGGTTGGAGCTACCCCTGATCGAGAGGAGAAAAAAACTGTGAAATGGATATGGAAAAGCGGATATGATTATTGTGTACATGATAATAGGCCCATTTTCAGCATCCCTTATCCCCCCAAACTTTTTGAAACTTTGACAGCTTGAACATTTTCACGGTTTTATATTGCCGAACATTTTGAAGACTTTATTATTCGTAACGATTTCTTTCAATCCTTGAAATTTTCCATTTGGTTCTCCTCGCCTGTTCATTTCATCATTGTTGAACAATGTTGTTAGATGCGGAAACACCAGCTTTCCAGAGTTTGTGTTGCTCAGACTCCAGTCAAAATGCAAAAGTTCATCGCTTATGAAGTCATTGTCTTTTGCTGTTGTTCCTCTATGAATACGTTTTAAGTATACCAAGACTTCAAAAATAACTTAGCTTCTCACAGGATTGAAAGGTAGTGCTCCTTGTTTTCATATGAAAATAGTAGGAGCGAGTGCCGCGGTGGTGCCAGTTACACAACGATAATTCTGTCACTCTTCCTTTTCCTCGTTTCTTCCTTCCACCCAAAAAGTCGGATCGGAATTGACGGTGATTTTCAAACAAAACTTGGTGAAAATCTATGATTATGCATTCAATTCCATATGCTGCGTGACTGACTGACTAGCTCTGGGAGGAAGAATTGTGTAGAGGTGCACACTAATATTTTCTACAATGGAACTCAAAAAACAAGTCAACTTTCTGAGAAAGAATAAGTGTGAACTGAGCGTACATTACATACGCTACCGTGGTACACTTATTGGTGGTGGTACTCAACTCCTGTTTTTTTGACATTATGATTCCCCCTTCTTATATTTATCAACCGATCTATATTCATACATTGACTTGCCATAAATAAGAGCTTAAAAAGTGAAAAGAGGAGGAAGGAAGACCATGATGGCTTTCACGTATATATCGAAAGAAAAGCACACATTTGTTATTTTCCTTATAAGGTAAAAAAAGGCACACAGGTTCAACTCGACTTGCATCACTCTTCGACAACAACTTATGCTTGGAATGAAACTAAGGAAAAGAGAATTGTTAGCTATATTTATGCGTGAAAGGTATATATAGTTAAGGGAAGGTGGGTAGGAATAGGAAGGAACGACAGTTTAAGCGAAGAGGTACAACTTTTTGCCAGCTTTTTGAATGCTCTTCTCTTCTTGCCAGCAATGTTCCAATGGTTTATATTACATATGCGTCCTCACACACCGTACCGTACTGTCCGTCCACTTTTTTGGAGTGTCAAACTTTTTTCAAAAGTACTTTCTTTTATTTTAGCACCACCACCACTCACTTTTCTACTGCTGAGTGTATATTCATTCACATTATTTTCTTCCCCTTTTCTTCATCTCACACTTTTCCTTTTTGCCTGTCTAAATCCATTGGACTCAAAACAGCTTAAGTTTTTTTGAAGTCTTTACACCTCTTCTTGTTCTGTTCCTATATATTCATATTATATATATGCTCCCCTTTTGGAAAGATGTGTAATATTAAAGGCATTAGTCTGCATCCTTCAATGATGATGATGATGATGCTTAGTCCGTTGTTAGCTGTTGACTTTCTTCACTTCCTTTTCATTTTCTATTCCCCTCGATCTTCTTATACATTTACTGAACTATATATGGTTTATTCCTCTGTGTCTTGTGTACTTTTCCACTTATTGGGAAGTGTGTGGAGTGCCGTATTACGGAGAAAACGGGGGAGCTGCACATTCTCTATGAACATACATATGTGCACATGCACACACACACAATTTTCTTATTTTTTCTATGGATGCTAAATTACTATTCGATTTCATGGTGGAAGTTGTCACCATATCTTTCCTCGTCCAGATGAGGAGCATAAATTTTTCTTCAATTTTCAAGCACTCTTCCAAGCACCAAAAAGTTGTGTCTGAATAGGTAATTCGGAAATTTCGCACGCTTTCCCTACATGATAATAATGATGATTCTTTAAGTTTGGAGGAAAAGTGAGAAGTCGGAGTAGCAGAGAAAAAACTTTTACTCATTTTTTCGAAATTACTCCAATTTTCGGTTTGAGCCTATATCATTCCTCGGAATATGGAATGATGATCATGTGCAAAGTTTTATTAATTTCCAGAGAATTCTCATGAAAATCTAATTTGCAAACGTGTTTTTACATTGAAACAAATTTGAGAAAATAATAAAGTTATCCTAAGGGTTTTTAATATAAGTCCACGATTACAAATATTTCCGAGTTGCCATCCTCGCCATCCGAATTCATACCCATTTTTTTTAGCTGAAAGTATGAATTCATTTATAATATATTATTATTTTATGAAGTGAGACAAATATTAAGATTTTTATTATGCAACTGCCACGAATTACAAGGATCATAACGCAGTCCTTAATTTATGAGAAAAAGTCACAGTCTCAATCTCACCCCATAGAAGAAAATGCATCTATTATGCATACATGCATAAATATCATCATAGCATCCGCTTACTTGTGATCACCTTTTTATACCCTTTACTTTGGCGCAACGATAAGTGGCATTATTTCTATTATTACGGTGTAAGCAAGTGAATGATGTTACCTGGAGGAGCATAAACAGGAAAAAGAGTGGAGAAGTGGAATGGAAAAAGTAGGGAGCAAGCTAGAGGAGTGGAGGTAGTCAGCAGTGTGTAGTGGAGTGGAGTTGTGGAGGCAAAACCGTACAGCTATTAAAACCCTTGTACGATTATGCTTCAGTGCACGCAAGGGATTACACGGTATTTTCCCATGTTTGTTTGGTCGGTTCACCCTTTCTTCCGTGTAGAGATATTAACCTTCTCTTTTTCCCTTGGTGGTGGTCCTTGTATGGTTGGCAGTAGGTAGAAAAAACTATATATATGCTCTCAGTCGGATCAAGGTAAACTTGATGCAATGTCTTTGGAAGACTTTTACCTTTCTCCACTTTTGTTGCTTGCTACATAAATGTGTACATTGCATTCCTTTCTTGATTCGAACAGCAATAATATTGCCCCAATGCTACGCCTTTGGCATTGCAGCAGACCAGACTAGACAAAATGCATCAAAGCTGCACAAATGTAATATTTGGTAGGTACAACAAATCAGAAGGATAAAAAAGGCAAAAAGACTTGTTCTATGCGTTGAAATGAAATACAAAAGCTGCAAAAAGTCATTTCCTTGAGGAAACAGAAACAGAATCACTCTTCGTTGGCGATTTGCAATGCAATGGCCTTTTTATGTCCTGCAATATGGCGATGCTATAATAATTTATGTTCATTAAAAATATTAAACATAAAAGTCTACATCAAATGGCAGAACAACCTACATTTATATAAATATATTTTATTTTTCGCAGTGAGCGTTATTGACGGTGAAGTGTTTCACATCTTCAAAGTGTCAAGATTGCACATGGGAGCCTACTTGTGCATTGCATCGAACGGGATTCCTCCAAGTATTTCAAAACGCATTGAGATGAAAGTCCAATTCCCACCCATGATGACCATTCCCCATCAGTTGGAAGGAGCATACGTGGGCCAGGAAGTCACCCTGGAGTGCCACACTGAAGCACATCCCAAATCAATCAATTATTGGACTAATGAACGGGGTGATATGATCATTTCAGGTAAGATCACCTCAACTTGTTGAAGGTTTGACGAAATATTTTTTAAGTTTTGATGAAAGTTAGTTAATCAGTGAGTAGTAAATATAAAATAATTAAATATTTGTAGAATTAGTGAATTTAGGGATTTTGTGGGTGAATATAAGTTTACAAAAAATTAGAATCGATAACAAAATATAGAAGCTCAAAGATAAGTGTATAACAATTGCACTACATTTACTTGGATAGTAGATACGAGTACAGAGTTTGACTGTTGAACATGATAAATCAGACACTTGAAATGTATCTATTGAACTTTATCTACAAACGATCTACATGCTTGTCCTCACAACTTTCCATTCTTCTCCCCGCTCACCTATCGGAGCTTGTCAGGCCGGAAACAAAGGAATGTTCTACGTAACGCACACTGCTTGAGAAGATTTTTGATAGACAGCTCCAAGAAGTAGTTGTTCCGCTAACAAATAGGTGATTGATGACGAGGTCTCTTGGGACCAAAGTGAAAAATCCTTTCTTCTTTGAAAACCGCAATGCAAAGTTAGGTTGCGCTTCTTTGTGCCTGGTGTAACACATGTATTTAGTCGATGATGCCATACCAGCTCTACGCATTGGAATGGGACCCTTTCTCAACATGGGAAAGACGTTTATAAAAAGGCATAACCACATTCACGCAATTCCGATGTTTTCACTCTTCCGCAAAAGGAATTCGAAGCATGTTGAGCATGCATATAAGCATATTCCCAAGAAATCTATTCATTCACTTTCTCTCCGTAGCACCCACCCTCTAGTCGAGTGCACTACGAAGTTGGAGCAGAGCTCCTTATTCACACGCTCTTCTAATTAATACCACTTAATTATCCCTATGTATACATGTCGACAGATTTCTGTTTAACCTGGTCTATACTCCACTCCACACTTTGTCTACGCGCTGTGCCAGCGCCAGTTCCGTTTTATCAAAGGCCGACCAATAAACTAGTTCCCGAAAATGTTCCTTATATAACTTCAGCTTCATGAAAGGAGAGTTCATTTGGTTTGATATTCTTCTGAAATGAAAAAGCCTCTATTAAGGAATACCTTTAGATTAATATACTCTTGGTTCGTAGTTTATAAATCGATCTTCCCTTTTTTAAATGGACTTTTTACAAGTATTACGAAGGACGACGGGGTATACAGATACTTTTTAAGATTCATAGTCATAATAATTCATAATGATGCATGCACTTTATGCACATACGGACGGATGTCACAGTGCTCCACACAAGAATAAGAGGAGGAGGAGGAGAAAGAAACTTTTCAATGAGGAAGAATGACGAGACTCTTATTTATTCCTAGTCACCCTAACGAGATCTTGTCTAATAGCATGCACGGAGATCCAGAAGCAATAAAGTTTCTGGATAAGTTCTTTCCACATGAACATACGGGTTTTGGGGAGATACACATTATGCATACATATTTTCTCCGTGAATCAGGTAGCATATATTGTGCAAGGGAAAGGCAATGACTTTGATTCCGTCTGTGTTGATGCGATGAGGTGATGACCTAACGAGCTTTTTTCAAGTGGTTGTGCTTCCAACTCCGGCATAGCATCACTAGCTGAGCTTGAATGTCTCGTTACAAGATAGTTTTTAAACCCCTCCATCTTTAAAGTTAAAGGTTGCTTCTCAAGTGCAGTGCATACTGTGAGCCCAAGTAAAAGTTGGAATAACAATAGTTGCTAGTATATAGATGGGGGAAATGAGCAACTTGACTTGCAATCCATTTTGCCTTAAGGTTCCCTCTGCTTTTTACTACGATATTTCCTCTGCAATTAGTGGAAAAGAAAACATGTGCTTCATTTCTCGTGAGGAACAATATGGCATCATCATCACCACCACTCCTTTTCGATTTTATTATTACACACATACCCACGTCGTTGCTGAATGCTCGCATTCATCAAAAAATATTACAAAAGTATTATGTGAACAACGCCTGGATTGGTTCATTATTAAAAGAAAACGAGTCTCTAGAACTTTTACCGACACTATTATTTTTCCCTGACTAACAAAAAAAACTGGGAGAACAATGTAATAATCTCCTTCCACCTTTTGGGTAGACTATAAAAACGTTGCCAGTGAAAAGTACACACTTGACCCACTATTTTTATTCAAGTGAAAGCGAAGCAATCAAAACTGAATGTTGGGAGATTAATCATCACTCACAAATCATTCGACTTGAATTATTGGAAAAGTATTGAAGTAGGAGGCGTTAACAAATGGGCTGGATTTTCCTTTTTTTCTCAAATCTTGATCATCCTACAGCTAACATGTTCTTGCCTTGTTGATGATGATGATAAATATATATCGTGGGTTTGAAGGGTTGAAAGATATTTGGAAAAATGGATAAACCAGGCGAAAAAGGCTTAAGTAACAAGAAGGTAATACAAGGCAAATGGATGATATGATAAAGGGATGAAAACGAGAAAGATGAAGTGAAAAGGTTTCTCATTCTCTGCCAACCCTACTATATAATCAAGAGACAAGTAGGAGAGCGAGTAGAAGATCATCTATTTTTATCAACAAGAAGTGAAGAGATAGTTACATTAGATTCTCATAACATGAAATGAACGTTTCACCATTTTCAAGCAGAAGAGAGTCAAAATAATTTGTTTCGGATATATATATATTCCTTTCACCAATGTGGTTCGTTGTTTGAGTGAATTCCTTTTTCCTCGTGTCTTCATAATCCGAATTGCATTTAGAAGTTTTGTGGTTTACGCATTAAGTAAGTTAAACGTACAAGGGTTTCACGGGTTGGTTATTTTACTTACAAGCTTTTTGCCTACTATTTTCTTTCTTCATTGCATGCCATGCCACACATATCCAAGCTCGGAGCCCACGCCAGTTTCAAAGTTGATTAGAAAGGATAATCTGGTAAAGCGCTTACCCATGTCGTAGTCCTCCCTCTTGGCAAAAAGGAATATGACAGTGACAGACAACACATCTCTTAAAATTGTATGTAGATATACAAAACAGAGAAGGAAACAAGACAAGAAGGAGAAGAGGAGGGAAAAAGATGAGTCAAAAATGGAATTTACCCAAAAATGTTCAGAGTCTCTATATGTAATAAAATATAGCGAAAGTAACGGGAAAAGGAAAGAAACGGAAAATGTTGGCTCATTTCTGTCTCATAGATTTTCCGAAAAGGTAGATAGATATACATGCAATGTGAATGTCATCCTTAAAGAGAGAAGCAAGCAAAGCAGAAGGTGGAGTAGAAGTGGAGAAAAATGAAATGAAGAGGAAAAGTGACTTATCAAGTTTTGCTGCTGTGTTACATTTGATACTTCTCTCCTGTCTGATGACAAATAAATGTGTTGCATTGCAAACCAATCAAGAAACTGGATATAATGTGTTAAATG
Organism: Orchesella cincta; assembly: GCA_001718145.1. Classification (NCBI taxonomy): domain Eukaryota; kingdom Metazoa; phylum Arthropoda; class Collembola; order Entomobryomorpha; family Orchesellidae; genus Orchesella; species Orchesella cincta. The sequence goes on along the minus strand of LJIJ01000111.1, from coordinate 68,444 downwards.
TGTTCGAAATGTAGTTTCTTTTCCCTTCAACAGTCTATGTCAGCCTATATAGGATTCCCGTGATCTTTATGCAATGTAAGCTGCATTTGTGTATTATATACACAACGATTTATAGGCATACGGTTATGTAAACGTTGGACGGAAGAAGGAAATGTGTAGTCACTTGATGTTGACATACAAAATGACTTGATTTCCCCATATCCCGTCTCACTCGCTCGTCTAATTCATTTACTTTAGCTAATGCATTGTTTGAAAGCAATTAGACTCGATTAACAGCTTACACCATACCCCCATCACGAAACCTCATAATATGTATGCATTGCATAAATAGGCATTCGCCGTCATTCTATAAACTACTATGCAGTATCGCCCTTAAATGTATGTATGTATGAAGACTCCATACATCAATTCCATGTTATTTTGAAAGGGAGAGGGGATGGAACAAATACAAACATTGGCTTCTTCATTTAGTGCAAAGGAAAGTAGACTTTGTCAATCTACACAACTACAGGTTTATACAGAATTTTGCGACTAACTTTCAGGAACTCATTGACTCAATACATAGCACATCATTAATAAGTATATGTTTACAGGCACACTGCTTCGGTTTACGATTTATACTATGCTTACTTAGAATATACAATTGATTACGTAATGCTGCATATCGTAGTTTGATACCTGTACGGATATATTTAATGAAAATACAATTTTACTCGATAAATTACATAACCCACATTTTATATTAAGTTAACGAAAAATGGTCTACTTATATCCGAATGTGTGTGATAAATAATGAGATGCACGAAGACGAGCTTACTCACGAAATTGCGACTTTAGTGTATAAAAAAGAAAAGAGTAACGTACAAACATGAACTTTTACTTATTCTCGTACTATCGAACAATTATTAATGTAATCTGAGTAGCCAAGTATATTTCACAATCCAAATTTAATTGCAAAAAACGTTTAAACTATGCTAGTTGCAAATATTTGCAAATTAATGCCGATTGTCAATATTATGAAGACCTTGAAAAGAAAAAAGTATTCGTTCAAATTCTAGCTGAAAATGTATTTTTCCGTTGTTACTTTGTGTGTGTATTTCAATTGCTTCAAAAACTGTTGCGGTATAGGGGATGGCAATAATTCTGCTTACATATTTTATTCTACTCATGACAAACTTGAAAGAAACCGTTGAGCAATCACTTTATGACAAAAGAGTCAGTAAAAATATATAATATTATGAATACTGAGCAAGAATATAAAACATAAAAGTGCGTGAAACTGGGTATGTGACTTATATTGAGCATGTCTCAAACTTTTCTTCTCCTTTTCAAGGCCATTTCATGCGAATAAAAAGACAAGGGAAATTTTTATGCTTGTAGTTTAAGTAATCTACATAATATAACGGAAGACATCACAAAAAAAGTTGCTGGTACATATTTTCTCAACGGTTTTGGGAACACATGGAGAAAAGTGTCATTTGGTTATTGTCGCATCTTCACTTTTCCCATGTCTATGTCTTTTTCTTTCTTCTCCATCTTATTGCATCAACTCATCCCCCTTTTCACGCCTTCCAGGCATCTGCTTACTACTGAATCCGTACAGAAACCGACTTACTATGTTACTATACATTCCACCAAACATAGACAGACATACCGGCGATCGTTTCACTTCTTTCTGATCCCATAAGTGGAAATTTTCATTCCTCCATGTGTTTTTACCTTTTCCCTTACCACCAACAGTCTACAAAAGCTTCTTGAGACAGATAGGCATTTGTGCTCTGACAATAAATTTGTATGGATTGCTAACAGTTGCATTTGAAATAGGGAAAATGGAAGTTTGCCCATAACGGAAGGAGAAAATGACTTTCCAGCTGGTTCATTTTAGTACTCAGATGAAGTGCTAAGCATAATGTCCCCATTTCTACGTTTGTCTTATAGGAAAACAAGCTAATTACCTAAAGCGTTTTTCAAGTGAAGAAAATTATTCATTTTTAATTTTTGTAATGGTTTCTTCCCTTGATGCGCTGCGGTAGCTTGCGTAATCAAACTATTTTGGCTGCAGTTTTGGTCATGTCACATGTAGCATGAGATTAATTTACCAAAAACTGCGATAACCAGCTCCAAATCTGCAACTGACTAAAATATGGGTTTCATCTTGACACAACAACCATATGAGCCACATTACAATCACAAACTAAGTAGAAGAAAAAGCGAAAAACAATGTCAATGATTCTCAGAAAAGACATGGATAAATATTTGTCCTTGTCCAGAGAAAAAATTACTCATTATGTTTCCTTTTCCATTACACTTTACTACCTCATGATCAGAGATAACACTCCCGGAGTAATTTACAACGGACGAAAATGAAGACAGGGAAGATTGGAGTAAAATGTGTACAAGTGCATACTCACACACATCATGTCATTTAGGGGTGGCAAACCAGAAGAAACGGGAAGATATATTGTTGCGGGTTGTGGATGTACCTCTGCCTAAAAGGTTGTGTTTGTAGTAATAATATATCTCTGGGATCTCTTCTGGATGATGTGATGCTCCCTTTCTCACACTTTTGCCTGGGTTTTTCTTGTTATATGCATGGCTACTCAAGCCAGGCAATAGTAGAGAGGGTAAAGGAAAGAGAAAGGGAAGCATTCGTCTAGATTTATGAACAAGCCCTGCTACCAGTGCTGGTGCCAATTACGTGTCCAGGGAAAACCTTGAAATAAGTTTGAACAGAGAATTTTTGTCGTATCAAATAAAACTAAACCGTGAAAAAAACATGGGATTTAGGAGGGTATTGTGATAAAAGGAGAGATTTCAAGATATCATTATAATGATTACAAGGGAAAAGCCACCTAGGTACAACATGAAGATGTGTATGAGCGTTGTCAGTTATTGCTGTGACCTGCTTTGGTCTGACACTTCACGTCGTATGGTTTAGTCTCGTGGAATCTAAACAGAAAATTTGATAACCTGCTACACAGAATTTGTGCTGACCGTAAAGATGACTGATTTTGGTGGCTACAAAACGACAAAATCATTCAAACTGTCGACCAGTCTAAACTTTTTATTGTAAAGATAAAGATTTGACTTGTCAACTGTTTGTACATCTGTCTAAATGTTTAATCATGCAGGTGGTTTTGTAGCAAGTTATGTTTTGCGAAAAGGAAATGAAGAGAAAGGAAGTAAAAAGTAAACCACCCATTTCACACTATTTGTACAAATTGTCAGGTCTGAAATATAACGCTCTAGTAGTGTGTTCAAGCAAATAAAACTTTTGATTTGTAGAAACGCTGACCAAGTAAAATAAACTACAAAACCTTCCGTTTAAAAAAATACTCGAGACAAAAAAAAATCAAGGAAATTCACAGACAATGGATTACGGCTTAGGGGCTGTAAAAATAAGCAGCCTCTGCATTTTGTATTTTAAGGGCTTGGAATCACTAGTATAAATAATTTTGTTGTTCCTGGCATTTTGATGAATTCGAGTCTAATTCGTTACAGGAGAAAAATTCGAGTCAGTACTGGTTGACTCAGGGTACAGAAGTTTTATGCGGCTAAAGATCCGAAACCTAACCAACAATGACTTTGGAACCTTTAAATGCGTCGCCAAGAATTCGTTGGGAGAGACTGATGGAAATATCAAGCTTTATGGTAAGTTTCCGTTTTTTGGTTTCGATTTTAGGCCCTATAGCATTTTATGTTTAAAATTCAATACTATCGCTGTATTCTAATGAGCACAATGCACTTAAGTATGTCGTGCAGCACGGTATAGTGTGCATTCACCTTACATAATTCAAAAATTATTGAACATCCGACCTATTGAAGTCATAAATAAACTAAACCAATAGACATTTAATACTTGTCATTTTCAACATACATATAACTTGTCTAGAAGTCTCGATTTGTTCTGCTAAAATCTAAAATTTTCGTATAAAAATCGTAATAATTAGAGCCTGCGAGATAAAGGAAGAACACACATTTGAATGACATAGTTTATCTTCATTTCAGATAACAATATGTTTATGACTGATTACTGCCAGCGTTGATGAAAATGATGATGCATGTCTTGTAAAACGAAAATATGTTGCATTCTATACTATCTTCGTTTACCCAGATATATGATCTAGACAAGTGTTTAATTACTATTTTTCTGTCTTTTCAAACTTTACGAGATTCCTTGTACTTATTCGTGTAATAGGAGAAAACTGTTTGCTTTTGCTTTTGTGGACATGTCAAAAGAATAACGGATGAGCTATCACATGATGATAGTCATCATTATCATCCTCATCATAAGAGAAAGAAAGATAGAAATGATGCCATATTTTGTCTGCTGCTTCTTTGGGAATGGATGAGGGGAAATTGTAGAACTATCACACATAACATAACTATACTAGCTCACGTCGAGGGTAAATCCCTGTGGACAGTGAAGAGAAAAGAGTGTAGCATAAACAGAGGAAAAATAAAAGCTTTTTGTACACGAAAATAGAGGAAGAAAGACAGATCAGGGACTGAGACTAGTCATAACAGATTTCTGCTTCGATTCCGATCAATCAAGATTAAATTTAGACCATCCCATTCCATGTCTTCACTTAATTGATTTGTATTTCGATCCTGCTTTTCTTTTTCTTTTCAATCTTCTTCTCTTGATCGTTAAGTTTTTTTCCTGCTTTATTTTCTTCATTCTAAGAGACGACCATACACAACCATTCTTATAATATATGTCTCAGCTCTAGACAATCAAGAGTGAAAGTGAAACTGTTTTATACGCCCGGTATATTTTGTGCAGCAGTGCAACAGATAAAACTGAAATTAAATGCATGAGCTCCCTTTAAAAAAAGTTTTTGTTTGTATAATCAGCGTGACTTTGGGATTAACGAGTGAAACCTTCAGAATCTGTGTTTATGTATTTATGTACGGTACAAGTTGCTAAAAAATGTACCTTTATCTGAAATCTACAGAGATTCCAGCCCCTTCCACAACCACAATTGTCAGCATTGTGAGGACGACAGTCGCTCCACATCGGAAATACAGGAAAAATAAAGGTATCAAGATAGATTTTTTGGCAACTGCACGTTAAATAGGTTAAAGTCTCTTTTAGTTTCGTGACATAGTTTAAAGCTTACACAAGCGTTTCTCCATCACGTAGTTGCGTAACGTCAGTATGGGTTGCTGTAAACACATATAAACATACATTTTATATGAGAATGGTTGTTTCATCAGATTTAGTCTATAGGAAGGTTGTTATTTCACCAATTTTGTTTGGACAGACAGTCGGAAGAGGATATTATGCTGCATTGGTTTTTCGATTACAAAAGTCCCGTAATATATTACGTCACGAGGAGTCACTCATTAAAAAATCTGAACACATCTTGACTCCAGTAAATGGTCTATTAAGAGACTTTTTTGAGATTGATGTTTATCGTTCACGTCCATTTCATAACTTCACTCAAGTTGATTCCCCATTTTTTCTTCACTATAACATTTAAAAGGAAAGTTGCAAGGACCAACAACTTTCTCTTGGAACTTGGAATGCACGTGTGCGTACGTGCTGAGCATTTATGCACTTTGCCCCAAACTCCCAGAAGAGCTTTTTTATTTTGCTTTGTTAAATGATATCGCATTTGGGCGGATATGCCTCGAGGATTTTTTATATATATTATGGTTGATTATTTTCGTATTTAAACGATGACAAAAATTATTATACTACATATTTATTAATACTACCCTACAGATAGATAAAAATTGGTTTTTATTCGTGTAATTTCGTGATGGGTTAAATTAGTTGATAAATAATTTCAAAATAAGTCCAACCTATAACATTTCAAACTGTTTTGATTTTCCGTCTTTTTATTCCTTTGCTGATGCTGAAGAGGGTTTGGTTTCATGTTACATAACTGAACTTCACCTGAACCTTCCAGTCCAGTATACCATTATACTCAAGGTCCTCATTGTGCTAAATTCGCATTAATCTTCATGCTATTCTCGGATTAATGCCGAACATTTTGCAACCTATTGCACTAGACAACTGTACGAAGTTCTTCTTCCAATAAATGGCCTAACCCTCCTTAAGTATCTAGCGTTCGCCTTCACTTTTCTGTAACAAAAACACATGCTTGGCAATTCACCTCAGGATTTATTATTTTTTCTAGATAAAACTATAAATAACGAAGTCGTATCAGATTCAGAGATCGACATTTGGACTAATAATAAAGGTAAGTTGCAACCTTCGTCTCCATTTTAAAATTTTATATACTATTCTCTTTCTACTTACCTCGTCGCAAATTATAAATGAGTATACTTCACATTGCCATTAATTCCGATGCTTCTCCTTATTTTACCAATGTCCGCATTGACCTTTCCAGTCTGTCGGTTGGAATGGGCTATTTATCTAGTTGTTGCAGCACCTACGTACTTTTTGTTGATAGTAGCACACGACACAGTAATAGATAGATACATCTAGAGCAATAATAATTGAGACATCTACTTACCACTCTCACCTTGCGACCTGACTCCAATGAAATTCTGTAGGTTTGTAGCATTGTGTAATCAAGATCATTCCAAAACATTTCTCAGTTTTTCTCAGTGCTACCCATACTCTAGCATGCTGCTGCCTACGTTTATTGTACATCAAATGAGATTTAGATCTTGTAGATTTATTTGCTTTTTTCTACTGTTCTGGTTCATTGTACAAAATAGCTGTGGACAATTTAACCTCATTTTCGAGATACGCTCTTATTTAGTTTCCATTCTCTTGCCTTTTTCCTTCCTTATTCAGTTGTAGACGTGGAGAGAAAGTACTTGCTGCTCACTCTTGTACAGTTTCTCTTGTAAAATTACGGCTAGCATTGCTCAATAATTAAATGTAAAAAGAAATTCAAGTTTCAAGATTTTAAAACAGCTCTGCTCCCTTTTCAATGTACAATATTAACCTTTGTCTGCAATCTCTGAGATTTCTCTCAGAGATTTTAACCATTGCAATGATTATATACTCAAAAGTGCAAAATTTCCCTTGAATGCATTTCTCTGCTCTAGTCATTTGCAAGAAATATTGACCATGCCATCAACCGTCTTGATCATAAAGTGTGAATGCAGTTTAACAGTTTATGTACATACCACACACTTTTGTTCTCTTATAACATGCTCTCTTATGCCATAATTTAAACTTTATGCATTTTCATCCTCGCTATTATGACTTGACTGTGTATTACTGTACTGGATTCAAAAGTTTCGTCAAGGGTGAAATAATCTATTAAATGCTGACTCCAGCAATGTGTGCTTTAGTTGCATGGAGTGCACACATTATATTATTCAACTAGCTTAGTTTAAGCATATCCGTGTACATTTACGAACTTACTCAGCTCTAGTCGGGAGACTTCATTTATATACAGTGTTCTGGTTTGTTTTATGTGTCTTCCAATGCCCTTGCATCTCATCTTCATTTTCATGTTCTCTTGCACAAATATAATTTAATGCCTTTCTTCCCAAACTTTCCTGGCTTTTGTGAAAGAGAAAAGGGAGTTGAAGAGATAATATGTAGTAAAGCTCCTAAGGAGTGTGTAAAATGTATGCGTGTGTATAAAAGGGAAAAGGAAGCAAATCAGCAGAGGGAATGGCTAATTAGTGAACAACAACAAGGGAGACTTCTCATTACCACCACTGTATGCTGCCCATGATACGAGGTATTAAGTGTAAATAAGCCTTGTAATGGGGAAAGCATAGCCACAGACCCCAACTGGATGCCCGTTCTTCTTCCAAACATGGTGATATACATATACTATGTCTTTTGCCTCAGATAATATGGGGAGCAAACAACCGGCAACCCCAGTTCTTGTTTTGATTAGCCCCAAAAATACACTTGACCAAGAGAAAGAGGAGACATACATATTATATAGGTGGCTTTTTGATATATAAGTACATAAATGAATGTGCTGTGTAAGTAATATCGAAGATCTAGATAAAATTGAGGGTTTTTAGGGGAACCTTTATCCATTCACTTCTGTTTTCTACTCACGGCTAGTTTGGTGACAGATATGTAAGCTAGGACACTGCACTGACACAATAATTTGTAAAATGGGCTGGTGTCAGTGGTGGTAGGCAATGCATTTCTAAATATAGAAACCCCTGCAAACCGCTACACGAGATTATTAGTTCATTAATTTGGTGTAAATCTTACATTGGACCCTGGACGAATATAAATGCACTAAAAACTTTTACTATTCCTTAACCTATTCGAAGAGCTAAGGAGTCGTAACTGGAAGTTGAGTTTTAATTAATAATGTTAGACTGTAAAACTACACATTTTCTTGTTTTCTCTTTAAAAAAAATTCTGCCTCGTTTTAGACAGGCAAGAAGACAGGTAGGTGCAGGTTTTGCAGCAAAAAAAGAGAAAATTGGTAAAAGTGGTAGGTAATTCTAGCACACGTTCGTCTTTGTCACAGACTCCCATCGTTTCGCCCCGTTGTCCCGCTTTTCCATTTGTTTTGCCAATCTTCTGGGACTCGCAAATCAAACTTTGATTTAAGACCTTTGCGATTCTCACCTGAAGTGAAAGGGGTTTATATACAGAAATACATGAAACTGTACCGGCTTGATTTCAAATGGTTCTTCCATTTCACCTCAGCTATTTATGTATGTATCTCAACTCAAATGCAAAGTTTTCCTTTTATACGTCCATTCCCATTGCTCGCTCCGCTGCATCTTGGCTTGTACTCGAACCACTACGGCAAGTAACTTCGTACGCTTTCATGCATGCATATAGCACGCATTCATTCACGTAAGCATAACCTTTAGCATACATTTGCTTTTTACATGTGGTTGGTTGCATCTTGCTTGTTTGTTCATAATCAGTTTTAAAAACGGCACATATAAGATATTGAATATAGTTGTTTTAAACCTTTCTTTCCATATTCCGATCTAACTTTCTCCTCCTCATTTTTGCTAAAGTTTTATCCAAAATGCATGTAGTACTTTAGCCATTCGCTTATTAGATAAAGGGTTTATATATTCGGAGAAAGTATTAACTTCAATGATTTCCTTCTCATAAATTTTCAGGTCACTTAACACCGAATTTCGAGGATCTTCGAAATCATCGTCACATGCCTGGGGACAGCTCCGCCAGTTCGAGTAGCAACAGTATTATCATGAGAAGCAACGGTGGTATACGACCAAACTCAGTAAACGGAGGTGGCAATATAATCCTCAGCCTTGGACAAGAGTTGCCACCTTTAGCTACTCTCCTGAACCGTATTCTCCCCTCCACAGTTCAAGAACATATCTCCTCGTATCTAGTCGATTTCCACAGTTGTGGAATCAATCTAATGTGCCTCTGCGTAACAACGTTGATTCTTATTCATTTCCACTAGGAAAAGTTTAGACAAGAAATATATGTAATGTAAGGTAAATGCTCTATGTAAGTTTTGGAATGATTAATTCTTGCGAGAATTCCGTTTTCTTTTTCTACTTGGTAATTCTTACCAAGACGCAACCAAGTAGAACAGACGGTAAAGGCATATATTTAGTATAAAATGCATGTTCATGTTACATAAAAATGTGACACTTCATTGGGCACGTATCGTATGCATTCATTCATTGTACATCACTTCGTCATAAAATAAAAAAAGTTAAAATGAAAGCGATTGTGCAACGCAACGGTGTAAATATATGTTTAAAGTATAACGCATGAATTTTAACATTAAGAATATTATGTAACATTTTAAATGTACAAAAATATTTTTTAATCATAAGGAACACAAACTACAACGGATGGCGTTTTAACGTAATGTATATCTAGTCTGTACACCTGAAATCCGTACTCTAGCTTTTAACTTTGTAAGATGTTTGGAAAACGTCATACTCAAGAGTAACTAATATAAGAATATAATATGATAAATGTTAGAAGGGATACGAAGGTTAGGTTAAATTAACTTTTAGTTAATTCATTAATGCATACAAGTTACAAATTATGTATTGTTTAAAATGCTCTGTTAATCTAGGCTTCTGTTGTATGCTGGATAAATTCGCATGAATACAGATCATGAGCGATATTAAGAATTATTGATCACAAATGACGTATGATAGGACAGGGATAACTTTGATTACCTCAAAAAAAAGAGATTTGACGAAGGTTTCACATTGTAAATGTACAGTAAATATATCTATTTAAGGTTCAGCCTAAGTATTTTTAGATAATCGTACAATTAGCCAATGCGATAAGTATTTTGATGAATATTCATGCACAACTATTATAATCTCAAATTGCTTGAACTAATCGTAAGTTACATGTATGTGTATAAGTAAGTGTATTTATTAGTTGGATACTGGTTGAGTTCATGAATGCCATGTGTATTTCACACATGACTCACACTACTTGCTTCATTCCAGTTAGGTAATTACGTGCAGATGAAGCTTGAAATTCCTCTTGTACCCTTTGTAGGTGAATATATATGTATGTATGTAAGTACACATGCAATATCAATACATCTTCAGAGAATATTTTCTGTACTACTTCGAATTACAAAACTATATAAACCAAATACGACATCTATATGTATTGTAAATGTACATAGTTTTTGCTGGTGTATAATATTTCGATTTCTCTATAATTCACCCACCTGAGAAGGTGGATAACATTGAATATGAATGAGCGCTGAGTATATATGTGTGAGATTGACTAATGAAAAGTCGAATCCATGAAAAAATGTGTAAATTATCGATTTTTTTTCAAATTCACCTGACAAAATGTAAATTGCTTTTCTACTTGAATGATTTATCTTTCACCTACATATTCAAAAATTTCAGGTCATGGAAGGATCTACCCAGAAAAATTTTAATCGAACAAACACTGATTTTGTGTGATTGAGTAACTTGATTTATATCATATTGTGCTTTAAACGTTTGTACTTTTCATATATTATTCGTTAAAAGAGCATAAATAAGAACTTAAGAGATATAGCTGTAGTAGGTACTAATGGTAGATAAGGGTTTTGTACCTTAATAGGTCTTCAAAAAGTATACGGAGAGCATAATGCAGTAATTAATTAATAATAATAATTATGTAATTCGTGTAAATCAACATCTATCTGATATCATGTGTAATATATATATAGCAGTGAAACGGAATAAAATGAATTATTTATATGACTGGAGATTCCGTTATTTTGCAAATTTCATCAGACGAAAAATTTCAATAAATGAGTAGATGGTATGCAAAATATTTGTTTAATAATAATTAAACACATAATCAAAGCAATCTCTTTGGTAAGTTTGAATAAGGCGTTGCTAATTCAGTTGGATTTTATTCATAACTGATTCATAATTTATTCTGACAACTAAAAAAGTGAGCAATATCACGAACATTATCTCTATCCTACCAACAGAAACAACTAAAAGCTTCAATATACGCACCCGAGCTGCAACAAATTGTCGTAGTACGATACTTAATTTCATTTATCGTTTAAGCGATTTTTTTTTACTCTTAGCTCTTTTCATAAAAAGCAAATAAATGGAGGAAAACAAGGTACCCGTACGTATCACAATGAATGGAAAATTTCTTTAAAAGCATTCAATATTTTACTCGAATTACATGTATCTAATTGTAAAGAAGTGCATAATGGCATTATTAAGTAGTTAAAGCTTTTTAAACCCCAATCGTATAATTTTGTCATTTAGTTGATTTGTATGTCTAACGGAGGATTAAATTTCCAAACGCAGTCTTCCGAACTTTTTCTATTACATTTGAAGTCAACTTTGTAAAGTCCAGGAACAAAAAATATCATCGATAATGCATGTTGAAATGAACTTCCTGGGCATATCTGTTACAAATATAGTTTAAATCACGTTTTACAAAAATATATCAATAGTTCATAGCTTCAGAACTGAAGTTAGGCAGTAATTACCTCTGGAATTAGAACGGAATCATTTCCAATAACTGCAAATCTTGAATCAAGTTTGTAATTGCATCGTCCATTTTGATAATCCTGGAAACAATCGAGTGATAGCGAGAGATCTTCCAGCGCCTCTTTCAAATGATTACGAAGCCAAACGTTAACGCTAATCATTTCCCCTGCATCAAATCTGATTTCTTCTGGTTTCACAGCTTCACCATTAATTGTAATTTCTGAGACACAAACGAATTCGTTGACAATTATATAAGTGCTTACGTTGCGTCACGAATTTTTACTTATGTTAGCTTACCCCAATGTATTGGACTGACAGTGACCAATTGGACCATGGGAGCTGTCAATCGTATTCCTTGTAGGGTTGCTTTGCCGGAACATTCTGGGAGCACCCATTTCAGGTCAACATTTGTGACTATGTGCTCACAGCATGCTTGTTCCTCTTTTCCTAAAAAATATTAAAAACAAACCAAGACTTTATCAACGACGAAGCAAAACTGCATATTGCATTATTCATCAGTAAAAAATCATATGGATTACCTTTGTCTACGTTTGCCATTGGACACCTATCTACTGGTACAGGTATTCTGCACGATTCTGCTTTCTCCACCAAGATCTGCTTATTCTTGGCATACTGTACTTCCATCTCATTGTCCGTCGCATTCCATAAATCTAATACTAGATAGAATTGAGCTGGACTGCTCGGAGAAACAAGAATGTAACATACAAACACTGGGCATCGACTCGACTAAACTGTAGGTTGGTGATGCCTCAACTAATTAAAATTAACTTACGATTCCCCAGGAAGAGTATCCCACTTTGTAATGTATAATGTAGGAGATACTTCAACATTAAACGCAACGCCACACCGACGGAAATGACCAGTTTTGAAGCCTGGTCCTCCAGAATACTTTAGGTTGAGAACTGCCTCATAATTCTAATGTTTTTGTATGAAAAATACTTAATTAATCCAGAGTAATAGGCTAACCTGATATATTAAATGTACAGTTTTTAAGCATACCTTGACATTAGACGCCATAGACGCTTTTGGACTGCGAACTGGAAATGACAAAACACTGCTTCCAGCTCCACTTTTTATACTTGACCTGTGACGAAAAACGTTTATGTAAATTAATACACTGACTGATTTAATGTAAAGTAACTTGAAGTGTAGATGATTTCTTGCCTATTGGATGCTGAAGATTCTGTTCTTTTAGGGCGCAAACGATCTGATATAGCACCAAGTCTAGATGGCAACGAGCTAGGTCCATCCACTGAAGGAGCATTTGAAACCGGAAGTGATGAAACACTACTATTATCCACTGTATTGCTATTATCAGGTTGACCAATGAAATCTCCAACACCATAAATGTATACTGTAAAGCTTGCTGAAGCTCCTGGTTGGATAGGAAGTTGAGACATTATGTTGTCTTCACTCCATTTAAAGATATCTAAAATTTGTTTGTCTAAACGCGAATCCATTTTCATTTCTAAATGCTCAATGGGAACCTTTCCATTGTTCGTTAAAGTCACAGTGCACTCTTGAGTTTCCCCCATGAGTAGTGAAATGCTAGCACTTGTAACAACAGAGTCAGAAAATGAACTGAAGAATTCTGATTTCGGTTTGGATGTGCTAACCTGAAAAGATGAACATCAAATATTGAATATCCCCCAATATAAGTCCGTTAAGATAATTAAATTGAAGCATTACGTCTAATGATGGAAGAGCAGGAACAATTTCAACATCAATGTGTGGAAATACCATATTTTTCATGTTTTTCAAACGAATGTTCGATTTCACTCCTAAAGTGTACGTTGAATATCCTAGAACGAGAGCAACACGCATTTAGTAAATACATTCATACATGAAATTGAATATTATTCAATGTTTCAAAGAATTGTTTCCCCATATCTATTTCGCATACCTAATATTCTCAAAGTTCCTGGTTCCAGTGGTTTTCCTGTCAAAGTTGCTGGAAACATGGAGGATTCAGCAGGAATGGAAATTACGTTCGAGTTCACATGAAATTTTACCCCCTCAGTAATCAGACACTAAAAATATAAAAATTATAAAGTTCCCAGATCAGAAATCTATACTGTGGAAAGCTGCTATCGCAATTAACTACCGACAATTCTTCAGTGTACTACGTTTACGTACCATAGATGAAACTTTTAATTCAATCGGAAGAGGGTTCTCGAGAATGACATTAACTTCACAAAGTTCTCCTTCTACCCAACTGAAATCTATAGTAAAATGACAGTATTGCAATACTTTCATTGCTGTTTGCTACTGAGATCATAATGTACAACGTGTTTAAATTGAGAACATACCCGCTTTTGTTACATCTTTAGCACCTCGATCCCTGTGAGCACTGAATGGGGTATATACAAATGGACTTACTTCTTCTAATTTCTTGTCTACCACCTTTTCCGGTTTCAAATGCGGTGTGGGTGGAACCAGTTTAAAAACTCTTCATAAAAAACAAAATGTTCATTTGTATAATATTGCAATATTCAATATTATATTTACTTCAGTTTCATCGGTGTCAGGTGTGAATGAGAAATAACTCACTTTACAGATGGAATGTGTTGCAAATGCACAGGTGGAACAATCAATCCATTGTCGATTGCTAATGGAACTGGTAAACCCTCTGCATCCTTTGACAGCGCTTCTAACTGCTGTGCAAATTCTCGTCTCTCATCTCGGCTCATCTGGAAACATTCGTAAAAATCAGCAATTATGTTTAATGTTTCATCATTAGAAACTACTTCGCTTCATAAGTAAAATGCGCTTACGTGTGCTAGCATGGCGTGAACCAAAAATGTCATATGACGAGTTGCTAGTGCATTGTTGCCCTTTCTTTTTGCAGTTCCCACTAATTCTTGCATTACTTGCATTTGTAATCTTGGCCATCCGTAAAAACGGTAAGTTGAAATTTCATTCGGGTTCAAAGACAGTTTGTAACCTTCCAAAAGCTGAAGGAGAAGCGAATGGCACAGCGCCCAATTAGGATGCGGATTGTGTGGAGAGACGCACCGCATTGCAGCTACTCTTTTGAAAAATGCTGCTTTACGATGAAACCCAACCTTTGTGTAAAGCTCTGATAGAGCATTGAATCGTTGCATCTACATTTTTGAAAGCAATTTGTAGGTTAATAATTGTCAACACATAAACCTCAAACAAACTATTATTACAGCAAGATTGATTCATACCTTTTCATCTTCAGTGAGCTGCAAACTTATGAAAACAGCGTTTTGAAGAAAGTCGGCTGCATGCAACGTTTGACGCTGCTCAATAAGTACTAACGCTGCTTTAATAGATGCTTCTGTTTCTATTATCCCGGCCTGGCGATACTATCCAAATTAACAAAATCATCATTAACCCAGGATTCAATTCAACAATAACTGTACACGCAGACTTTACAAGTATATTATTATGTGGATAATTCTAATTCTGCAGTATACCTTTCCGTAATGTGTGACGGCTTCGCGATATTTCTCCAAAATTTCTGCAGGTGTTAAGCAATTTTTAATCATTGGTTTGAATCCACCAATTTGCTCGGGATCTAAACCAGGAGGAAGGGAATTTGTTGTTCCAATCGCAGCAACTTTATACTTTGTTAATTCACTGCCTTGCAATGACGAATTTCTCTGTAAAGTAGGTGACCTCCGCAGCTGCGGATACAAGCATGCCACAGACGCTGAGCACATTCCTTCCAAAGCACCTATAAAATGACGAAAGGTGATTTTGATCATCAATCTTTCTTTACAAACTGATTAGCTGTAAAATCTCTATCTTTAATTTTTAACCAAATTACATACCTGCTAACCACAGCCAGTCATTCACAGACTTTAGAATGTCAGCTGCAGAATGGTAGTGAGAAATAGCTTCAGATAGTAACCCAGCTTGTAAGCTCAAATCACCAAGCTGCTTTTTCAATCGGCCATCAGCTCTCCTTTTGTTATTTTTAGATTCTAAATCCAAGCCCACAAAATCTTTCTTCTCAAATGGAGCACATAGTGAATTTAAAAGTAGATGCCGATCTGCTTTACGAAGGCTACAATATAAAATATAATGATATAGTAATATGATTGCTCATTTATGTAGAAAACTCGGAAGAGTAAAAATATACCCAAGTTTATCCATCCGTTTCGACTCCAGAATCCAAAACAGGCTGGCAATAAATTCTTCAATATCTGTTTCCAGCGTCTGACTATGTTCCATGGTGGGATAGAACAAAGTTCTTGCTTTAAAGTTAGTTGGAGCTATCAATGACTTTGGTTCAGTGGACTGCTTATTATCACCGGACTGCCTATCAGCGTTTACTTGTCCTCCACCAGATTCCTGTTCCATACGTGCATACTGAATAGTACCAGAAACCGATTCAGATCGAGAGCTGGAGTCCTCACTGACAGAATCAAAAGTGTCCTCATTCGGAGTCTCCAAGTAATTTTGCAAAGAATCCGAACTGGTTGACTTCTTTGGCATATTTATCGTTCCTCCAATCTACATTTATAAGTAATCAAATTAAACTAAACCTTCTCTGATTTCCAGGCATCATTACATTTACATTAATAGTACTAACACTGCTCGGTGCTGAGGATCCAGCAGAATTGGAGCAAGACTGGAGAGAATCTGGCATCGCCGTCGAGGACAAAGCAGAATCCCTTGGACTCCCAGAATTGCTCTCATTCTTTTTATGAAATCCATCATCCGACGGATCCACACAAGGGCTAATGTCCGAAGAATGAGATTCCTCATACAATGTTCCATCCTGATTTAACCCAAATAGGATACACCTAGAATCATAAAGTGTAAACGCATAGCCCACTTTCAGAGATTCGTGGATTCTACACAACTCGTTGAATTCATCCTGAGAATTGCATTGTCCCACTGTAATCAACCCCAGCGCCTTCCGATGAGTTTGGAAATCTCCCCAATCATTGTTTTCTTGTGGATACCCCCTCAAATATCGGATCCATATGTGACGAGCCTGATTTTGGGAATCAAACACTTTCAATTGATTGATTCTTGAAATTCTTTCGAATGCCCGATTGAACTGCTTTGTCCTTAGCTGGCGTCCTACAAATGGAACCAAAACATTAGTAAATTTCCCTCATGACTGATAAGTTAAAATATGTAATTAATATCCTCCTCTTACCTATATGTCGTACCACAACCAACAAGGATTGGTGATCCAGTGGGGTTTGCGAATAATCGGGGTATGACATATTTTGCTCAGGAGCTGTTCCGGACAGGATTACACTCACTGCTGACCTCATTTATCCTTCCTTCTTGGTCTCAAACATTAGAAATAAAATATAAAAATGAAAAGCACATGTGAAAACACTTGCTAACTAAACTTTGGTTTATCCTCCTAAAACTTTGCGTCAATCAAATATGTTCCTCTTGTCCAACTACTCAAATTTCCTTAAATTCGTCATTTTCTTAAATATTCCAGCAAACTGCTGCTTATCAGAAAAAGACGAGCAACTTGATTATCATCTCACTGACACTAGCTAGGTCAGTTTAAGATAAGGAGTTGCAGATGCACAGAAGTTGATATTTTTGTTTTGACAGGATGTGTTTTTCATGTGCATTTAACATAGCCCGGTCGAGAGCATCTGGTGAGACAACTTTATGCATAGGGTTCTCCTGTGCATAGTGTTTGTGGGTGGTCGTGGCATTGTTTCTTCAATATTAATTGTATATCTTCTTCTCATTCGTTCCATTTGAAACGATGTTGCAAATTAGTTGTGATTTTGTTTTTGTGCAGTAAAAACTAATTTCACGTCATGAAGGTCACTTTTTGGAGTTTTAACTTTATGAAATTGTTATTTATTTCATTGGCTTATCTTATTGCAAGATTATCATTTTTCACAGCAATATGCTTTGTTGGTAAATTCATGGGAAATGGGAAATCCAGCAGCTTCCAACAAAATATTGATGTAGCGCAGATAAAGTTTTTTGTAATAAATAATAGTTTGTAAAGAATTTATGTTTTCCTTTTAAAATCATTTGAATAAGGAGAAATGCATATGATTGATTACACAAAAATATTATAAATAAGGTAAAAGGTGAAGACATTTTGAAGAAGTCAAAATGCAATGTCTTGATCGTGTGGTATACTTTGGACATTTAATTTGTTAATAAAGGCAACAGTGTGAAGAGGAAGAACATACTGACTAATTACAAAATCGAGTTGCTACAAATTAAGACAGTTCATGTTACAATTTGCTTCGTTACATTACATTGTAATAGACTTTTGAATAGATTTTTCTACTGGATTATTGATATTATATTTCCAGCCATAATATGGAATTATAGCCTCATCCAATATGTTTGCTTCATATTACATAACTTTCATTCATAATCCTAATGGAATGTCATACATTGGATTGGATTGTCTTACATTTGCATGCGTATGTGCATTCGGATAACGATAAGATTGTTCATTCATTTAAGCAAGCATTGCTGCAACGATGCATAGATGATTTGTAGCAGCATAACTAAAGATGAAATAGGTAATTTAATGCAATTATGAACAATTTGCTCTCACATTATCATCCATTATGCAGATCATCGGCAACACAATCAATGAACCGAACCCAAGCGAATCGTTGTATTTACATGCATACTTACATGTCAAAGAGCATCAATAAAGCAATATCGTATACCGTAGTATATCTGCTATATGACGGTTCTCCTTCGGGTATGTATTTTGACTACATAAGCGATTCTCACAAGAATGAAGAAGAACAGAAAGACGAGAGATGCGATGTGTTTGATTTTTTATTCGTATTGGTCACTTTCATGTCATCATGTCTTCCTTTGAATGCCTTGATGTTGTTGATGATGATGATTCTTGTTAGCATATTATTATAATGCTGCTGTTTTGTTATATCCTTTGCTTTTTAAACTTTCGACGAGCTACAGAAACAAAGTACGAAGGGCTATATTATTCACTTCTCGAATGAAAAGTAAAAAAAATTAAGAAAGGGAAACACGCGGAAGAAGGGACAGAAGGCGAACATAACATCTTTCGGTTGTTGCATGCATGTCTTGACTCCTCTTGACAGTCAGACTTGTTAGGGAAATCAGTGAAAAAGTTGGTTGGTGCGTTAGTAGTTGCAGAGCTTATTACCCATATTTCTTAAACCTTATCAGCGATTCATAGCTTCAGGGTTTAAAAAGTAAAACCAAAACAACTTGTTTGATGAATCTTTTGCAATCTCCTGTTTGCTGCATTTGAAATGCACATCATATCACAGACGTACATGCGAATAGGAAGTTTAGGTGATGATGTATATGTAAGCTCAACCTAGTTGTGCTAGTGCCACCAAAATCTTAATAAGTTACAAAGCAAATATTTACTAAAACAGGTCAATACTCCTTAAATATACTAGTGACTGCGTAAAAGGGGTTTACTTAAGACTTTGCCAGTGACGAAACTTGAGAATATCCGTTTCACCAGCATTAAAATGTGCATTGTGTTTTATTGTGTTGTCTAGTCTATACCGAGACGCAAGTGAAATTCTCTCGTTGAAATAAAAGTATCTACTAATCTATCTAGTTTCTGGACTATTAGTTTATAAAAAGTATAGTAATGCCACCTTAACTATTTAAGCAGTTCATTGTGATTCATTTCTGGTTTGCATTGAAGCCTACTAAACGAAGAGTCGTGAATTCCTTCTGAAAGAATACCTGAAAGATTGACAA
Source organism: Orchesella cincta (assembly GCA_001718145.1). Classification (NCBI taxonomy): domain Eukaryota; kingdom Metazoa; phylum Arthropoda; class Collembola; order Entomobryomorpha; family Orchesellidae; genus Orchesella; species Orchesella cincta. The sequence continues at coordinate 48,830 of LJIJ01000111.1, read as the reverse complement.
GGTGAGTTACCGATTTTGTGGTTTTCGTACAAAAGGTTGCATATATGGTCGTAGTAATTTTTTACTGCTTGAGACCATCATAGCACATTCGGCAAAAGAAAATTCTGAACTCTATTACTGGTCGATTATGTAAAATAGGATTTATTTATTTTTGAGGAAACTGCCGTAGTCTGAGAGTACTTCTCTGCACTCTGCACCGTTTTTAACTTTTGAAGCAGGAAGCACCGGAATGCATTTCTTGATAATAATATAAATGTATGGCAATGCAGCTCTCATATCGCTACCATTACGTCACGACTTAGGACTTCCGTTTGAACACAGTGATTTCACAAATTGATAAGTGTATACATGTGCAAAATTGTAAAATCGACAAAAGCATGGATTTACAAGTTGCCTTATGAGTGACAGCATTTCTCGCATTGTCAATGCATAATTTGGAAGTGCTACACATCACTCACATTCAGCAATTGTACTTTCTATACATTGCAAATCTAAAGAACTAAATGATCGAGGCGAACATGAAGACACTGCGTGATCGTCATACTACTAATTTGTTTGTACATGCATATGTATTAATATGCAAGTATACTTGCAAGTTGCAAGAAGGAGCCTTTAGTACCCTTGAGACTTATATCATCTGCAAAACGCTCTGCAGATGATATGATGTGACATCGCATGCAGTAGCGTTCAGTCTCAAGATGAAATCTACCTTTGTTTTTATGTCTAAATTTTCACCAACACAAATGAGTTCACATCAGTGTTGTTTTTATTCATCTCATAGTGGCAGCGATAGCAAGCCAGCCAGTTCGACTGCGCACAGCTAATTTTATTATTTGAAATATATTTCAATCGCTTTCGTATTGTTATTGTCAGTTTGCAACCATATCTGTCATGAGCGTGGACCACGCATGCCAAAGTCATCAGAATTTGATGTTTGCATATTATGACAGGATGTACTCAAAGAAATGGCCAACACATTACTTTAAAATATTGCATTTTTATTGCGATACAAAGGAACACTTTGGAAATGTCTTCATATTCATTATCTCATAATTATTTTCGTTCAAGCACTGCTTCTAAAAATCAGAGCATATGGATATAACTTCAGCTTGTTCATTTGGGTATAGCAGGTTCTGTACATAATGAAAAGTCTCAACGAACCATTTTTTGTTTGTGACTTGCAATGCATGAATGATTAATTACAACATAATTGAGAAGATCTTAGGTACTACCATTATCGGTCATTCATCTCATCTCACTTTCAGGCATACTTGCAGTTGTACTTGTAAATACATATTGTTCTGCTGTGGCTGCGTTACAGCTATTGCAAGCATAGTACATATAAATGGTCTGGCAACTTGCATAATCTCTTGAGGAAAATTCTGCCGGTATAAATGATCTAACAAGACAAATTTTATGGTGATAGTATAACGAAATCAATTCTCACATAACATGTTTATTACTATGTTTTTCACGTGTGGAATGCTCTGGCTGGAGACTAAAGTATCATGTTATAATATTATTTGCTGAAATAAAGATGCTGACAAGCTACAAAGTGTATTAGAAAACCTTGACATATTTGACAACGGCATATTTCCATTTTATCGTTAGCAAGTTCACATGAAGCACATTTTACTGCAACGTCGCATTATCAGAAACGACGTCTTTGAGAATTGTTTGTTGTAAGTTCGTTGGAAGCTAAAGAATTGGGTTGCTACATAATTTAAAATGCATTAAGAACTCATTGAATTCAATTTTGTGACATTGGACAAACTCAATTGTGCACATTTCCGCTTCGTACAGGGTTAAAAACTGGGCCAGATGCCGATGACTGGCCTTTCCACGAACAAACGTCATTTGAATTGTACACCTAAACCATCTGATGAAAATGCTGAGAGAGTGCAACTTTTTCGCATGCTGCAAATGTGCTAATTAATTCCAAACCAACATTTTTGCCACCTTGACAGTAAATATTTTTGCTAGTTTGTATACAATTTTCAACGTTGTACCTTTTATATAGACCGGAACAATAGTCTCTAGGTTTTGTAAATTGTAATAATAAAATAGGTAGAGTTCATGGAAAATGGCAAGCATTTTATCAAGTTTCAATTGACATACGAAATTCTTGATGAATTCACATGAGATTACTAAAGCCCAATATTCAGATAAAACCTGAGACGGTTCATGTACTCAGAATTAGATTTATTATCAATGATCGGGGTGATAGGGTTGAAAGTCTTTTTAGTTCGTCCACGCGTTGAATCAAAACCTTGAAATTTACCTTGATATCCTGAAAATTCTAGAGTAATATTGTTATCACAATGGCGGATAAAGTACTAGTTATAACAATAATAAGTCATAAAAAAGTCGCAGGCTTTCACGTTCATGGCAATGCAACACCAGTATATATGTACAGCTGAAAAAAAAATTGAAAAGCACATTAAAATTGATTATTGCGAAATACCACGTGAATTTCGTATGGCCGATACACGTATGAGAAATGTTAAAATTATGAGATTGCATTCCCCGGATTATATTTTTTGTTTATTTCCTTAAAAAACAAGCCATGAAATTCTTGCACATTCGAAATTGTCAGTCGGTAACTACAAATTATATTATGTACAATAAAAATAACGCATGCCTTTCACAACATATTTATTAGCATTTTCCTCAACCAGGAACGTTTGATTTTTATTTGTGAGACGCAGTTTTCTCTTCAATACACGAGTCATTTGACGGATTCATTATGCTCACTAATTTGCCATGCTTTTCAACGATGTTTACAATGCTGTTTATATGAGACTGTATGTTTTGTTTTTAACAGTAAATAAATAAAAATTGAAGTGAAAAATGATGCGCTGAAATGCTTGAGCACGTTAATTATTAATTGACCCTTTTTATTTTAGTATTAATGGAAGCTTGAAAAATGGAAGCCAGTATTATATCTACCCACTCTGATGAAAAAACTAGTCGTGATCCAGAAGATGTGATACTTCTCACGGTGATAAGATGCATCGGTTTATTTTATGGCTACTACCAAATTCAGTTGTTTGTGCAACTTAGGATCTAGATATACTCTAGGTAAGTAATTTTAATTAGAAGTATGTAGCATAAGTGATAGTAGCATGGTAAAGAAATTTTAGAAATCTAAAACCAAAGCAAGAAAATATTTAAGTAGCATTCCATAATATTATTGATGATGTTGTTGCTGTTGTTAGAAAATAAGTTTTCTGATGTGTATTTCTCACACACGAAGCAAATCATCTTCAAGACGCAAATACCGAGTTTGTTTTCAGGAAGTAGCAAATTTTCATTCTTTTCAGTCAGTCAATATTCTTAACTGCTTGCTCATTGCTGTATTTAGATATCTGAACTACGTACCTTTCATTCATAACTACCTACCAATAATTTTCCGTTGACAAAAAAGTTTTCATGAGCTTACTGTACTGGCAGATTTGACTGACGGCGGAGAATAAAACATGAATGAAACTTGTCGTATCACATTATAGATCTTTCAGCATTTTGTAATAGTTACTGGGTTTTTCATACACTCAACATTGTCTACTTTTCTTACTTGCAAAAATGTGTACTATTGCTGATATTACATGAAGTAAGCAGAAAGCTTCAAAACTGATGACGTATTTACTCCCGAGATGCTTCCATTCATTCATGCAAAGTTTTGCGGAAGATGCTAAGGAAGAAGGAGGGATTCCATTCACAGAAATAAATGACTGCCTAACACAGAAACCTGAAAATTTACATATTATATTCATAGAAATACTGTTGACACTTTAAAACGTACGTCACAAGTAAGTGAGCTTACGTGACCGAGTTGTCCGAAAAGTCTTTGAAGCAATTCAGCTCGATTTTGTAGTACAATTACATCACAAATGAGTATAAATAGATTTCAAGCCATCGATTGCATACCCAACGGGTTGTAAATTGCTCTAGGTTCTTATATCGGTTTCAATGATAAGAATCTTATGTATTTAACAATGCGCATTTTGGATATGAAAGACTGTAAAAAATACTAAACACATGTCATTCACAAATTACCATCTTTTTTATATTTTGAAACGTTTTTTAGCAATCACCAGCATTTTCCCTTTCATTGGAAGCATTATTTTCTCCTACCTTGCACACCTGCTTCCGGAGGAATTCGATAAAATCCCGTATGAACAATTTCCAGTTAATCAAGTCGAGGAAATTACAGATGATTTTGCTAATAAACTATTGTATGACAATTTCAGAGAGGTATTATTTTACTTCCTTCTAATTTTGGATCTACCCCGAGCATGTTTCCTGCCAGTATTGCACTCCAAAGTACAGAATGTTCAAAATGGAACCTGCTCTTCCAGTATAATACAAGGCGTGAAAATACTAGCACCCTGGCTGACGATGGATACTGTTATAGAATGCATTGTTCTTCTGCTAGGATATTATTCAGGCATTCCTCGCCTGGAAGCATTATGTACATTCGTGTGCCTTTCTGTTCTCATAAACTATGTCGTTGTTTTACAGTATTCCCAGTAACTTTAAGGATCATACATGAGGTACTTTTATATAAATACATCTTTAAAGAAACCATAAAAGTAAATGCGGATCAAACTGACATGTTGTTTTATTTTCCAGCTTATAAATGCATCTAAAGATACAAATCTTAAGAATAAGGTCAATTATGTAGGAGATTTGAATAATCAGCCGTCCTCCAGCTCAAAAATGGACCAGCTTTTGCTAATTTGGGGAGAAAAATCCATATATATAACACACAACTTACCTACAGAAGTTTGTCAGCTAATTCAGCCAAGCAGCATTTGGATCAGAGGGAAAATTCTTTCTGCTGTGATTCTCGCACTGGCCTACGTGTTTGGGTAAGTCATATAAGTGGATTGAATGAGTTCGTTTTATGGGAAAATTTTAAGATGCCGTGGTGTGACATGCTTGGGACTACTACGTGAACATATGCATGGATATTGACAATGATATTATTAGCCTTTGCCTTGTTGATCAATTTAACTTTTGCTTTGTGAATATGAGCAATAACAAACTAATCAACTTTTGTAATTTGCCTCGACCGGCAAGCCAAGGAACATGAACAAAATGAATGTAAGTAAGCCATTAAAGCATGACCTATTCAACAAGTGAAATTCCATACATAATATGCCCTTCTGCATTTGCATGAACACATTTAAGCAGTCGTAAACCAGTGAACTTGTTCTTTTATCAATGACAGTTAAAATATCCTTGACTAATTGGTCGTTGGTAAGAGGAAGTCCAGCAGACTTATGACTAAAAACTGTCACAAACGCAGGGTTTAATTCAGAAAGCAAAGCTAACTTGTATTAGCTGGATTGGATCTGAGTCGCTTCTCTTTGAATTAGATGGCGTGTTAACCTACGCTTCCTCTTGTGTAGGCGTAAAACAAAAGGTTTTGTGATTGTGATGTGGCAGATTTTACAGTTGCATTTAACGTTGATTGCATGAAAACGATTTCCTCAAACTTGCCACAAAATCTGTCAAGTTCTGCATATAGTGAGTTATCTAAGTGACGGACTGCAATTAGGATTTGTTTATAACCGAGAATTTCTATGACGTAAGTTTTATAAAGAAATATTCAATTTACTTGCACACCAATGTTTTGTTAAATACTCATATTAGAGTAAACAACAACTATTATGCAATAAGTCGCAGCAACAAGTCGAAAATAGCTTCGCTGGCCTAAATTGAAACGCAACAACAGCCAGTCGTTAAATAGGAAGGAAGCATCAAATTGCATTTGAAATATTTAGGCTACATGCATAGATTAGCGAATTGTTTACGCTTACACCCAAGTGGGTTAAAAAGTGGGCTACCAGTTAACAGGTCGGTTAGGTACAACATGTCTGGAAATAATCCCCTAAAATAGTTATAAGATTAGTCATCCTAGACATACGATCGCCACGTGTCAAAATGACACCAAATAAACAGGAAAATCCAAAGACCTCTCAATCTATGGAAAATGGTTGTCCTACAAATCTGAGTGAAGATATGATTGTTGTCGTTTTTGCCTGGAACTTTCAGACGTATACGCATCTTATATCACGCATTATTAGCATGCACAAGGACACGCACAATAAAGTTTTACGCACCGAAAGGAAGACTTTTCATGCAACTTTTAACAAAAAGTAACCTAGATATAATGATGCTGTGTTCATATCATCTTCAATGAGTAACCCAGATTACTGGTTATGTAACTCTTTCAAGGAAAGATTAAAACTATGTAAATGTTTGCATTTTTCTAGAAAAACGTAAAATTAAATCTACAACCTTGACTAAAATATGAAGCTTTATTATAACTTTGCGGGATGTGGGTGGGACTTAAAGTTGATGTGTTCATCATCCGATAACTTTGTTTCTAGTTTTTTCCCACGAATTCCAGCTTCCATGAATGTTATTTCACATCTTTACATATAAAAAAAAATTCTGAAATCAACTAAATTCTCATTAGTACTCGCTTTGATATTATGTTCACGTCTAATATTATCTACAAAGTACGATATACATCAAAACAGGTCATTCAACTCGAAGAGGCAAGCATTTGAGAGATATTTTTAAAAGGCTTGCAGAGTACTAAGATCTTAATCACATTGGCAGTTTTTCTGTAAACTTCCAAACTAAAGAAACTGACAAACTTCCATTTTGCATCCTTTTATTTGCTTCACTGTTGCTACATGTTGACTTACATAGAAAAATTCCAACTCATCCAACTTCACAATGAGAGCGTCTTTTTTATGGTTTCATGAGATGAAACGAAAGAAAGGCGCAAAAGGAGCCATATATCTGTTCTGTTTCTATGTGGTGGAAAGCTACGTCTCAAGCACGAAATCTTTTATGAGCATCTTATACTATATATCGTTTATTTTTCTCTTTATAACATACATTTTATGGAATAGAAAATCTTATACACAATGATGCGAATAAGGGAAATGTAATGGGGTAAAGAAATGTAAGGGTTATGGATAAGTAAAAGCTATGTATATACAATTATGTTATACAACATAACACACATATTATGGACTAAGGTTGGCGGTATAATTTCTGTTTATATCTGGGTCTAAATTATATTGATTGTTGACAAAGATATATAGATTCAAGCCAAGCTTGAAAAATATTGTACATCTCTGAGCAGATGGAAATGAGCGAGTTGTATTCAAAATCAAATTTTCACTTTTGTGATTGGTTGGGTGATGGCTCAACTATTACCTACCCTCATCTTTTACTTCTGCAGGCAAGCTGAGTTTAAAATAACTTTTACTTTATGAAAATACCAAAGCGATGATGATATTGATCCATATCTAACGCAATTTACAAGTTTGTCCAATTTTCCTTGATTCATTCCAATTTCAAATCAATTATGCTATATTATCATTATCATCCCAATATTATGCTAAACCTACACCGGATGAACTCGTAATAACGTGATGGATATTTGATAGCCCGAATCGGCATTATTTTCATCAATGCTTTTAAAAAGTACTTCTTTTTTAGCGGTAATAATTTCGGAGGTTTACGCTTTCTAGACGGTATTAAAAATTAATTTTAAAGTAGTTGGTTGAGTTATATTTGATTTGATATATTATGCTTTGTGTATTACCAAAACTGTATAAAATTGGTTATGAAGCGTAATGGGAATCACAATCGCGTAGACATTTTATTATCCTCTGAACTTCCATTCAATCTGTAACCTTGTAGTGCTGGTCGTAAATTGACTTTCAATTGACCGTTTCTTCACTGGGGACAAAATTATTGCGTATCAACATCCAAAACCGTCTGTGTACCGTATCTACGTGATTTCAGTTTTCCTTTCAGTGGAATCATGAACCACTGCCGTGCACATTCAAAAACTCTGAAGATCAAACAGAGGATGTTCTCTCTGAAGAGTCACCATCACCATAATCTTCTTTTACGTACTTATTCATAAAAGTTCAGTCGTTGTTTCATTTTCAGGAGATGTTTTTTCTTCCTTGCCTACTCATTTGCAAGATTATCAAAGGTCACATCTTTCTTTTGTGGTTGATTCCAACCCGCCTCCCTCCCACTTCTAAATGCTGTCACCTTCTCTAAAAACATTCTAAAACGATGTAAATTGTGAATATTTGTACTTTGGTTACCCTAAAATTGAGTGTGCTCATATTATATCGAGCATTTCATGACTTGCAATACAACTAACTTTTAAACATTAAAACCAAAATAGTCTGAATATTATGTTAAAATGGAATTTCCTATTTATACACACTTTTTGCAAAACAATTCAGCTCTAAAAATTATATTCTATAGCTTGTTAAAATTATGCAAATAATATAGATTAGATTGTGTTCTAAATTGACGGAAATTGCATTTTGTTGAACTAATTTGGTAACATTGCCTATATTAAAATTCATAATTATTGATACCAAAGTTTAAACTAGAAAATATACACCCCTTATGAATTGACGACAGGATAAAAGTACCTAAGAGTTGCCATTAAACCCTATGTTGTTGGGTTGGAACGTACGCCTTTGTTCCATGTCTCCATATTATGTATTCATCTTTTAGAATGGTTCACCTTATTGAGCTCGACAGGGATGGAGGTACCAAACCTTTGTTGACTTACCAGAGATCTTATCACCAAACGTTTCTTATTAGGTGGTTCTAATACTCAGCTTCTGTATCCATGTATTTTTACCAAAAATAAGCAAATAGAAATACAATGACAATGACGCTCTTAAACCGACGCTTCGTATTCGTTTCACATCACGTAAGCACGGGAGTTTGGGACACAAATGCCATCATAGTCATATTAGTGGTGGCTTTTAATTCAGTGTTGGGGTCTAAAATATTTCATTCTTGTCCTAGTACTCGGAGAGTGAAATTGTCCGTGATTGATTGTTGTTCATTCATCTAGTACTTACACATTTTCAATTTTGTTGTCTCTCTTCAAACAAACCTTGTGTCATTTGTCGCGCAGGTTGAAATATTATTGAAATTGACCACTTTAAACTCATTTGTAACTTTATTCATGACAGTTTTTCGAAATAACCCAAGTTTAAAATGGAGAAATCGAATAGTGTTCGCCGTGTCAGTGGTAAAGATTTACATGTCCCCGTACGAAGAATTAGTGTGACAAGCTATTACAAACGGAATGGAGTTTGTGCTCGTCGAAGAAAGAGTTCTGTGACATCAATGAAATCCGTGTCCAAATCATATTCTTCACCCAATAATTACCCGTTGAGTTATGGATTCCGGGGACTTTTCCTCATGGCTGTAGTTTCCTACTACAGCCGAGCCTTTTACCCAATTGAAGAGCATAATGGTGTTAATACCATTTTCCCCAGTAAGCCCAATGCGGATAGCATTTTTGGTACACTGGAGGCATATGGATTTATTTCTTTTAATGGAACAAAGATCACTGTAGATGCTTTCAGGTAAAAAAAAATATAAAGCTTATAAATATTAACATTTCAAAACGCAACGACATCATTGCTTACTAATTAGCAGAGTTACGCATTTAAAATAACTTGCGTGTTCGTATAGCGTAAAACCAGTAGCATCATTGGGGTTTCATTGACGCATGCTACTTAATAAAAATGTTTGGAAAATTTATAATTCGACACTAATTGACTGTTAATCTCAGTTTAAAGTGTTATTGAACTCATACCTAACGTAGTTATGAATAAGACACATTGTTTCAGTTTAAAAGTACAGGAAAACTCAAATTAAAATAATTTTTCTCTATTCAAATGCAATGTCACGGCAAAGCTTACGTAGGTATGATGGAAGCTTATGTTGGAGGTAAATGCGAACCTTTGGTAATACCCAAAGAATGAATGAATGAATGATTATATGAGTTGTAATGAATTTAGCAGATGGCTTAAAAAGTTATGTGTTTAACTCAGCAAGTTAGGTTCAATTTAATAAAGATACAACAAATGACATCAGGATACAATGGGAACCAAACATTTCCTCCATAATTCGGGTGCATGCACAGTTGTAATGATTTACAGGTCTCAGGCTGTGCGTCCATTGCTCACAGCTTTCAACCAGCAACATCGCAACTAACTTTAATTGTTGTTGCAAAATTTCAAGATAAAATCTTTCCCGTAATAAGCAATATTACTTCACATTTTATTTCACACTGCAATTTTGCAATATATAAATTGGCTGAGACTTTCCTCTTACGTTGATACCATACGAATTTGAAACAAAAATTATGACCTTTAGACCAATGCTCAATGATACAATATATATATTTGGCTCAAAACAGGTGGATTTCCATCAGTGTTGACCAGTTGGTGGTTCTCAGCGTTGCGGCAGCTCTCACAGTTCGTTATCTATTTTTTGACGATAAGGCAGACGGTTTTCGAACAGTTTCTGAGGAATCTACGATTACTACCACCACAACTGTTAACACTGTGTATATGGACTCTGGGATTTCTGCTGGAGCAACCACAGGTTGGTATTTTCATGTTGCAAACGTCTATTTTTATCCTGGAAACTCTCAAGTTTCCAACTAGTTATCATAAATTATAATCCTTTTGAAAATCGTGAGAAACTTTTTCGCAATACTTTGTAAATACACTAGCACTGTATCCAACATCGTTTATGTTCATGACTATATTAGAAGGTTTTTTCTGTTCTCTTGTGTTTAGCGCAAACCCTAACGAACAACGTCATAGGTATTACTGCATGTGCACCTTTGAGCAGTGCTAATATTACCACATCAGCTCCAGTTCCCACGCCCTCACAGAGAAGACGAAAGATGCCAGTCAATGCTAAAGAAATTGAAATCCTACTGAATCGGAATAAGCTCTGTGAGGCAAAGAACAATATGAGTGATTATCAAGATACATGCTCCAGTCCGGACTCTGGCATTTCCAAATCAAGACCTAGCTCTGGCTCTGTAACCCCAATCACGTTCAGCATTGGTGACCATTCAGAAAGTGATGATGAAGTAGACAGTGAAGATTCTGGACTCACAATGAAGACGGAAAATGCGGAGACTCAAACAATGTCAGAAAATCTGAACTTGTCCCGAAAAGACGAAACGAGTGGGAGATGGACAGGAACACCAAGACCTTTGGAAGATTGCATTACTCTATACCATTCAGATGATGGGGTTAAGCAGCTTTCGGATGAGGAGGTGATCAACTTGGTCAACGCCAAATATATCCCAGCCTACCAGTTGGAAAAGGCTGTGCAAGATCTGGAACGTGGAGTTGCTATTCGGTAAGTATTTGACGGTAACCGTCAATGGGATTTGGAAAAAGTTTTTCTCATGGATTATTCAATCATTTTGTTGATCATGTCACAGGCGAAAACTTTCATGCATGCAGAAGGATGTCAAGGGAGCTACTCCTGACATCCCTTACAAAAACTACGACTACACAATGGTTCAGGGGGCATGCTGCGAAAATGTGATTGGCTATATCCCAATCCCCGTCGGAATTGCTGGGCCATTAAAGATGGATGGAAAGTTGCATTACGTCCCAATGGCCACCACGGAAGGTTGTCTTGTTGCCAGCACAAACAGGGGTTGCCGAGCCTTTATGCCAAATGGAGTCAGAACTCGAGTTGTTCACGAGGGCATGTCCAGAGCTCCTGTGGTGAGGTTTCCTGACGCTATGCGAGCAGCTGAAGCCATGTTGTGGTTGGGAGAATCCGAAAACTTTGAGGAGGTCAAACAAAGGTTTGATGCTTCGAGCCGATTCGCAAGGTTAACAAAAATTCATCCCAGAATTGCTGGCAGGTACCTCTTTGTCAGATTCGTGGCAAAAACAGGTGACGCTATGGGCATGAACATGATTTCAAAAGGAACTGAGATGGCTCTGCAAGTCTTGCAAAATCATTTTCACGACATGGAAATTCTCGCTCTGAGTGGTAATGTGTGTACGGACAAGAAACCATCAGCTATTAATTGGTTGGAGGGGAGAGGAAAGAGTGTAGTTTCTGAAGCAATCGTTCCTGCCAACGTTGTTGAGAATGTGTTGAAAACCACAACGGCAGCTCTGGTCGAGTTAAACATTGCCAAGAATTTGGTTGGCTCTGCTGCAGCTGGTTCAATTGGAGGATTTAATGCACACGCTGCCAACATTGTTACAGCTATCTACATTGCATGTGGCCAGGTAGTTTTTCAATTTTGTATGACTCATCATAAAATCGATTGAAATGCGCAAGGAAAACTGAAAGAAAAACCATTATCTTGATTGAAACTTTGTTGCATTTGTTCCCAGGATCCGGCACAAAATGTATGCAGCAGCAACTGCATGACCATAATGGAGCCAAGTGGAGTGGACGGACGTGACCTCTTCATTTCTTGCACCATGCCTTCCATTGAATGTGGAACTATTGGTGGTGGTACAATCCTTCCTCCACAAGCTGCGTGCCTGGAAATGTTGGGAGTTAAGGGAGCCAACACTGTCAACCCTGGAGAAAATGCGAGGACATTTGCACGCATTGTGAGTGCTGCCGTGCTTGCAGGAGAGTTGTCTCTAATGTCCGCACTCGCTGCTGGACACTTGGTTAGATCACATTTGAAGCATAATCGTTCCGCCACATTGCTCAGTGCTATTGCCCTTGAGCAACAGGCTGCAAATACCAAGATTGCATCTGGAACAACAATACCAGATTCTCAGTCGCATACCAGCACTACCAGTTCCGACAAAGTTGCACAGTCCATTAAAAGCAACCTGGCGCCTGTGAGCAGCTCCGCAACATTAAAACCTGACAGTGCAGGGAGTGGAGATATGATAAAACGGAGTTTGAGTAGCAAGTCCTCACCTGTTATCACGACAATGGAGTTTCTGAGCGTGCCTGACTGCAAGCAAACATAATATTAAAAGAGGGGCAATATGAGATCAATGCCTATTGGTGATATATGAACTAAATGTATAGTATATTGTACATCCAAATTAAAAACTATTATTAATGATTGATTCATTCCATGAAATTACTTTATATGACTAGCATTCATGTATGGATTAATGAGTAGTAAGGGTATGGTGACCTGGAAAGAATTTTATGAGTAGAATGCTAGTGTATTTATTTGATAAAAACTATAGACTTGTACCTTATTAAGCTATATGGTTTATTTCGTTAAGAATATGTATCCATTCCTCCCAAATATTCTACTGAATTTTATGATGGTTAAGTCTAAAAATATATTATGCATATTATGCAATTGGCCAAAGTGTATGTAGTATAATAGTTAGCATCCAAAAGCTATTTTATAGGCTTTATTTTTGTGAATAAATAAAAGCTTTAAAAGTTATTGCGTGCTAAAAGACATGGCGTGGAGAGTTTTATTTTTTTAAACCATATAAGTTTCATATGTTAGGTATATTCAAATGTATTTTCAATAATATGTGTAGTATTATTTGACATATAATAATTCAGTTGACTTTTTGATCAAATCAACGCAGTTCATTTAAGTTGCTCACACTGACTACAATCTCTAATTTTTTCTAAGGTTTAGTATACATTGATATAATGTCATGTCATCATCATCATCATCATGTTTTTTTTAGATGAACTCGCAAAACATTATATTTTCGACTTCATCTGTAATTTTTTTTCTCAAATATGAAAAAATATCCTCGGAGGGTGTGCATCCTTTTTTCACGTAATTAAAACCCAATACTTCATAAATATATATTGGTTTTTGGAAACCGAAAAAAAGAATGGAAGGATTCTACAATATATATATGTTGAAAGTGTGTGTTTTGTTCGTTACTATAATTTCTCAGTGTGTATATATTTGTTTATGTAGTATATAATGTGTATCCACTTTTGAGTTGGGGGTTCACCAAAGGAACTCTGCAGGAAAGTCCTCTTCAAAATCTATATCTGGTTCAGGTATTCGCTTAGGTCAAGAAGAAGCGGAGGAATCTTTGCCAAGTACGGCTCTTAGAGGTACCTTTTCAAAAAGCATACCTGTAACAATCAGTAATTCACACAAAAATATTTCTTTAGAAAAAACGTACATTACTCGACAATGCATGCAAAGAAAGACTTTTTGTTCGTCACTTGGAAAGATAAAGACAGAGAAAGAAAGACAAATGAATTAAAAATGATATAAAGAAATATTTTATCAAATACACAGAAAGAAACGCGCAAATCAAGTCTTCCGCATATAGCCTTTTAGACTAAAACACTCATCACACATGTCATGAGGGCATAAGCGCACCTGAACTTTTGGCATGAGGTGAGCCACTGTGGGTATCACCGTCCCCACCAGAAGATTTCCTCCCACTATCCATTTCACTGCTGCCTGTGGATGCCAAGGTGGTGTTGCTTCCATATGGATCAGAACTTTGAACGGACATGGAGCGAGCCTTCGAGCCGTCAGATCGTCGAGGTCGGTTGTTTGGTGATAACTTTGAAGGATCGACAGAAGTTGGGTCGGCCTGAACAAGGGTAATATATAATTACGGTTTGCATATTAGATGCAGTATGTCTGTTCCATCAGATTTTTTGTGTTTTGTCTACTCAAACTTTATTTTTTTTCAACAAATAAGTATATTTATATATAGTGTCAACTATAGTATATAAGTTACGTGATAATCTAATTAAATGAAAGCTCGATTCAGTACAGTAAAGCAAAAAAATGAACCAAGAAGGAAAATAATATACAATCATATTTTTATAAAACTCATGAAATTTTAGGTGCGCCCCCTCCGAGTAAAAATGGAGTTTTTTTTACTATTGACCTTGGTGCTGATAGTCAATTGAATATTACGTAAATTTCCTATCGTTCACCGGAATGTATACACTTTTATAGTTACAAACTAAGCGTCATCAATTCGACTTTGTTTTGCTATTAAGTAATTAAGTAAGTACTCTCCTTTTTTGTTTCAGATTATTTGCATAGATAGAGTGGTTTGGTAGTATAGTCGTATACAATTAGTATTGTTAGCACTTTATTTGCATAGCGTATTTGGAGTATATGTGATTATTATTGGTATGCTAATCCCATAGTTTGTCTTTCTAAGTTAGTACTTTTTAATATTGTACCGCAATAAGTATCAAGTTTTTTAAAAACTACAGTGCATCTACGGCAGCTTCCTAATTTTCAATCTCATCATCGTCGTTCTGAGTAAGAGAGCTGACCTGATAAGCGAGTGCATTCATCACGATGTGGTATGGAACTACCCCGAGGGGATGAATGTCTTTCATCAGAACGTTTGCAGGAATCTTGTGAAATTGTATGTACTCAAGAAAGTTTCCTATAAAAAATCAATAAAAAGAACAGCCTACGGTTAGGTTTCATGTATAATATATTATAAAAAACATAGACATATTGTATAATGCTTTCACTCGTGTAAAGTTAAAACGATAATAGATGATGACATTTTTAATTTCCTCCCTCTCTACAAAATTTCTTACCAATCACTTCCTTGAGCTGCAGTTCTGGATTGTTGTCACAATACTTCTTACTCCACATTAACGCAGCCTGTTGATTGAAAAAAGGGGAAATGTACTTTGGTACAACTTTTGTAAGCAGACAAAATCAATTTGTTTTTCTTTTCAGAGAGATTAGTTGGCGAACCTGAAACTTTGTAAATTCGTCCGCCTTAAGCTCTTCCCTTACAAGGATCAATCGAACAACATGTTGTGGTAGAAGTGTAAATGATCCCAAATTCAAAACTTCGGTCCCATGCTCATCCACAAACTCTAATACCTTTTTTTACAACCCAAGAAGCTTTTTTAATAAGACGCACCTTACTCAATGCAGAAGACTGGCAACATGTCAATTAATTATAAAATGAAAAGCGACAACAAAATTTATAAGCACATCATCCGACTCACCTTTTGTACCAACGATTTCGTACATTTGTACTGAATATACCGTTCAGCGGAAGCGAGGAGAGCGCATACAGTGTCAACATTAATACAGCTTTGAACAAAGCCAGTACAAGCCTTGCGAAGTTCTTCCAGTCCATAATAATCCGCAGCATTCATCACTCCTAAGTGAAAATAGATAATAAAGGGAAAGTTTTACGTATCCTTTTATTCTTCCTCGACTTTTCTTGTCTTCCTGTTTTTGTTTGTTACATTCATATTGTGCAAGTAAGTACATATATGTGTATGATGCAAAATGGGTTTGCCAGGGTATCATATATATTAACATCATTATAAATTCATACACCTACCTAATAAGGTTCGTGGCTGCAACGTGACATAGCCTGTATGAATATATTCAATCAGTTGTCGGAAGACGTCGGGCTCAAATTCTTCAATGATGAGCGTTTGATGTTGCTGAGGCTATACAAAAGTTGGAAGAAGAGGAGAGAAACCGTTTTCTCTGAACATTATTAAAATACTTTTCGTTCGCAGTCATGAAAATATTTTTAATTCTTGCTTCTTATATTTCCGTTATGTATATCAAACGGGAAGAAGTTTTTCATTCAAAAGTACATAAGTTCTATAATATCTAGCAATAGAGTAGGTATAAACGTACACGGGTGGTAAGAAAGAGAGTTTTTGAGTAAAGTAATATTCAAGCGAAAGAGACTGGGACTATATAAAATTGGGAAAGATGTACGACGCATCTATATAGACGGTTGTTATTATTGACGTAATGCATTCATACGAGGAAAACATACTAATATCCGTTCGTTCCGATCAGGTTACTTGAAAAAATGGTGCTGCAAGGTATGAATACCTACAAGAAAGGGATGCCGTTGTTAGGTACCTGAGACTGCCTTGGAAGTACACAAGGAGTAGAGATTTTTCGCATGATCTGATCTACTGAATATTATATTTCATATAATGTATTCTGCTCACAACATGACAAACAGATATAGATCGTTATTGCGCTACTAAAATGGAGTGAGTGGCTGTTTGCTCAGTTTAATGAAATAAAGATCAAAAGAAAGTTAGCAAATATTCTATACTTTTATACGATGATACATAATGCTTATAAAGGTGCCAGTCCAGTGAGCGCAACTTTAGCTAATGAAACGTATGTGAATTATTTGGGGAAGGATTATTTTTAAAGCAGAAACAACTCCTGCGCAAAACTATTAGATAGCTAACGATATATATACAAGTATATTACGACAATCCCAACATAAAATAGTTGTCAAATCAGCTCTTCTCAGATAGTGCATGTCTCGACACTACACACATGATTGGTTTCAAACGCGCACACATCTAATTTATTTCATGACACGATCAAACAAACACTAAGAATTGGGAAAGCTCTCCCGTTAAATCCAGTTAAATGACATTTTAGAATCCCACACACCACCAATAATGTGTGGGAGTATTATTCCTCTGGGGTCTGCTCAAGCATTATTATAGCATTATCGTTGGAAATTTTTAAAGGCAGAAAGAGAAAAGTACTCGTGTGATAATAAATCTATATTTATAACAGGTTGAAACTCAAAAGCCTTCAGAAGGGCAAGTCAGGAACATGAAGGAAATGAAAGTGGTGAATGTTGTCTAATTGAATACAGTTCTCGCTGCGAAGGAACGATAAAATGTTTTAAGAACTTTTTCTGAATTATATACTCGAGCTCAAATCGGAATAATATGGGAAGGTGTGAGGTACCAGATATTATGCATAAAGAAGAGTACGTGCATGTTTTTTAAGTGAGGGGAAGAAGAGTTAAGTGATTGCTGCTGGAGACGAGATAGACTCATGCTTTTTGCCAGACGAATGAAGTATGTTCTGTACGAATTCGTTGAGTTGAAGTATCTTATTAAATCGACTCATTCATACGTTTCATCATCTTGCTCAAGAGACACCATACAAACCTTGCATCGTCATGTTATGTATGTGCTCTGATGCCAGAAAGTGAAAGCAATATTAGTCACCATGTATTTCTCTATACAAAGAGATGGAGTTCTACAGTCTCAAATTTAATGAGACAAAGATTTTCAAAAGGAGACAGAAAAGAGGAAAGAGAAGAAGTGTGTTTCTGGGAAGAGAAAGAAAAGTGTCGAAGAATTGCTGAAAAGCGTGATGAAGAAAGATAGACAGGAAGTAAGAAGAAAGACAGAAAGATACATGCATACAAGTACATCAACTACTATTTCAATAAGGCACATTCCTACTTTTCACCTACGGACATACACCCAAGAGCAGAGTATGTATGTTGAGAGTGCGAGGTAAACTTTTTTTTGTCTTTCTAAGGGAAGCAGACGACGAGAAAGAGAAAGTAGCATCACATGAATGAGCACGGAACTCGGAAACATACAGCAATCATCATGTACAATACAAACGTACAAGAAAGAAGTACGTAGGAAGGACGAGCAAAAATACATAACTATACAGTTTTGGTTATGCTACTTATGCATGTATTTTTTATGTATAAAACAGAGAGAAAGAGGAAGTCAGAAGAAGTCACCTCGGAGATGGTCGAAAGCTGATGTTGAAATCCTCGCTATAATGTCATTTTCCGTGGAAAGGACAAAATATAAGTATACATATACACACATCATAAAATGTAATTATTTTTGCTCATTTGTCTTTTTTTTATGTACCACACTTCTCTGCTATAAGAACAGAAGACAGAAGATGATGGCATGATGATGATGTTGATGATGAGGACGACATGAAAGTAGGACAGAGAGAATGAAGGAAATTGCCATTAGTTTTGTAGTGAAAGAGAAAAATGTCAATATGGCTTGTTACACTTCATTTCATTATCTACGTTAAATGACTTGACTGGCTGATGCTGATAATGTTGATGACTACAGTATAGTAAAAGCAACATACTCTAATGTGTAAAAACAAGGTTACGAAAAGAAAGACGTGTTCGTCTTCTTTGAGTAATTAAGCAATAATTCCAGGTGCTGCATATATATCTATTATGTAAGTTGCCTACTTACGACATGGACATAACGTCATGTTGATGTTATTAAATTTCACATCTCATTCCTTGAAATATGATTTAGAGTGGGCACAAAGGAGTTTTTCTTGGTAAAAACTACTTCAAAATATTATACACATCATGTCTGAGTAAGTATTTATGTATGTATGTAACTGACATGAGTGGTGGATGTGGGGTAATGTATGTATGTACTGTGAAATATATAGCGACACAGAATAAGAGACAGGCATGGAAGATAACATAATATTATGATTCCTTTATGAAATCTAGTTTTGTTTTTTAACATGACCTTCAGTATAGTTTAGGCAAAATGTCAAATTAAATTGGGAACGTACTGACGGTTTAGATGGTTGGTTCTGCATGTTCAGCAATGGTTCCGAACTCCGCTTCAGAAACAATCTCAGTTTATTTTCACTCCGCGGAGGGTCCTTCTTCTTTTGAGGTGACGGTTGTTGATACAACATTTTGTAGAATACCCTGAAATTCAAAGTTTAAATCATTATAATCACATTAGAAAATGAGCAACTGCTAACAAAACAAAGTTTGTGAGAAAAAAGGACAAAAAGGAAATTAAATCTGTTGTGGGAAATGGAAATTTATATAATATTTTATCAACCTGCTTCTCGCAGCCAAAACTGCTCTCACAGCACAAACAGGTTCTCTGGTATCTCCAACCAGGAACGTAACGTCACAAAGTTCAGGCATAGACGCCAAAAATTTCATATCCTCTGCCAATCCCGTCTTATTTTCAAAGGTCGAGAAGTCAGGTTCGTCACCCAGAGACTCCGCCATCATGTAAAATGCTTCACTGAGCATCCCTCTGTCCTCTTCGGTGTACTCGGACAGACTGCGAGCCAAAGTGAAGAGAAATGGGAATGAAAATGGGTAAAGAAGCGGGGTAGTAGTGGAGTGATGATGCGAAGTATGCTTTAAGAAAGGGAGTATATATATAAAGTGCTGGTGGCGTAGGGGCAGCTGCTGGAATAGAGTGTAAAAAGAATACAAGGTCCATTAAGCAACAGATGTGATTTTTACCACTGCGCTTTGGAACATGCATGGAATGAGTCGAGCAAGGCAGTAGAGAAGGACTCCAAACAAGAAAAGCTGTGTATGGGCTAATTGATAAATGCTTTAAAAAAGATTATATATGAACGAAAATGTTGGGTTCTTATTACAGAATCCTTTATAGCCAGGCATGCTATGGTTGCGCGTATTAGCCAATTAAAAATGTATGATACATAATGAATGTCTGGGAAAAGATGAGCCGAGAAATTCTGTGCAAACAAGCCAGAATTAAAATCGAAAGCGAATCCAGAGGCGAATCATAAGATATAAGCGAGAAACGGAGTGAAAAGCGCAGGTTTCTTTTTACTTACCTTTTATATGTTTTGTATAGAAGGAAGCAATCACCTAATTCCTCACAGTAGTCCACAGGACAAAACCACCCATCATCTTGTAAAAGTAGGTCCTAGCTCCAGGACTTGTGGTGAACAAACATATGCGTCAAGTTGATAATGATATGAATACGGCGTAGTTCTTGCGTGGATAAGCTGGCTATAAGTCTATCCAGCTCCCGATATTATGTACTTTCTGGATTATGGAACACTTGTCACGGAGGTATATAAAATGTATATACACGAACGGGTTTCTGCGTATCCGATATGTATAGTATGCCGTGTTTAGTAAATCACGCTTTTGTGAGAGAAAATCTTCGCGTTAGATATCCAGGTGCTTTTGTTCCATTAACGTGGTACACATAATGAACAAACCTTGCGGGAAGTTGTGTGGTGAACGAAGGAAGAAAGGAAAAAGGATATAATTTTTTTTATCTTTCTCAAAACTCATGTATATCTATGTAGGTGGATTTACGAGTAGTGTATTGTTGCTCCAAACGAATAAAATGGTGAGTCTGCAAGATATTATGTTCATAATATGTTGCTGGTTTATATTATATAGATGTGGTAATATCAAACCAAATACGCCCCAAGTTTCGTTCGGTTCAGTTCTATATTTTTCAAATCAAAAGGTGAAGGATGCAATTAGGATAATTGAAAATGGGTAAAATGGAAAGGAAAGGGATTAGGGAAAAGTAGAAGTTTGGAAAAGCTCTCGATGATGGAATACGTGTGTTTTTTCACCTATTCACAAAAATTTTAGTAGTCGTGTCTACTCTGAATTCGAAACCTGATGGAAGCAACTTGGAGTGTGATACGTGATAATTAAAGAGTACTCTTCTGTTTTTATTGTTCGTGAAAAATAATGAAAATGGGGCTTTTCAATCTCTAAACACAAACAGAGAAAAGAACCAGTGTGTATTTTTTGTATTAAATGGAGTAAATGAAACTGAGTCGTAAGACAACATATGGGAAACTGACTGTGAGAGTGAGGGAGTAAAGGGCAGATGACGGTGACCGAAATGAAAGTATGAACAAGAATGGTGGTGTGCAAGTAGTCAATGGAAAGAGAAAGTGGAGAAAGCTCATACTCTTTTTATATGTATCATGAGAGTTTCACGCTTATGGGCATATGTAATGGAATATAATATAAGAATATATAAGTGTTATTATAAAAGGGTATGTGTCTATTCATTCAGTGAGTGAATAAACTGGTAAAAGAAGGATCGATAGTGTAGTGCAGCAGGTGGTTCTACCATCTTCGGGTGGGATGTTGTGGCGCAAGCGAGCTCACACGTTCTCACGATGAGTAGAGCACCAGTTGGATTCCAAAATGTACTCGTGGTTCCAGACAGGCAGCAGCAGTTGTGACCTTTTCGAGAAGTGAGCTCAGGAGCAAAAACTTTGTCTGCATGGATTTTTCATGCTCAAGAAATGATGGAGCCAATGCGAACACAAGATGATGTTGTATGAAAAGTTTTCTGAGAAAACTAGGAAAAAGATTGAGACAGAAGCTACGCGTACCCCAAAGGATTGACTGTGAGAAACCTTCCTGCTTCTATTCTTCTATCAGGAAACATACTACATTAATGTATTTATATGATTTTGCAATGCTTATGTAGTAGTATAACATTGTGCATCAAAAATTTAAATTCGATACGTATCCCAACAAAGTATTCACTGCTCCGGCGTACGTACGTCAATCCTAAGTTAGCATTGTAATACGTGTCCTTGTCACTGTGAGCAGGGCACACATCCTGTTCTGTGCTCTGTCAACCGAAAACCGTTTGATGTGAAGTCTAGAAAGAAACAAAATCTGTCAACGACACCGTATGAGACAAGATATTACATACTGGATGATAGTCAAAGTTGGAGTTATCAAGCGTGACTTATGAGAGCAATCTACCAACAAAATATGACACCATTCAAACATTTTGAAACGTGCTGCATTGCTTTTGACACAGACAGTGATTTTTACATGCTTCAAAGATTTTGTGCGTCACTGGAATAAAATGTATGCTGTCAAACTGTCATTTAACTATGCATTGAAGACTTATTATAGAAGAAAGACAAGTAAAACTTAATGATGTAAGATCCTTCATGATCAAAAAAAATTGGAGAGGATTTGATTCGCTTGCGGTTGATTTGGAAAGTTGTCAGCTTTGATGTATCAATTTATATGAATAAAATGAAATTAAAAATTAATTAGAATCTCTTCTCTGTAAGTGAATGTTACCATTAATAACTGACACAAATACTGTGTTTCTTTCAATATGCTCCAGTTTGCAACTCAAAAGCTTTTTCAAAACGCATAGAAGCTGCTCTACAATTTTTGTAAGCCCCACAAGTAGAAGACAGCCCCCCAGTCTGTCTGCTCTTTAAAACAACACACTCAAAAATTATCCGACCTAAATTCATACCCAAAATTAGAATTTATGTTGATGTACTCACTTGAGAACATGGACCAGCCAGTAGAAACACAACATTCTATTCCACCTCACTTTGTTCCAACCAGTTACTCGGAAGTTGTTCAATGAAAGGGATCAAAAGAAGTTTTGTCGAATAAATCCCAAAGGGCAATTTGATGAGAACCAAAGTCTAATGAGATTCGTTGTATAATGTGTCTATAACCTTGAACGCGAAACTCGGCAAGTTGAAGCAACATCATAACAAGATCAACGTAATAAAACATATTCTTTCTCAATATTAAAATCAAGATCCGTAATATTACTGATGATTACGGGAGCACCACAACTACTAATGACCTAGCTTCACCATGAAACTATGACGCATAAATATATTTGTGAATGAAAAGATGATGTTCAAAGCAAGAGTTGTAATTTAAAAAAGGTTCATATAAAATCATATTATAATAGCTTACATGAACTAGTGCCATTGCACAACTCCCATTCAAGTAAGTAGTTGTGGTTTCGTAGAAAAAGAAAAAGCCATTACCGTTCCGTGTCGCTTTTCTCCCATTATCAACATCAGCAGTGCAACCATTGAAGCGATATGCAGTTGTTTCCTTTGCCACAACCGAATCACATACTTTCATTTCATTATGGTGGGATAGAACACTGCTCCAATGCTACTACTCGCGTTGGAGCTGCATCGTTTTGAATTTTTGGATTAATGCTCTTACAACATCATGACAAGGCAGAACTTTAGCTTAGCTATTGTACTGTTTTTATAAAAGCGTGTTCACGCATCGCCTCAAGTATTACCAAAACTTGGGGATCGTTAGCACAGATTTTCAATCCCATTCAATCTCTTTTAATGGAGGGATAATGCATCGAAACATCGAAAGTGTTGCGGCTTATCTAATTCCAGTTTAATTCACATCCGCCGTTCCCACCGCTCCACTCCATCATCCATCCCATTTTTTTGCCACCTTTTGTGGTCTCCCAAAATGGTGCATTGTATCCATTTATGAGCACCAAAAACGTGCAAAGTTTCACCTTGACTTGGCTTTGGCTTCTTCCACTTCAGTGGCCCAGCTTCACATTACATGTGTAGTAGTAGTGTGTATGTATATATTTTGTCGAGAAAAGGAGATAAACATGGAAAACACGTAGAAGAAAACTTTTCTCGTCGACACCAACATCTTTCTGCCAACTCCACCAAACCAGAGGACAGGTGAAAGATAAGCTGGTGGCTCGTGAGTATGTACTCCATGCATATTGAATGATTTTGGGAACGATGTCATTCCCAATGATGATGATGGTAGTGGCACACCATTCCACGGATTTAGAGCACTATACATGTCCTTGATAGCTCCTGACGTGGAATGGATTACTGTCATTAATAGTTCATTTATCCCATTTAGTTACCCATTAGATGAGTGCTCTGTTCCGATTGAGAGCAACTTGGTGTGTCTGTAACCATTTACCTTTTCTTCATTGTACTGACGATCCGTTACTTAACCTGGTCTCTGCCCCTTCATTAAGTTTTTAGACGGCTTCAACTGGCCTAACTTTGTTAACAAATGTTGTCCTTCAGTATTTTGCTGGCTGCTCGTCATCCTCGTGTCTGCAGTGGGGCATGGCGATTTAGATTCAGCCAAGCAAAGGGCCAAGAGAAGAGGAAGTTTGTTGAGTAAGACGTGTCATCAAAGAGACAGAAGACAATGTATAGTATGACTATTGGAGTAGTCACCACTCCATTTATGCCGTTAACTTGATAGGATTATCCATGAAAAACTTTTTATTCTGGAACTATCGTCATCGTCATTCCCGTCAGAGTCAGAGTAGGGATGACAAGGGAAAGCATATCATCAGAAAACTTTAGGACTAGAAAGCAAAAATAGCATTCAAGCTAAACGCTCATTGCCAGAGCAGTTTGATAGGAATCGATGGAGCGAAATGGGAGGCTGATAGTGTAAAAAAATGGATTGAAGATAGTGGGAGAGAGAGAGAGAGAAAAAGTTTAATCTCATATCGCGGACAACATCAACAAACTAGCTGGAAGGAATGTGTGTAAAATATATATGAATGAAGGAGTTGAAGTATAAAGATATTGTGACAAAGTGCAACTCGGGATGACTCAGTGAAAGTGAACAGGAGAAGAGCAACCAGCCACTCTAATCATACAAAGAGACTTGGGACCGTCAATGGAAATAAATGTCTCTCTGCTTGAGGCTCCCACACCCCTTCCAGAGCACAGTTGGAGGAGGCTAAACCAAGAATAATGTTATGAAAAGTGTACATACATACATAATCAATCATATTATGCCAATGCCAACACCGTTTTTATGTGCTTGTATAGTCAGTAGAAAGAGAAAGTCTCACTTTTCGTCCCCTCTCTCAAATATAGTGAAATATTATAAAGTAGGAAATTCCTATGTAAATACATGTACATTTTTTACAAACTTTTAGAACAGCTATAGGCACACTACTCTGTTTGGGATTCACAATCAAAACTACAACTTTTTCCCTCAAAACTTTACTCCTGGTGACTCAGATTATTTAGGTGAAGTGCCGCCCCACATTTTATTTTTGTTTGCTCGTTGCCAAAAAAAAGTGTAGAACCTGATTTGGTTTCGGGTAGGACACAATTTTTTTCATTGTATTACAGACAAGAGTAGTCCTCTAATCAGAATCTTTTGACTACACCTGGAATTTACAGCAATTGTAGCCATCATTTCCACATGTTTTGGAGCAGAAAAAAGACATTGTTAAAATTCTGGTAATGTGATGTAGGCAAGTTCTAGTCAAGTATAGGGGTTTCACAGTTACGCATGATGGGTACATAGTGCCACGCCACAATCACAATAGGTACGACAAGCAGAGTTGATTTTTTTCATGAAAAAATTCAAATCTTTTCATAGATCGCTGCTCTAATAGCCATTCAGAAAATTTTGAATGAAAGTCTCGTTTCCCATTACTCCATTGAAGGAAAATATACACGGTCGCAAATTATACTATAAACCTATATAAGAGTTGGGCATGTAATTGTATAAAACTATTCGTGAAATAGGACGAATTCAAACAATGACTCGCTGTAACATAACTCTTTTGATTGATCCAACAAAAGGATAGCTTCCTGGTGTAATAATACATTATGTATGTATATATCCATGAAAAAACTGATGGAGATGCTTGATCTACTCTCTCCTGCTTGCTGAAAAGAAGAGGAGCAGTGAAACTAACTGATTTGTTTCCAGCTTGATTTGGTAGTGGATGTAAAGTTCGCTAGAGCTTCGTTGATGTCGTCACTCTTTCAGCTGGTTGACGCCTGTATTTTCATAGCTATTTCACCGATTTACAAACTCAACTCTAGTTGACTGAGCATCATCTCATCGGTTGCTTCCTAATTCCTATAGGCATGCAATGCATTTGACGGAGCGAGAGTCTTTTGAGTATGCATCCAACGTAGCAGTTTTTTGAAGAAAAGGAAACTATTTCATCTTTGGACCTTTTTGGTGTGGCCAAATTCCATAAAACTGTCATTTGGCGTGCTTTCACCAATTCACTATTTTCTGATTGTGCTTTCAGGACCTCTACTTGAGCCCGAGTCTCATTGGCTCTCTTTTTTGTACCAAAATGTTGTAACTTGCAACTGCTACGTTTTTGTACATGCATTTCATATAACTTATACACTAATGTATATTATTCTTTTGTTATTCGATTTCACATCCAAGAGCCACAGCAGGAGTGACTATAAGCAAAGAATGGATGGAACGGATAAAGGGTCCACTTGATTGTTATTGTCAACTGACAACAAAAACTCCAGTTAGGTTTAGGTAGTTGGCATTTGTGTACCCAGTACTAGTAGTCCTATACCTTCTACTAAACTTACTGTTAACTTGGAGTAAATCTTTTTCTTTCTTTTTGACAATTCTTCGCCGGTAGCCAACCGCCTGCCAATTTTGAGACGCTTTGCTAGTAATATAGAGGGAAGGGATCGTTTCAACATATCGAACCCATGTCTCAAGCACTTTACGTCACTTTAGCAAGAAAAGTCATGGATATATATACATTGGTTAAGCTAGCTAAATCAGTTGGTTGACAAAAAAGGAAAGTTGTCTAACTCTCAGTTTGGAAACTTGAGAGGATGGAATTTTGTTTCAAAAAATGACTGAAAAGGAGGGTTTATTATGTACTTTTTGATTCCCTCTCTCTCTTTCTGTTACTTGAGCTCATATCATAACATATATATTATATAATGTCGTCTGCTTTCTGTAAACCATAGCCAGAAGGGAAAACGGGAGAGGAAAAAGTGAAAGCTTACGCCTTAACAATTCCAAGGAGAAAAACTTAACTTTTACTCTTGGTAAATGGGAATGTATAGGACCATTCAATCCATTTCAAACGAAATTTGATGAGGTTTACACGTCATACGCCGTATGCTAACGTTTCCTGTTTCTCTTCTCTGTGTGTGTGTGTGCTCTCATGTGTAATACATGTGCGCTCAAACTCGTATCCAATCCAGATTGTACCATATGATATTATACCCTTCAACACATATAATTATGAACTCACATAAGCTATGCATGTATGGAGATTATCCTTTGAAAACCTTGCTGAACATGCTTTCGGAGGTCCAATTGCTCTTCTCCTCAAGTTAGTTGACCTACATTTTGGTTTTGTACGCTCCAAAAGTTTAAAATTGGCTGCATAATAATATTTTTAGTTCTTCAATTATAGCATGTATCTTCTATATAGCGTAATATGGTTTTGTGCTCTGGTACTCATTAGGATTTACCCTCTTCGGAAAAGAATTATATTTATGTTGCCCCAATGTTATACGTGGTCATCATCCGTGATATCATTGTATTACTTATGTTGTGCAAGTCAGCAATAAAAAAATTAAATTGGCTAAAAAAAATTTGACAGCTCATTGTCATTGAACGGTTTCCTCAAGTGCCTGCCCACTGACTGCCTGCCTGCCATCCCATCCCATCAAGTCTCGCTAAAGTTTTCCAAGAAATTTTAGATGAAACTCTCCAGTTATGCGTGTCCACTTTATCTCAACTTTCCATTCTCTCTGATAATATTCTACAACAAAAGTTTCGGAGCACCGGCTACCATCCGCTTTCATTAGAAAACTCACCCAACTCATTTTTTATGTCACTCCATTTTGAAACAGGCATTAGGCAGACTATTACGAGACTCATTCAAGCCAGACCTTGTTTTTGAAATAAAGGACTATCAGGGAAGTTTGCAATCATGCTGAATAAGGCATTCAGTCCTATAACAATTTACCCAACTCCTCCCATTTCCATCCCAAAAATTAGAAATGGAGTCTCGATTTAATTGCATTCTATCGTTTCAATCTTTAATTAGAACCAAGCTAGATTTTCAAGTTAAGTTTATAATTAACAATATTAAACAACTAAACACAATATAAACTTATGGCATAAATCTTCTAGTTAGTGTTACTTACGTTTTTGAAATGGATATATTATGAAACCTGAAAAGTTGAAGCGTATTAGCCACTCTAAAGAACCGTAGCAGCAAAGTTATTTGGTGCATAAACAACAATGTTTAGATCAGGGCATATTTCTCCCTTACATCCTGACTTTTTGACATGATCTTGCTACTCAAAGGCAGCCCTCTTAATATAAGTTTTACTGTGGCTCTAATGACTCCTTTCCCTAAGTATAATCTCGTGTCTAGTTTGACTTTAATAGGGATATAGTCAGAAATATAGATACACATAATGTTTTGCAGATTCCACAGTACCAGTGCAAAAACTTCACTACATAGTGTCGTTAAAGGTACTCAGAAGGAATAGTTGGTTCGCACCGCACTGGCGAAGCTTCATTTCATTGCACCAAGTCTAGTCTAAGCAAATGCATCGTCGTTAGCACCGGCGGTAGGGCTACTGGCTAGGATATCCAATTTTTCATTCTGATTCCCCATTCTCCGCCTCCTCGTAATGTATCTAAAAGTTGTGAACAACGGGAAAAGGAAGCCTTCATCAAGAGCCTCTTTTCATTTCCTTTCTTATATGCATTGAACAAAAAACAGCGAAAAGGCTTTTGTGTTGGCGCTTGATAATACACCGTATCCGTTGCATTAACATGTCAAAACTGTACTATACCCTAAGAAATACTACGGAAACCCCGGAATGTACATATGTCTTAATTTGAACATTACCAAGAACCTCCTTCCCAGTTTGGCTTTCTCCTATTAACAACTTGACAGTAGTAAAAGTTGGGAAAATTGTAGGGTCAAAACACACAATGGATAAAGCACCGTAGGCATCCAGCACGTTAAGAGAAAGCATGAGAAAAGAAGTGTGGATTCGAGTGGAGGTTACGAATGTATATACATTTGAGTGAACCATGCTAGTTAACGCATTCAGCAAGTTTTGGCTTATTAGCGTAATCCCATTCCCTTCTCACGCATTGTAATCCATTTTAACGCAATGTTAATCAAGGAACTGAGTTTCGGATGGGATTTCTCCGTATCGAGTTTGTGTATCCTACTTTTCACTCGCTTTTACTACCCAACTGTATTTTTTTTTAACTTGTTAAAACTCATCTTTTTCCTTCCAAGAAATTTCACTTGCAAATTATTATTTTTCTCTGCCATTCCATGCCTTTATATATATATATATATTTTGCTATGATTTCTTGAATCCTAAATTTGACTATAATGCGAAAATGAATGCGAAGATTTTACGAAACAAGAAAATTACTTTCATGTAAAAGCAAACAAAAAGTCACTGGAAAAAAAATCATTGGACTGAGCGAAGCGAATAATTTAAACATAAAAGCATCAGCCAACCAACAAGTCAGAAACCGCAAAGTCCAATAAACCTTTTTCCATTGTTAAACATTTGGCTTTAATCAAACCCACGCTCATCTTTAAACTGGATTATTCAGTTCAGTGCAAAATAGGCACAGTTACTCTGCTCATAGAAAAACATAACTTCGTTAAGATAACAACAGAAGCCGTTAGGTTTTCCCAGCCAAATTATACGTAAAACTTTTTTTCAGTGTGAACGAGCATCAGCAAGCAACATTTGCGAACCAAGGGAAATCGAATGATGGGAATGAACACATCTTATAATTTTTGTCTCACTCTTTCGCATTCATGCTAGGAAAAAAATTACACGCTCATCTTCAGTTATACTACTGTTTTAAGTATATTGGCGCTTTGAATATCGTAATCGTTGTGTCCTATATAGAGTCTTTTGGGTACAAAAGCAAACATCGCAATGGAGCAACGTCTGTTAGTGTCACATCACCAACGAGGGTAAAAGTAAGTTGGGATGAGTGGATTTAAATAATGCATGATATTATGCATAATGTTTACCACCAAGTCGTTGAAACTCCAAACGCAAGTAAATACCTTACACTGAGACTACTCCCATTTTGTGTCATTTTGAGTTTTCCATGTGCACACTGCACATTAGGTAGATTCCTCACTGATGCAAATAGAAGAAGAGCACCAGTTTTTTTAGTGAAGCAACAGAGAGAAAGTAATCCATGAGAGAGATCATGGCTTATCGCAGCAAGCAAGTGAAGCACTACGGCAAACACCCTCGAGACTTGCAGATGTACACGAAAACATTCTCATTATTACATACTTTTTTTTCTGGAACAAGGAATAAGGAAGGAGAGGATAAAGAGGTCCGCATCCATATGCATAGTATGCAGAGCATTCCCATATCCCATCTTTATCCTGGTAATTACATTGATGGCGTAATGTTGTTATGTTACACAAGAATGGAGTGTGTGTGATGTGATACTTGCTAAAAAGTACTGCAGTAGAAATGATTGTCACTTGAACTCTCAAACGGTTCACTTGAAACGACAACGGGCAACGCGACAGAAGTAGAAAAATATCGAGTGGCTGGTCTGCTCTACACGCGTGAATGTGAAAATCTAGGCAATTTTATCTTGAATGCTCACTCTCTCCTTTCAAATGGCGACAGAAAGTTCCAATGAAAGACACATAGCATGCAAAGTAAACACATGCATACGTACGTACTTGACTGCATCACCACAATCGTGCTTAACGAAGAATAAGAGTTGAAACTTGTAACATTTTCTGCGAACTAAGTAAGTATATCTTTGTTTGGGGCCGATAAGGCATGTATGTAGAGAGAGAGAGAGCGAATACGTAAAGTGGGTAAAATTCTCATGGGACGCCACATCAGTCTTTATAGTTCACACTGGGTTTTCAGCTGTTTAGCAGAAAGAGAGCAGCTTTTTCCTCGTCTTTGGATTTACTAGGGGGACTTTTTCGTGATGGGAGTGAAAAAAGTGAGTGAAAACTTGCCTGACTTTCCTCTACCTTCATTCGCACAAAGTTCAGGACTCACTTGTTTGAGGTGATTGAGTGTGAAAGCTGGATGCTCGTGCTTAATACTTTTACTACTACTTGCTCCCGCTTTGGTTTTAGTTGCTGCCGTTTTTTACAAATGCTTTTGAATCTAGACATCTAATAATAATATGCATTCCACATCTTTACAACTCTCCTCCACCATTTTACTTGAAAGACGTCTCCATCCTCAGAATCTGCATCATTCCGTGTGTACCTTATCAAATGAAAAACACATACGTAATACACTTTAGAAAAACTTTTGCAAATGAAAAGTGAAAGCAATTTTCATGCGTCCTACCTACGATGAACATATTTCACTTTTAAAGTTGCCATTTGAGTCAAAAATGAGTTTTAGGTAGTTTCTCCATGACTTTCCGTAACAATCGGTTAATTTGAGTTTGGCGAAGGAAACCAAGTTTTCTTTTCTCTTGTATGAATAAACGGGATTCAAGTGGTGTTGACTGTTGACTCCGTTTTCCCAACGGCCTTTGTCATGTCTGAATCTCCAATTTCCTTTCTTAGCCATTGTGCCCTGCCTTGTATAGCCGACATTACAGCCGTTTTTGTTGGGACAGAGAAAAATTAATAGTTTAATGAAATATATAGAATGTGTACATGCATCATTGACTGCTTTTAAAGGATCGTTTGGGTGGCATAAATTGAACTCCAGTTTTGCTATGAGCTACTCGCAGCTCAGGGAAGATGTAGATAGGAGGGGAGCACACGTAAATCTTAAGTGTTTTGGCTGCAATGCCGTTTGATGTAAAAAGTGATTGTGGAGATCTGCAGGGAAGCAGAGAGCGAAACGATTTCGACATGTTGTGAATACCTATGATGTACCTACGTGTATTATGTATGTATGATGAAGATGAACCATGATATATTCCTAGTTAAAAACTTGTGTTAGACCTTTGTTATAGGTAACTGAACTCAAACAAAAGAGTTTCCCACTCAATGAACAAGCTATATATGATGTTGTTGTTAATGAAGATGCTGATGTCTTGGGACCAGCTCTGCTCTGTTCCTCTGCTGCTGAACCCTAGTTTGGGAACTGAAAAACAATGCAGAAAAGGTTCCGAAAAAAGAAACCGCACGAATTGCATGTATACCACATGAAAGTTTTACTTCGTTTGCTATTGAGAGAACGCACACACGGATGAGAGGAGAGAGTTGGGAATTCCACTAACAAATTCTCACTTTCCCCGCTGCGCCTTCCATTTTTCTGACAGTTTTTCTCTCCCTCAGTCACTTGCCACTTCAAAATAAAAAGAGGAAATAGGAGGAAACCCAAAATATTTTGCAAAATGGTAAAACTTTGACTAAAACTGACAAGGGATTGGATATGGGAGAAAAAGTTCAGAGAGCAGAAAAAACTTGGCCTTCCAGTATTATTACACTTGTACAGTTGCTAAAAGTGTTGTCAGCACAAAATATAATATCAGTGCAGGAGTAAGAGAGGGAGAGAGAGAAATACGAAAAATTGACACAAAAACCTCTTACTGCCTCCTTGCTTTCGTTTCATATCCTTTTGTCCTTGTCTGTCTCAAGACTCAAGACGAAGATTGGAGTGGGAAAAGAATGGGAGGACCGACTGGCTAAAAGTATTACTGTTTGGCGTCACTCTAGTCATCATCACCACCGCCACCACCATCAGAGGCATGATACACACGCCAGGAAAATGAAATGGGTCCTTCTTCCTTTAAGTTTTTGTTTCTTCTTCAATCCCTCACTCCTTCTTCGTATTTTTCAACTGTAATGCTTTCTCCAGCTGATATATTATATTGTATGAGCATTATATTAACATTTTTATACCTCGGTTTACTTATCCAATCCAAATGTAGTGTGGGTGGTTGGTTGTAACGATGATATGATGATGATGATGATGTTGTTCGTGCCGTTCCCACAAAAGATTGGGTTTGCTTCCAAAAAAATTCAGAGCAACTTATCCGGACAGGAAGCAACCTGAATAAAAAGTTCACATTGCTTCCTATCTGATTTTGAATGCTAGATTTTTGCTTCTATGATTTCTAAACAAGATAGATATCCACTAGGGCTCAGCCGTGATAATACATTTTTTCTTCGATTTGTGTGAGGATGCTCCCGATCTTATTTATCTGCTACATGACCGATGAAAAAAGGAATGAAAGAGTGAGTCACTCCATATTTTTCTTGGGCTCTATAAAGAGCAGCCTAGAATTCAATTGTGTGTATGTAGTTGTACTATGGAAAGATTACATGCACTTTGTACATCTTTTCTAAGCTCTCTTTGGCAAACGCCGAGCTTTTTGCTACCACATATATACATATTCATAGGTACATCCTTTCCTAGTCCATTAATGTAGTATGTAGGTATATGGACGGATGGATGGTGTAGACCAGATAGTAATTTTGCTTTCACTGCTTTTTTCAGTCTGTATCTCAACTTGCCATGGGTTGATTTTGGTTCATGCAAAAAAAAACACGACTCAGGCTTGACGGTTTGAAGAGAAAGAGCAAAAGAGGAGAGAAATATTATTAAGTTTATATCGATATAGCTAATACAATATTATATACATATGTGGAGGAAGGCAGTCGCTGAGCGTTACTATAAAAATTCAGTCCATGGATGAAAAATGACCATTGCCAAACCACTAAGAGGAAATTTCCTTACGTTGTCCTAATGGATTTGGCAAGAATTTCTACGCTTTTCCCTCTCACTCGTCTTCTTCTTCTTCCTATTCTTTTACTATTCATTCTTTTTGTGGTTTGTAGAACGATGTACAATGTTCGATTTTCTCCTTTTTTCAATACAACTTACACTTTACACTACTGAATGGATTCTCATTCCCTTTTATCTTCACAAGTATATATACTTATGTACGTACATGCATGTTCGCTCTTGTCTTCTGCTCTGTCTGGTAACTTTCTTACATGGTGGAGTTATGTATTGAATGTGGTCCGCAAAAACATAGCTGGTGAACAAAAAAGTGGAGTCCATAAAAGATGTTATGCATATAGAATACTGAAGATCCGGTTCCTTTTTTTCATTGTATTAAAACATATATACATTTTCTACATCACCGTATAAGACACTTGGATGAGCTGGGAATAGTAGAAGGCTATATGGAATAGAGAGCCAAAACCAAGGACAATCAAGGAAAAGAAAAGAAGAAATATGAATAGATCCAAGTGGGTGTGTACGTTATCACTTATTCTTCCACTTTCTTTCTCCCTTATTTCTTTTCTGTCGTGTATCTCCACATCTCACATTTCTTCTCGAGGACGTTTTTTTTCTTGCGTCTTTCTTCGTCTTGGCTTCTCCAACAAAGTGAATTTTTATTAGTTTCCAAATTTTCAAACAGGTTACTACTTTTTCAGTTGTTCTATTCTGGTAGAGAAATTACATTCAATTTTTTCACCCTTCCATGATTATGGGCTCTGAAATATATATTATTTACGTGGACGGATGAACCCGCACTGCTCTCCACTCGGGAGCCCACCAGTCTAAAATGTAATGTGCAATATATTTTACTGCAATGAAAATACTGACTGTGGCTAAAGAATGGAAATATTTATGATCCCACATTTTCATTTCCGTTTATGTAAATATCGATTTCATACAATTTCAAAATGGTTTCCCTGAAATTCATGAAAATGGCCACATACGCTATATACACGTCGCGCACGACAGACAATGATGTTTTTGGGTTTCGTTCTCTCATTCTTGTTTCTCCTGCAAGGAAGTCGTGAATAGGGAAATGGCAAAATATAGCAATTCACTCAATAGAGAAGCACACTTGGAGACGACGTTTACGTGTACATAGATAAACCTTTATGCTCCGTGCCTGCCTGCCTTCCTTCTTTTCTTTCCATCCGAACCAACGTTGTTCCCAGACGACTTTCTCCCTCTCTCTCTAGCTCCCTCTTATCATAAATTACAAACGATCCTCTGGGAATTGAAAGGAAAAGCAAGATAGATACAATCTCTGATTGAATGTAAGTGAGATGATGGTGAAGGGCGAGAACTCTAAGCTAAATAAGTGTTTGCGGTAATCGTTATACATTCCTTAGCCTTTTCACTCCGCTTTGGATAGTGAAGATGATGATCAGTTGTAAAGATACACAACAAAAGTGTACTCATCTGACGAACATAAACTTATTAAAAGAGTCTTCTCTTCTTCTCAAATTTCAGTCGCTATCTCCAATTGCTACTACCGCTCCATTTTGCATACTAGATTCCCCAAGTAAAGTAAAATGGAAAGTAGCATATTACCTACTTTGAAATGGTTAAAATGACAATGCACTACAATCATAGTTAAGCACGCTCCCTTTTTCTCCATCTAATTTCCTCAACTTCATCCTGTTCCTCCTTCCTCCTTGCCTGATGGGAAAAAGTTCATCATTTCATCAGATCAGGTTGGATGGATGTTGCAGAGGCTATAATATCATTTTATTTTAGTATGCTTTCCCCGCTCCAATCTTTTATCTGTGTTCCAAGAAACGTTGAATAAAACATTAACCTCCATTGCAATGTTATTTTGGTTGTAGTAAAATACACTCTCCTTTAATAGTTATAAGATTTTATTATGCTGAGAAGAAAGAGTATATGGCGATGTCTTTCTTTTTCCTCCTGCACATCACATCGAGGTCATCAGATAACGGATCGAGCAACATTGTGAATCTAATTGAATCCCTGTGCAACATCTGGTTCACTTCTATAATTTGAAAATTGTGAGAGTTCGTTGAGCAATACAAAAACTTCATTGCAAAGCTCAACTTTGTACTCCTGAATTTTATATGGATGGAGCCCAACCAGCAGCAGCAAAAAAAATTATACATTGGGCCAACTTTAAAAAAGTTGGGGTTATGATTAATATCAATATTATAGAAAGGAAAAGGGGTAAAATGGAATTTTGTATTCAATGCGCCTTTCTCTCCGTCTACCAGCATCAAACAAGATCAATTCTATGTCGTAGTAACTTGTCTAACATACTCTGTTTCGTAGGAGTAAAAGTTAACTTTATTGGACGATGAACAAGTTTGATAAGAACTTTTTAGAATTCATGAAATCAAATGTCTGCTTGAAGTCACCGAGAGCAAAAGCTCTGTTTACATTTCTTATGAAAATGGAATTCTCTTTTCTGCTTTTACTTTAATTCATGAGAGTTGATACTGTTTCTACTAATGCTAACTTCGTTAGGTTGGAACTGCACTCAGCAATTTATTTGAAGCGAAAGTAAATCTCATTCTTTTGGCTTCTACAACGGCATTTATCAGTGAAAGAGGACTGAAAAGGGTTGATTTTGAACAATGCCACATGTGATGTGAGTGATGATGCTGGAATTAAACGCAGTACGGAGAAGGAAAAAAGAAAGAATCTAATCCAGCGAACCGTCTTGGTTTGAATCCCTTTTTGCTGTAATTATTCTAAGGAATGCGAGATGTAATCCCTTCATGTCGTTTTTGTGATTTGTTGGCTAATACAATTTGCGATAAAAAGTGCAAGTGGAGTCGACGACGACTCCCTCTCTGCATTAGCCAAACTTTGGGCTTCAGGTTAAGTAGAGATCAGTATGCAGAAGGAACTTGGGTATTTGGTGATAAAATGTGATTTAGTATACCAAAAAGGATTTTTCTATGTCAGTCAGAGAACAAAGTTTTTGAAAGTTGTTAAACCCATCCCGACGCTCTTATATCATTAGAGATATTTGATATTGCTCTCAAGCCACTACTAACACACTTATATTCGTTAAATACGCCATAAAGCTTGTTTGTATTTGATTACTCTTGTAAAAGCATGTGTGCATGCATACATACGTACATATTATATCTTGTATATTTTTGTTTCATATGATTTGCCTTGGCGAAAGCCAAAAAACTCTTTTACTCTTGGGGAGATGAAAGAAAAAGAAGAAAAAGAGATACAAGTGGGCTTATGAGATTACGAGCGCGATACTCTCACTTGTGTAAAAAAAAGTCTCGGATTTTTCAAAATAATGCCTTTTACCATCAACACGTATAAGCTGTGTGTGATTTAAAACTTTGCTTGCTTTCCACAACAATTTGCGTCCCCACCAAAACAAATTCTTTTGGAATGACTAATCTTCTGAACGTTCGTCACTCCTGTTAGTTTCAACCTGTCAGTCCCCTACAGCCCGTCAGCAGCGTCTGGCTGGGTGCAGCGTGAGTTTGTGCTGGAATTTAAGATGAATAAACACATACTTTTCCACTTTCACACAAAATTTTAGCAAAAAAGAATATGTACACAATGCACGCATAGTATCCAGTCTAAATAAATTATTGCAAAAACAAAATCATCATCATCGTGATTACACTTGGCTTTCTCTCCCAAAACTTTCCCCCCCGAATGTATCACTAAACTTTGCCTTGAGCCAACAAAAGAAAAATCCCGTAGGCCCCTATTGCGGACGGAAGAAATATTAGGTATTATAACACACAATATGATATAATAACGCTGAATAAGAAAATAAAGCAGCACCAGAGTCAACGTTCCATCCATTACTGTGTAGGGAAGTGGCACGGGCTAGAATATATATTGAGCAGAAGTAGAAAAACATGAAAATATACACTACATATAAAACTGAAGAAAAGGGACGTTTTCCCTCTATTTCCGACTTATTTTTTTGCAAACTAAAGGAAAAAGTTTCCTCTCTCCTCTTTTTCTGTTTGTCGTCATCTTCAAGTCAAGTACTCCCACTGCTATATTTCTACATAATGTTTGCTTTCCTCAGTAACTCAGGGATTGGATAATAGGAACGTTTTTGATATATG
Source organism: Orchesella cincta (assembly GCA_001718145.1). Lineage (NCBI taxonomy): Eukaryota > Metazoa > Arthropoda > Collembola > Entomobryomorpha > Orchesellidae > Orchesella > Orchesella cincta. The sequence continues at coordinate 11,033 of LJIJ01000111.1, read as the reverse complement.
TCGAGTGAGGGTACACGCTGGAACGAATGAATGTTGTGTTATGAGAATATGGTATTCACATTTTGGCATCATCGCATCTCAGCCCATTGTTGTCTCCTCTTTTTTTGGTAAAGTCCTCTTCTTGCAGTGTGACGACTACAATGGAACAGACACAAAAAATAGGTAAGCAAAAAATGTACTTTCTCCTGCACACATACTCGACAATGTCATCCACTTTTTTTGGGGCATATAAATATATATGTATTTATGTGTAAAAAATGTATAATATTGTCTCGTATGATTTTACCTAAAAGTATTATAGAGATTTTACACTTGCAACTTTAGCTGTCTTTCCCTTGCTGCCTGCAAAAACTTGTTCACTGTTAAAAGGGATTGTTCAGCATACAAAACAAAGTTGAATGCGAATGGCAGTGATGATGATGATACATGTTTGCATGCTTCCTTCCTCTTACGCTCGCCTTGACTTTGGTGAATTTTTGGCTTGCATGGTTTTTCATATTGTTTGCTTATGATGATGACGATACGCCTTTGGTTGATGGCGATATTGTCGTCACTTGCATCCAGTTCTTGGGAAATATTAACAAGTTTGGTTCTTTTTGGTATGCCTGCATGCGCTGTATACTTATGAGACCCAAGACATTTTTATCTTGAGCTGGTGGAGTTGTAAAATGTCGGTTACACCACACGCCGAGAGTGTGGAATGCAAATAATATGTTGTCGTTGCAGCAGTATTAGTAGTCAAGAGGGGGTGATCGATATAAATTGCAGTGAGAAGGAAAGCAAAAATTGTAAGAAATCCGACCATGGAATATTTTTCCTTCAAGATTTACATGTTTTATTTATACTGACAATGACAGTGTAAGTGCTGCTAAAGACAACAGAATGACAATGGATTTGGAGGAAAACTAGAAAATGAAAAGTAGTGTTGCGTTCCACTTTTATCTGTAACTATTCATAATGAAAATATCTGTGCCATGTTCACTTATTCAGTTGAAACTATAGTCTGTTTGCAATGCGTTAAAGCAAGAAAAGATGTGTTGTTCTCAGTAGGAGCATGAAATGCATTAGAAAGTCAAATATTTAGTATCTGTTTATTCTTTTCTTTCTGTTATTGCCATTATGTTTATGTAGAATACCCAAACAGCCCTCCTGTTGTTTCGTTACGAGACAACAGTGTATATGTTTAAGTACAATTTTTATTTTTCTAACGCGAATATTATAAATACATATTACCATATAATTTTTGAAAGTTTTAACACATGCATAATTTACAAGTTGATACGATAGAGTTATACAGTATGAGTGAAGTACAGATGGCTCATTAAAAATTTTCAAATGAAAATTATGTAGTGCTTTTCTTCTGTTTAACAAGAAAAGAACATAGAAGAAGTCATAATTGAAAAAGGATCTACACTCGTATGTTTTCTACTAAAACATGTAATTTATTATTATGGCAGAGTTGTCTCGTCTTTTCAAATTTTATCGTGTGATATTTTCAAAGGACTATATATAACGTGTGTAGTGTATTGAGTTTGACTAAAAACATTTCACACCTTACCCGTTGGTATTGCAAATTTAGCTATTTTTATTACAGACGAATGAAAGAAATGAAAAGAATTCACAACGGGGCACTAAAAAAGTTCATGTAAAACGATTGTTTTCATCTCTCTCTCTCTCATTTCCTACCATTACAAATTACAATAGCTCATTGATTTTCACTTCTATAACAATATAACTGCACGTGATCATATAAGTATTTTATTTGTTGATACATTTTATATTTTCTAGCAATGCATTGGAAATAGAGAGCTGCAGACAAAGTCTATAATATCAATATCAACATTTCATTCAAAATAAGGGATTTTGCTAGCACCAATGCTGTTACCGTACGTGTATATAATAATGTAATGTAGTATTTAATTTATAGCTTACATAGCTGTCATGTAAAAATAACGACTATCTACACGAACAAGTAAAACTTGACAAATTTTAGTTGGCCCGTCCGTAAACCTTATGAGGGGTGATAGGAGGCTGGTTGAAACTGACTGGAAGAGTTTGTATGTTAGCCATTCATATTATTGTTCATTGGTTAATCAATACACGTATTTGTTTCCATTTCCGTTGTTTTTGTGGAGGGAACAAAGGGACCAAGAAGTTTCCCAACGGCGATTGTCATTCAAGTTGAAAAGGTTCGTTCCAAGAAATGGGTAGAAAAGAGAAAGAAAAGAATCATGAGAATGTGATACCTATACGTACGTACATTACTTGCCACGAATTTATTTAGGATGTTGAGTATCAATTCAAGAAGGTAATTTAATGAAAAAAAATTAATTGGAAAGTTTACGAATGCGTCGTCGGGCTTGACAACTTGACACTTTCTCCTGGACTACTTTCTAAGTGACAAATTGTTTGTTTTCATGTTTTGGAAGCATTTTTTTACCTGTTAGGTGGCTGCGCAGGACCCATCATTTGTTGAGGTTGGTGACTTGGTTGTGTCTGTTGCTGTTGATGTGTTTGCTGCTGCTGTTGATGTTGCTGATGCTGAGCTTGCTGTTGAGGTTGAGGTACAGGACAAGAGCAGGACGGTCGATTCAGGTCAGCCATAAATAATTTCACGACGACAAAGGCCACCACCCGAAAAACAAGTTTAATGATGGCTAAAACAGCGACAAGAATGGCACGACTTCCTTGGAAATTCTTCACGCTGAATATGAAGTAGCAGACGATAAGAAATTCAATCACGGTATACAAGTCGAGTATATGAGCTCCATAAATCCACAGTTGACAATTGCCCAGGACCGTCTCCGTATCGGCCTGCTTTATAATTTAAAGAAAACACAAACAACTTTCACTTGATGTACTTATACTCCCAAACCATTCGTATTTTACGGCTCAACCAACAACCAACTCTGCAATAACGGAAAAATACTTCTTCAAGCAAAACATATTGGAACATGAGAATGCGCTAGTGAAATACACAAAAAAAGCATTCACATTTTCTTTTCTTTCATACTCACACAAGCATACTGCCATCACACTCAAGTAAAAACAAAAATTACATACATGTAAAATGCCAGAAGCAGAGAAAGCAATTTGGTAGTTCCATACATAGAGCCAAGCCATTACACAACTTTTTTTCTCTCTTTGCCAATTCCTAGTTTTTCTTCGTCTTCAAGGAACAACACGACAATATATCCTCTCTTCTGTAGCCAGGTATACACATATATCATCTCATGCAAAGCCCATTTTTGTAATGGATGTTGTTTGTAATGTGTGTACATAAGCCACCTATCTGTCTCTTCTTCACTTTCATTTTTCCTCAACGTTAATATCTCTCCGCTGTCAGTATTACACATTCATGAATCTCACGGTGAGGATGACGGGACCTTTCCCTGATCTCCCATATTGAATTCTTTTTGAGTTACACATGAAGGGAGCAAAGACAATGCCTCACTTTTATTTCGGTTGCTGTCTCTCTCTCTTGTCTTCATAACGGCATATATAATATTTATGTGGTATGCTCTTTTTTCTCTCGAAGGAAACAACTCCTGCACCCGTATCATTTCCACTTGCTCAAGCACGGTAATAATATCTGGCGTAAAACACATTTATACATGACACAAACTGTCGAGAGAGAACGATTTCATGCTTGTTTACTTGTACATACATGCATAAAGAATAGAGTGCAGATGCTGCACCACTACGTATGAATAATATTCAACCATTTTCTTCAACATGTCATATTGTGTGGTTCTATATCAGTTGTATTTATGTAGCTGTTGGGAAAGTGTCTATATGAAAACTTATTATTATTACGTTGCTCCTTATAATATACTATTAAATATTGTTTGTTAGATTACCCCATGTTATCACCTCCATAATAGTATCGTGTATCAGCCTGAGATATACCTACACAATATGTTGTTTCGGTACTACTACTACTTTTTTTCACACTTTCACCACACCACCAAAAAACTTCTTGAGAACAAGAGGGTGGAGAAATCGTAAAGATACCTATATAGTGCACGATATCGGTTACATGCATTCCATTTCCCATGTTGTTTTCTCGTGGATGTGCAAGACGTTTTTAGTCACACACATCTTTAAGACAGGGCATGAGAAGAGAGATCCTCTTCAGATGAAAGGAAAAGCACTCAACAAAATCATCTTTCTTTTTGGCACAAGAAACATTTTCTAGGGATGTACATCTGTACCCTACGAATGGAATAGGATTGAGATGATGAAGGATTTTTTTTGCTATAAGAAAAGTTGGCTAAAAGCATATAAATCCATACTTATTTTGGGGGAAGAACGAGCCCGTTAAGAAATAACAAATATTAAGACATGTGCATTTACTGGTTCCAAGTTCACAGCTAAAGCTCAAGACTTGGATTTATACATTTTCATATATTTTATTTCATATGGTTTCCTTCCTTCTCCGTTGTCCTCTTTTCAGCAAAGTATATAAGGTTAGTTAGTTACGAGTTTGTGTTGTGATTTCCCTCACTGTCTGTCTGGAAAGAGGAAGATATCACGGGAAGAATAAATAGTGGCTGTGTAATGTGCTTACATGTCGTCCCTCAGTACCATTTTATATGGGACTGGGATTGGAAGCCAAAAGATACATTCGAGTTATCTTTACACGGCAGAATGAGCAGTTGCGTTGGTAGTGTTCGCCTTTGCTCCCTTTTGTTGCTTTATATTTACTTATGTATCATCCTCCTCCGAGTCAAAACTAAATTCTCTCCGTTGACTTAGCCAGTATTTAGGAGTTTCTTGGCTTGGCAAGAAAACTTTTTTAGGAAATGATCATATAGGTAACAAAAGCGACATGACCCGGAAGCTGTGGGCAGTCCTCCGAACAAACATGATTATTATGATTATTATTACGGTTACAAAAACAGCATGAGAGAGCCTCTGGAAATATGATGATGAAGAAGAAGATGATCAACCAGAGCAAAGTTTGCTCCTGGTCGGTCGGGAGGAAGATGAGAAAATCCACGTGATTGTGATATTCCAGTTAACTTCGTTGATGGCGCTTTTGCTGACTCAGCCTCACGCTTGGCTCTGTTCTCTCTCTCTCTCTTCTCACAAAACCTTTGGGTTTCTCTGTTTCTAGCTTTTGCATTTTGCTTTTGTCATGTTAAGTGTATCCCGGTGGATATACAAAATCCCGTTGGTTTAGCTAGCTAGCCGGTCGATACCCAGTATATAAATCCTTTCATTTTTCCTCTCCCTTTATGCATTATTATTAGTAGTTTATTACGGTTGGTCTTGGTATTCACACAGTGCAGGGTTATTTCCCAAGACAAATAACAAAACCAGCGGGAGCAAGTACCACGCTAATATTGGAATTAGGCAGGGAAAACACGGCAGACTTGAGAGCAGCATAGTGAACCGAGACAAAATACGATATTATGAACACACGAGGCAGGAGACTTTCACCAGGAAGAACGAAAATGATGATGGTTTGGTGTGGTAAGTGAAGTGAAGTAAAGGAGCAGACCAACAAACCATTTTCTCAAACAAAAGTCGTAAAAACTGTAGCTTTAAGCTGATATTAGCATGCACACCGGGTTTTCTCTGGTGGCACTGTACATACCTACACTTCTTCACATTATGGCAGTGACGCTGATGATGAGCAAGATTTTTTTTGCGCTTGTAATATTACATTATACAACATTGCGAAAGATGGAAAATCCTGAAGCAAGTGGTGGTGGAAACAATGAGCCTAACACGAGAATACGACATTAAGGTATCTGATGAAATAGAGTGGGTATACCAGATCCCTAATAAAAACCTCATTTACTTATAGTACTAGGGAGTAGTAGGAAGGGGAAAGGGAGAGAAAATCTTTTAATATTGAGGAAAGGAATGAGGATCACTTATCCATGTTTTATCACTTTCCCCGCATTCCAGGAACCATGTCATTTGCGTCTTCAAAAACTGGGAGTGTGAAAAACTACAAGTACAGTGTAGATTGTACAGTGTATATATAGACGAATTTATATGAAAGTAATGTAATACATATTGCATGAATTTTCCCATCCACTTCCTAGATTTATAACCTCTCACCATTAATATTTGTTTGCATTCCCTTCCACTTGGGATGGAATGAGAATAATTCTTTTATATTATATGAGAGAGATTATGAATCCTATGAAATTTTCAAATGACAGCCGACCATTTAGCCAGAAACACTGGACGGATGGAAAGGAATAATATGATGCGTGTCATGTCTGTTACTTTATCTTGCTCCTGCAATGGACTGACAATGGAAACGCATGGCATGGCAGCTGCAGCAAAAGAAAGTTGAACCGTTTTTCCAACAATATGACCATGAGAAGGGATGAAAGTAAAGATTTTTGGGATTTCATCCACGTCATTTGAAACGAGAACAAAAAAAATGACAAAGTTTTTGCAAGCTGGAGTAAAACCGGCTATTTTTGGAGTAGAGAAAGAGAGAGAAAAAACATTTGCAATTCTATTTAGGTAGCGGAACTTTAACCGCTACACTATCAAAAGCAGAACGAAGAGTAGAGATTGTAGATATAGTTGAATTTTCTCCAGAATATTTGATGTATTTGCTCTCTGGTTACATGAAAGTGAAAGTGAAGTATGATAAAAAGGAGTAGAGAAAATGGATGCCTTTGTCACATGCAATGAAAATGGAATTTTGTTGGCAATCTTCTTGAAACTTAAGCAGCACAAAAATGAATGATGATCGTGAGAGACACGCAGAGTGGCAAAATGGTCGCGTGAGAGTGTCGTGTCTTCCCTGTGCTCCTCTGTCGGACAAGAAAACAGATTGAAACTGTTCAATTTCCACCATATGGGAGAAACGTGTGCATTTCAATTGTACAGTACACTATAGCACCCACAGAAAACATTTTAATATTTGAGAGAAAGGAGAATCGAGTAAAAAAATTCGATAGAGTCATAAACATATACCTACCCAACACAGAAACACTGCATCAAAAAAACTTTTGTGAGTATATTACACATACAAAATAATAAATCATAAATCCACTTCAAAGGAAGAGGTGATGTGGTCAAAATACCAAACTAAAATGCTGAGAATTTGTGCAACACACACCGTTGAATCGAATTCCTATTTTGTACACAAAGCTCACTTTAGCAGAAAACCTCATCAAACTTGTATATACGATGCATATTAATCAATTATTTTGTGGGTAAGAATTAATAACCATTAACCCTTTTCAAATTGACCAATTACCTAGAGGAACGAAGCGTGTCCTTTATATATGCAGTGTATACTCATATCCTAACTAATCTAATTTATTCACTCGCTTTTCCGGACCCTCGGGTAAATTTTCAAAAGCGTGCTTTCTATTCTATATATTAAATTGATGACGAGGCAAAGGAAGCGTATAGGCATTTCTCTCGGCAACAATAAAATGCTACCTCGTAACTTTCACCATCCATCTAACGAATTCTACAAAGTACCCAAAACCGCTGAATAATCGAGAGATAATGAAACATGTATTCATAAATCTGGACATTTATTGTATTGTAGTCAACCAAGGAAATTGTCACCGTCGTCTCCACTTCAATATACGCAATCAAATATATTCCAGCCATCATCATCACCGTCATCCCGTCAAACATACATCATCATGTCCGATGATAGTCAATCGAATTATGGAAATAAATGTGCCACATCCTAACCACATCACACAATACTACTACTGGTGAAAGTTGGATGAAGCTCCGACTCCAGAGTACTTTTACCTCACTACTACTATTCTACGTGCCTAAATATCCCCTTTCTCTGTAACGAAACCCAACCGTATTTTAATACGAATATTTTGTGTATACGAATACGATGGTGGTGATGTTGTGAGTGTTTATATTTGTCGGAAGCTTGGCCATATTCATTCAACGGAGCTAATTTTTATGTCTTGTCACGTGCTGCCATTCATGCGTAAGACCACGTTTGACACACACCTAGTCGATGCATGGATATCGTCGCACGTATATGCCGAGAGTTTTTGAGATACGACCGAAAACTACGGCGTTCTGTGAAACACGCGATTCTCTCAAAGGAACCTGCACAAAAGGAAGATCCCCGCGATCACAGTAAACCGTTTTATAAACCGACTCACAAAAACGTTGCATAACCGCCTTCATAAGGTTCTACGTTTTGAAAAACCCCGATCAAAACACTTGTTGAACGACAAGAGAATAAAGAGTATTATATCTTGAAGCAGCATAAATATCACCATATTGAGTGTGCCATGATGATGTTTGCAAGTCTATATAAATATGATGATTGCAGCGTTTTTTCTCGCTTTTGACACTGTTCCACTATCACGCGTTCTCTGCTCTGGTCTGCTCTCACGTCGTGACTGCATCACTCTAAATAAAGTCTTAACGTAGCACTAGACATCTAGTCTTGTTAAAAGTGAGTATTCACTTTACATATCCACCACCTTCTGTATTATTTTTATAGTATAACTTAACACACTCAGAGATTATCAGTTCATTAAAATTTGAAACAGGATCGGAGAATAAATATTGCTTTTGTGAGACTACGAAAGTAAATTCTGCTTCTCGATGAAATATTGTGTATTAGGTCATGATTTTTGGCACAATGATCGACGAGCGACCTTATAACTTTCACCACACTATATGCATCACTAGACTGATTTTGAGAATTCTTTGTATGGGTGATGAAGTGTGTAAGTCTGAAACAATATTATATTGATCAGTGTTATTTATGCTAACATGTGTTGCCGTGAGACGATGGTAAAACAGAACACATATGCATATAATCATTACCTAACTACTACGTACACTGGGTTCACTCTATGTCGACTATATCACTAAGTAATTCATTATAATGCGTGTTTATCAGAGAGCACGTCCGAAGCATCTGAACTACTATGAGTTTACTAATTGTGAGTAAGAGATGCTCTCCCTCAGATTCATATATAAGTCTCACGGACAGCTAGCGCAAGAGGCAAGACGAGAGAGAAGATTATATGCAAGAATAATATGGTTCAAGGAAGCGGAGGGCAGAAAAAAGATAAAGAAGGAATTGGATGAATAGCAGTGTAGTAGTAGTGCAATCCGATCTCATAATAACATTTAACCCGTTGAATGCAGTCATATTTTTACCATACCGCGTGCACTCAAGACACTGTTGTTGCAGAAACAGAATCATACAAAACCTCGTCACATTATGTATAAAATCTCCGACGACTTGTCCACCGCCGTCTGTCAACACCACTGACATCAGATCAACACCATTCTGAGAGACACACAGAGCGTTCCCGGAAAGTAGCTTTGTTGACACACTTTACCGAAAAGTTGTGAGAGTTTATATTGCGCATACTTAATTACAATCAAGTTATATGGACCACGAAGCACGCTCGATTAGTATCCACTATATATATTTATTTATCCGTAGACTTTGTATTATTAAATCTATTATGAGTCAACATTAATACTCCACCACGTGGTTTAGTTATCATTATAATTATTAAAACTCTGATGGCGGACACTAAAAAAATCCGTTTTTTGATTTTTTCTACGTGTAGAACCACCCAAATTTAATTTTATGGACTTTGTGTATAGATTGCTCTGCTAGAGGAAGAGGAGCGCAGAGAGACAGCGAGCAGAGAACTGGATGAAGTAAAGAGCGAGACAAAGATCGCTGAATCATCATTATAAAGATTGCCAAACATCACAGGACCATTTAATAAATTCTTTCAGAAATGTTTTTTATTTTTTGGTATTTGATGTTATAAACCAAGCACGTGTATAGTTTTACTTTTTCGTGGATTCTTCCGTTGTTATCAAAACTGTCAGCTCATGTATCAAAAACGGCTTTCAAAACCAGTCACAGGGATGCACGCTGTGAATGGAAGACGTGACAACATAAAAAATGCTTGTGATGAATATGGCAGTTCCGACAAATATAAACATGCACATCGTATTCGTATACACAAAATATTCGTATTAAAATACGGCTCGGTTTCGTTACAGAGAAAGTGGATATTTAGGCACGTAGATATAGGTAGTGAAAGGTAAAAAGTTGTCTGGAGTCTGAGCTCCAATTTTCCGACAGTAGTAGTATTTGTGTGAAGCCTGTGGTTAGGAATGTGGCCGATTTATTTCCATAATTCGATTGACATGATCAATCGAACATGATGATGTATGTTTGACGGGATGACGGTGATGAATGGATGGCTGGAATATATTTGATTGCGCGTATATTGAAGTGGAGGCGACGGTGACAATTTCCTTGGTTGACTACATACAATACATGGTCCGCAGATTATAATGAAATACACTGTTTCATTATCTCTCACATTAATTCAGCGGTTTTGGGAAAATAAAAGTTACGAGGTAGCATTTTATTGTTGGCCGAGAGAAATGCTCCTATACGCTTCCTTTTTGGCCTTCGTCATCAATTTAATATATAAGAATAGAAAGCACACTTTTGAAAATTTTTAGGTAATCAAAGAGTCCGGAAAAGCGAGTGAGATAATAGATTAGTTAGGGATATGAGTATACGCAATGCATACATAAAGTACACGCTTCGCCTCTCTAAGGTAATTGGTCATTGAAAAGGGTTAATGTTATTAATTCTTACGCACACAAAATAATTGATTAATATGCATCAACTATCGTACAAGTTGATGAGTTTCTGCTAAAGTGAGCTTTGTGTAACAAAAATAGGAATTGATTCAACGGTGTGTGTGCACATATTGCTCAGCATTTTAGCTTGGTTATTTTGACCACTCACCTCCTTCGCCTTTGAATGGATTTTATGATTTATTATTTTGTAAATGTGTAATATACTCACAAAAAGTTTCTTTTGATGCAAGTGTTTTTTCTGTGTGGTATGGTAAGGTTTTTCATGACTCTATTGAAATTTTTTAGGCATCAATTCTCTTCTCTCTAGATGATTTAAAATGTTTTCTGTGGGTGCTATATTGTCATGTGTAACTGTACAATTGAAATGCACACGTTCTCCCATATCGGTGAAATGTTTGAACAGTTTC
>LJIJ01000110.1:0-279898 GCA_001718145.1 Orchesella cincta | reverse complement strand
TAAATAGACTAACAAGGAAAGAGTTTTATGGATTCATATATTGCTCAAATTTTTTTGTTAAACGTGATATACAGAATAGAAGTATGGAGAGTTTCAAAAATTATTATTTAGTTCAATGAAGAGCAAGAGCACATGATTGAGTTTCACGTGTTTGACACAAATTCAACATTATGCTAGATAGAGATAAAATGAAATACGCAATTGTCGTGCACGACTTGGCATATAAATATAATTGATTGGAAATGTTAATGCATTTGAAGGACTTCACCGGAAAATGCTCAACATGAAATAGATATGCTTTATTTTAAGGTAAATAATATTGGGCATGAGCATAAGGGTACGTACACACTATATATGTTTTCAGAGACTTGACAAGAAGATCAAAGAGCTAACAACTAAACAAATTTGCTCATGGTGGTAATGAGGTAAGTTCGATTGTAATGCTGAAAGTGTAGATCATCATGTAGATCAAGTCATTTACAAAACAATTCTATGGACCACAGGGCCATCATTGATCCTGGAGGAATGCTCCAACAGTTGTCCCAAAGCAAATAGCCGATTGGTATTGGCCTGTAGACATAAATCATCCCTACCTTGTGTTAAAACACTTGAGACTAGTTTAAATATTTGTATGTTGCTTTTTATGCTTACATCAGATTCTGCTCGTGATCGTGGTGGGCGTCTGCTGCTGGAAATTCGGGCGAGGAGTTTTCTCATGTAGAGTGATCAGGTTGTGTCCTTGAACTGATGGCAGCATCTCGGAGGAATAATTCAGGTGTGAAATGTGACTTTTTGCTCACCCGATTTGTTCAAAGAAATAGCAGAAGTAGGCTCTTCGGAAGCCCACGTATTGCCTAAATTAGAAAATCAATTCTAAGTTATATTACGCTTGGTAGGGTAGATGTTAGAAACGAAAAATTTGACGTGGGTGGGAGAAAGTTTGTCTCTTCCACTTTATCAATAAAAAGTTTTCCTTACAAATATGGAAAGTAATGATGTTAATTAATTGCACTATACGTTTTTTTGTGCAGGCAAATGCTTACATTGTACAATAAAAGGATAACAAGCATTAAAAAACCCGAAAATCAACTCCAAAAGATCAAAGGAAAAGTTTATGATTTGAAAAATTGATTTAAAAGTTTGACATAACCATTCCATTCATTCATGTTATGTGTATTTACACACGTATAGTCGAGAATCTTGCACCTTACCTTGAATATCATTTGAGTCTCCGCCTGATGACCGCATGTTTCCTAGAAAGTAACAATAAAATAAGTTTTGATTTTTAATTTAACGATTCGTAAGCTGGGGAATTGATAAGTTTGACTAGAGGTTGAAGCCATTTGCATTCTACGAATTCCATATATTAAAATTCTTTAAACCTACCTGGCTTTTTCCCAAGTGCTAAGTCAATAGCCGGTTCATAGTCGTCTTCGTAGTCATCAACGTCAACGTAGGTCATCTTTGGTTTGGATTGCAAGAGTACTAGGTACTTTTGAAGGTCAACACTTGGGGAAAACAGGTACTGAATATCATTGAGCCCAGCGGAAGCTTTCCCTCTAAAATAAGAATGATTAACTACTGTTATTGAACCTTTCCAAGAGCATTGGGGCAATGTGAGAATTATTAAAGTTATTTTATTTCTTACGTTGTATCCCGTTTCTTTCTTATTGGAAACATGGGCAATTGGGCTGTATTCTCTTTGTTACTGAGAATAGTTTACAAGTAGACATTTCTGTATTAACATGACAAGAGTAATACATTCAGTTAATGTTTAATTGAGCTTACTTGTCATTGTTGACAGATGGGACCATTGTCGTTGTACCAGCAGGTATAGCAGAACTGAGTTGTAAACTGTAGAGCAGATCGGTTGTACGGTGGCCTTTGTCCAATGAACCTAAAAAATAAGATGGGGCAGATCAAAATGTTTGTTCTGAAAGAATTAAGTTGTTCGGGAGAACAGAACGAGTAACCTTACTTTTGTGATGCGGTATGCCATAGCTAAAATTAATCCAGAAGATAAGAAAAAGAGTTAGAAACCCAAGAGGACATGATCCAGTTTTGTAGTCCATGTTCAGAACTTTCAAATGACTAGAACCCAACTGGGAGAGCTACAAATATTACCAGGGAATAGTTCTCTAGGGGTAAGCTGTACTGTACTCAAAAAGAAGGAAAAAGTAAGTAAAACTTATTGAAATAAAAACTTTCAAATAAAATTGATTGATTGATAGTTTTACTTGATGTCGTATAGTCACAATTTCAAGATAGATGATTTTGCTTTGGAAGCATCCTCTGAAATGAATACGACGCTGTTGAAGGGAAGTAGCTTTATACTTTTGAGAGTTGCATTCAACATCCATGCAGATGATGATGACATGTGTACATACATAATACAACTCGTAAATAATATGTATTGTGATTTGTGATACTTTCACTCACAATCATAAATCTGATAGATGTTATAGGGATATGTTCATTTCATTACGACATGATGGGTTTAGAAAAGACTATCTAAACCGCTTAGTTGAAGAGTGAGTATTACAGAACACAGTGGTACTTTAAGTAAAGCACCCGCATCTCTAAAAAACAGTTTCTTATTTTTGTTGAATGGGACAAAGGGAAGTTCAAAGAATGCAATTTCAAAGAAAATCAAAAGCTGTGGGAAGAGTAGTGTCTTTTTTTCAAAGAGGTCACTTGTTGTTTGACGTAATTACGTTATATGAATTTATGTTCTAGTTCTGTTATAGAAAAGAGTTCCTCCTAAAAAATAAGGCATACTTTCCGTTCCGTGTTGTGTGGGCTGGAAGAATGATTGTCGAGTTTCAGATCCAAATGGAGAAACTCAGCTCATTGTCCAACTCCCAAGTTGGGAACCCTTCTTTCATATGACGGTGCGGTGCTAAAATTAGTATTCCGTTAACCAAATCGTATAATAAATGGTAACAAATTAGCCTTTATTGAATGATACTCAAACCGTACTCAATGGCAATGTTTTGTTTTGTCAAGTATGTGGTGTAAGCATCCATGCAAGTATACATCGACAAAGACTCTAAAATTACACTTAAAACTTGCAAGACTTTTGAATACGAACGCTGGAATGCATACGCAAAATAAACTAATGACTAATCTAATAAGTTTACTAATAACTAGCTAAGCACTTATAGCACAACAACAATTTTGGTCCATGTTCCTCCTTCCATGCACACTTAATTAATACTTAATGTCGATTCACAAAAATATTCACTTGGTACCAAATTGGGAATGACGAGTACCAACTTGAAAATCGGCAACTTTACAAGCCATAATTGTTGCAAATAAATTACCTTACATTACTATTTCGTTTTCAGTAGATATCTAATTTAGTGTGCAGTTTACTCAGACTTGACGGTTCCGTATCCATTCGAACATCTTAGCAAAAACCTTTCAGCGTAGCTCTTAGCTTTTCAAACTCTAATAACAATGTTTCTATAAATATCGATTTCATACAATTAAGTTTACACGACAAAATCCAGACAATGAAATTTGATTAGAATTAGAGCAACAGTGGAAAGTTTGCAATCACAAGCCTAAAAATGTTAGTTATAATCATTCATTCACTCAGGGATAGTTAACTGATAACAACGACGGTTAAAGTTCAATTCAGTCAGACTCTTAATCCTCCTTTTTCTTTGTATAATTTTAACTTGAAGTAAGTGCGCAAGCACCCTTCTCAACGTCTTCTTCCTCCTCCTCTTTAATTTCTGACAAGGATGGGCTATACGTTGCAAAATAAGAGTTCAGACCATTTAATCTCTTTTTCACCCTTTTCTGGTCTTCCAAAGTGCATCCAAGTACTGCTAGCTCAAAAGGGGCGTCTACATTAAATCAAAGTTAAATAAGGACCAATCACAAATACAGAAACAATGATTTTAAGTAAATTGTAGATTTACCAATTCCACAACTTTCTTGGTACATAGTATCGGTGATATCCAAACAAGAGTTCAGATAAGAGGAACATCGCCTTCTAGCCATTGCAACATCCGTCTTCACCTCTCTGATTAGCGCATCTATTAAAGTATTAACTGCATGCAGGGACTCCTGTTGTGGTACGGACCTTTCTGTACTTATCTCTATTTTTATGGCTGCACTTCGTTGCGCAAGACGCTTAATGTAACGGGTGACTTCATCCAATTCAATCCCACCTAAATTATTATTGCATAAATAAACATTATAAGTATGAACAGCAAAAAGTAGCTTTAAAACTATCAAAACCTATCCGTAAGTAGGAAAATCTAATATAAGTTTGTACTTGATTGTACTTAACTTAACATTTGTGCGTACAAGTGACTATTCTAATATTCCCTAATTAATTAACTAAATACTCATTGCGTACTGCTGCTTTAAGAAGAATCAACTTAAAACATTTACGTTCAATTAAATGTCAAAAGGCGTGTGTGACACAAAAAACTATGTAATAATAAATATCCAATATCATGTAAATCTTTGTGACACGGTTTTAGAAAAAGTTATCACTCAATTCTGTATTAACTGACTAAATTATTATTACGAACCCAAAGTGTACACCAACTGGGAATTGTTGAGGGCGTCCAATGAAGCTAAAACATCATCCCTCTCGGCCTCCACTTTTAAAGCGTCAGCTCGTAATTTCTCCACCTAAAAAATCAACAAAAAAGCTGCTGAATTACACCTATCAATTACAGTTTACAGTAAAACAATGAAACAACTTACCCGTCGATCCATCTCATCTAACATTTTTAAAACACAACTTTTCGCTGAATTATCGTCACCGGCAGCTTCCCCTTTTAAATCCTCAGTTTTGTACGTGTCATTCCCTTCAATCCCATCCATTTGCTCTTGACTACTAACTCCGATATCCATCGCATTCTCATCACTACCACCTACGCTCTCACTGCTAACTGACACCTCCTCCATGGTCAGAGACATATCATCTGTTTAGAATTAACAAATTTGCATCTTGCATTAACTAATGCAGTTACGACTTTGTACTAATAAACGTAAAAACTATTTAAACACAATTAAAACTTACCAAAACACTGAAACCCCTCTTCTTCTCCAGTTGGCAGTTCGACCCAACAATTAAAAATTAGTCTTAACTCATCAATTAGGGCAAATTACATTAGGAAATCTCTGAATAACTGGTAATTAGGTAGCGAAAATTTAATAAAGTTCCAAAAATGTGCATTTCTGTCTATCAAAGCACTCTTGTCATGAAGTGTTTTTGTGTACGTGTGCATAGCACTTCCCGTAATGGACAGATGTTGGGTATTGGAAGCCCGGTTGGAGAAGAAGCTGTTTATGCTTTGTGTCAAGATGCCCAACCTTCTCCACAAAGAAAACAATGAAGCGTCCAACAACAGGTCGCTTTTTGCATGCTTTTCTCCTTTTCTCTCAAATATTCGCAATCTGCAAAAAAATTTCCGTGTTTGAAGCGTCGAATGAATTGAAATTCATTTGACAAAGCAGAGGTCAACCGTCAGAAAACGGTTGACGAGAGAAAAAGAAAGAAAGAAAACGACGCAGTTTTTTTTATTATATAACAAATGGGTTTTCACATTTATTTAGTTTGTAATATAATAATAATTTTCAATTTTAGTCGTATAATACAGAATTGATTGGTAAATTAATTTTTTCTAAAAATGTGTCACAAACATTTACATGATATTATTATGTAGGTTTTTTGTGTCGCACGCACCTTTGACATTTAATTAACGGTGAATCGAACGTAAATGATTTTTCTACTAGCAGCAGTACACAATGAGAATTAGTTAATTAATTAATTAGATATTAGAATACAGTCAATTGTAGATACGCACATACAAGTTTATAACTGATAATGTGTGCATTCTTTAGGAAAAGTTAAGATAAGTGCAATCAAGTGCAAACTTTATGTTAAATTTTCCTACTTAAGTTATGATAGTTTTAAAAGCTAATTTTGCTGTTCATACTAGTATTAAATGTTTATTTATGCAAGACAAAATTTATGTTTTAAATTTACTTCGTTTTTTGCTTACAGACATCGAAACATCGACTCTAGAGCAACTAAAATGGACTTGGACTACTAGTGGAATGGAAGCGGAAGTAGTAGCAGTAACTTTTTAGTCCCTAAATGTTAATAAAGAAGTTGACCTTTCGTGTATTTCACAATCTCACATGTTCAGGTAATTTGTTACATAAGTACATCAATGTAAATGTTTCAATATAATATGTTTATATTACAGCACCTTCCACGTATGCATTTTAATCTTTCTAATGTTTACTGTGCAGTACATAGTTTACTACAGCCAGCTAAAAGCTGAAGCGTTAAACTGTTTGATAAAACCACATAGTTGATAATTATAGTGGTAGTAAGTATGAGATATGACATCATTTCATTTTGGACTATAGCCAATTCTAGCCAACAGTATATAGTGTGATTTGTGTTTAAATTTTTAGAACTATGAATATTAATTATAATTAGCACAAAAAAATTATACATTTTTCTTTGAGGGTGAAAGGGTAACATCATTTGTAATGATTACACATGCACATTTAAGTAATACATATTTTATCAAAATACATAGTCCCACTGATCCAAGTGCAGAAATATAAAAGCAAGTGTGATAACAAGAAAGTATATAGAAAGTGAAGTACATAGGTATAATGGGATAAGATTTTTCATATATACGCCAATTTTAACAATAATCACCGATCACAATTTATAAGGGTAACATGACACATACATAATGTTATTATGTACATAATACAAAGTTTGTAATTTCGAAGTTTATAACACTCGTAGATCTTTCTGAATATTGTATTTCCGTTAGATTTTTAATTCATTTTTTAGTTCTTTGGATCTTGTTTGCAACTATTTTCGTTCTCCTCGTGGTAGGTTTGAGATGGGCAAATTTACATCCACCGAACTGCTGGAAAGTCACTCACCACCGAACCCATGGTCGCACGTCTTCGCCTGTTAATTGCGGAACCAGCAATGAGAGGCCCAAATTTTCCTGCACTGGGCATAAATTCCAATCCACGTCCAGATTTGAGGGGAACGGCTCTGAGGTAGCGACGAAAGTGGGACTTTACTGGGTTAAATGTGAACTCTGTATTAGCGTTCATGCCAGATCTACGAGTTTTGAAGTGGGGGCCACGAAGAGGTACTGAATTCTCCATCCATTCTCCATCTAAAAATGAAAAGTTGTGAAATATGATCATTTAAGCATGACACGCACAGGTGAGCACGTCCGCTTTCCTTTGATAATATATATATAGGTATACACTTATTGGTACTCCAATTTCCAAACTATAATATGCATAAGAAGGTGTCAGTATCAACAAAAGTAATATATTTCACTTCCTCTGACTTTTTATTTTTTTATTGCTGCTAGTTGAGCACTTTCAATCCAAAGTTTCTCAGAAGAAACTGTATAAAGGCTTTGTCATAATAGTATCAACATTTGCGGAGGCGTCCCTTTGGTCTATTCAAGAAGCCAGACGTGAAATGAGAAACACGGGAAATATGTGTTTTCCCCTAATAAATAATTTCCTCGCTTGAAAATACTGTGTTTTGAGAAAGTGGAAGCCGTTTCAGAAGATTTGCAAAGCTACAAACAAAGCAATGAAAATGATCTTATATTCTACTTCTTGTGAAGTTTCCTAAGCAGAAAGATCAAAGCTAAAGGAAAGAAGGGGAGTAATTGCCTAGATTTCTCGAAATGACGAGATTAAATCGTACATACGTTGTTGTTAGATATGTTTTTTGCCTTGGAATCGGCTTAGTTTTTTTTTGCAAAATATGACTGTGCATACCAGAGTCATCATTGGTTGTTCTGAGTGGACCAAGATCAATTTCGTAAGGAAGTGCAGTCCTTTCTCTTTCTCCCACACCATAGAGACCTCTGGATGACGATGCCCTCGGAGATTCCGCTGCGAGCAGGGAGCTCATTAAATTAATCGACTCACTTGGTCTGCCAGCTAATGGAGTCCAGTATGGGTTGGCAACTGGTCGTTGGAATGCTCCCAAGTCAATAGCGTCCTCATCAGGGTTTCCAGCATCATCATTACCCTCATCTTGTGATTCATCATCTTCTGATTTCACGAGAAGTGGAGAAAGTTCGTTTATAAGTCTGTTATTATTGTTGCTTGTGATAATAGACATCAACTTAAGGAATGCCTCACGATCCCTCTCATCATCCAAACGAAGCTCGAGCTCATCGGGTCGTGAGAAACGGATAGAAGGTCCAGAGGACAAAGGCTCTTGACTCATGCTATAACAGAGTGAAAAACAACTTGAGTACGTAAGACACAACTGTACACTCGAAACATAACTAAATCAGTGTAATGTACTTACCTTGGGATAGGGTAGCTTCGTCTTTGTCGTTGGTAGCGAGTCTCAGATGGCATCACGTTAGAAAATGGGGGAAAGTCAACGAAGGATGATCCTGAAATTAAAATTAACAGTAGGGTTTGTCATCAATTTTCTAGAGAATTAGAATTTCGCATGGATAAAAAGCTCTGCCTTTTGACATTTATGCATTGCTTTGCACTGCAGATACCATTAATTTTTACGGGCTATGCTATGTGTATGTACCCCTTGCTCACTTTCTCCCACCTTGCAAGCTATTTATACTTTAATTAAAGCATATTCCCTCGTGTTGAAAATTCAACTTTTATATTCATGTATAGATGAAAAAATTTAAGTGAAGCGTTAATGGTTGCGTTCATTACAAGTTATAAGTATATACATGCTGCAATTCCAATAAATGAAAAACAACTTGACAGAAATGAATGCAAAGGCGTGATTAAAAATGAGCAAACTGAAAGCAGATGCTCCATTTTGTTCAAGAAGGCCGAAACTATTTTTCAAGAGTCTTGCCGCACCAACTCTCATTCTCCAAGTTTGTACCTAGTGTCTGCCTACGTCAACGTGAATAATGATGCAAATAATGATACCCTGCTAACTTTTACCAGGATATACTTTGCAACCAGAAAAAGTTGTGTGTATTCGTAGGAAAAGTACAGAAGATGAAGCAAACAGTCATGAGTTATTACGGTTTGTATATTTTTGTGCTTTGCTAAGAATTGCGATATTTCTTTCCTTCACTAAATATCTTATTACCCCAAATTCTCTGTATAATTTACCTTGCTGTCCGCTCATGATTTTATTAGTTTCTCCAGCCCCATGTGGAGTGTGCTCGTTAGAATGAGCTCCAGCATTTTCTCCTTGATGATGGTGAGCAATGTTATTATTTGTTGGTTTAATTGAAGTCGAAGAACCATCCGTTTCTTCCTTGGCTGAAGACGAAAGAGGTTCATCAAAGTTAGACAGTCGTGCGTTCCCGTTTGTATATGATCTGCATAAAATATTACATTACAGATCGTGTCAGAATACTTTGACTTGACTTGACGTAACAATAATAACAGTCTTTGTTAGAAGAAAAATACACCCCATGCAACTTTCACTTTGCTCAATTATTTGGTCTAATGGATCTGGCATATTGATCGTGTCGTAAGGAATACTTACAACATGACAAGTTTAAGTGAATTAATAGCAACATGCTTCAACTTACGAGTCCGACTGATCAACAGTAGCAGAACTTCCACTGTCAATTACTTCCGATGGTACTATGTACAAAGGAGCAAACAACCAATAATTTGTACATTATATTTTCTAAGGTCCAATGTCATATTTCGATTACATTTTAGCATAATATTGCATTGCAGGTCTAAAAGCAAGCTAGAATTCCTACAGAATATATAATCCTGTTATGCAAACGTATTGCGCAACATTAATAGCCATTCTGTTTTTATTTGACGTAATAAAATAGTATATTGAATATTGAATTATGCTCTAAAAGATATCATATTACTTGAGGTTTCAAGTTCTCATTTCACCAGATATCTGGTGATGGGGAAAGCATGACTAATATCTTGTTCGGGGAACTGGAATTTGCCTTGGCTTGACTGAACACATATCACCATCATGATACCATTTACATATTTATTACTTTCCCTGCTATGCAATGTCATATAATGCAATACTGTGAACTGTACCAATATGCAAGTCCTCAGGTAATTCTTGCTTTATTTGTACTCTATTATATGTATATAATATCCATACACCATAAACTTTCATTTCCATGAAGTGAAAACTAATCCAGCTTTCCAATGAAAGTTTCGAACTGAAATAATTAGATTTTCCAGTTTGATCTTCAAATAACCTTGAACATTCTTGGGTTTGAAGTTGTGTGCGAATCGAATCAAGCTTCTCATGCAAATTACAAATTATATACACCTGAATTTGGATTTAAATTTAAATATACCAGGAATATTACAATGCCTTCGGGACTATGGATTTCATTTGGGTATATTAGCCGATGATTTCATGATTCCCTTGATAATTTTCGATAGTTCAAGTGAAGTATGAAACGATGATGTGAGAACAATAGAAGTAGTTCTATATTATCAGCATGGCACAATTCAGCTTAAGTATTGCATTGTCTAAAGGCGTTTCTATTAGCTGTGGAGTGAGACGAACAGGAATCGATGGAAGTAAGCCAAGCATAATTTTGCATAATGACTCATTTGCATTTCCTTTTTTGGCAGCGAACATGCTTAAATTGATTCAGTGGTAATGTAATGCTATATTGATAAATGTATTGTATGTTTAAATTCACATCCTTAGAAAGACTTTCACTTTATTTCATTACTTTGGAACTGATATTTTAAATTCCAGCAATTGTTGAAATCCTAGAGCCTTATTTTCATTTATTAAATTTTAGCTTTCTACTTTGATGAATAGTGACGTTCATTTTCATCATCATTTCTACGAAGCGCACTAATGAGCCCCCTTTTTTGCTTTCAACGAGATGATGAGGAATATTGCGCAACAGCTTATTATTTAGTTATTATCCTGAAATGAAATGAGTTGCAAGAACCACTGGTAACTGTTTTGTCCACTGGCATCAGAGTAAACTCAAGGGGACAAATTGTGGTTTGGTTTGGTTGCAACGATGGCATATGGCAATGTGGTCGTCACATTACTTCCAACGCAGTTCACTTTCCAACATGCCAAGGCAGCTTTCTACAAATTCATGAAGTACATAAACCCACACAACACGACGCACGTCTTTAGCCTCCTAAAGAAAGAGACGTAGTAGGGGTGCGGTATGACCTTTCACATACATGGTGTTTGTGTTTGTTCACGTACTACTTTGTCATTGCACCATAAGAATACACTTTCAGTAGCATTAGATTAATTTGTCATTAAATACGTGGTTTTGTTTTGCTCATGTTGCAATTCCTTCATATACTTTGTTTTGGACTCGAACTAAAGTGCTGGAAAGACAAATACAAGCATTTCTTCCCACGTACTATTTAGTTGCAAAACCATCATCGGAGAAAGTTTGTCCCTGGCTGTATAATCTCTTGGACCTCACGTTGCCCCACATGGACATTACTCGAGTAATGACCAAGGTTTTAGCAATGCCACCCGCGTCATGGTCGGCATGCGCAGCGAGAATCAACTCTGACAGAGAATATTTGCTTCTAGGTTGGAAGATGATTGAGCGACTACTCCAGCGGGTGCCTAGCCCCGACTAAACTATGCTACGCATAAATTGTTCTGTCACCCTCATTCGTATCTAAGGCGCTGGTTGTTCTTTAATCCGTCATTGATGGCGCCCGGAGGGTCGGTATCTGCTCTTGCCAACTAGCTGAAATCTTGAATAGTCGGAAGGCCTTTTCACAAATTTAGTCACTAATGCGATTCCATACCAAACTATTTTTAAGGTCAATGTCAGCTGCGATAGAGATTTGCACCACACGCACGCAGGGTAATACAAATCAAAGAGATAATCCCGTAGTACCGTTAATGACTGCTTTAGTCTTATCCAATATAGTCTACGATAATAGGCGGAACACGCTTCGGATTATTCAGGGAAATTCTCTGGAGTATCTTGCATCAGATCACTCACACAATATGTTGCTTCACTGCTCTGGGCTAATGAATTTCATCTCAGTCTCATCTCACATGACGTACTTCTTTTCTCTCCATTCGGGATCATAACAACACAACATTATCGATACTCCATTGCGCTATCACTTACTACAACATGTTCTCACAAATGTGGAGACTCAGCCATTGACGGAGGGTATATGCCATTAAGTTGGATGCATATGGAAATGAGGGACGAATCACGAAACGGCTGGTCCTCATTTCCTACTGAATTACCAGTGCGAACGGAGACGATAACCGGATTAGTCTCTACATAGATCAGTAACTGTGTCGATGCGCTGGCTGAACAGCGAGACGATCGGAGAACGTATTAAAGGAGAAGCGAAAAGAGCATGTAGTAATGGTAGTTTGCAAGTTAATGATTCATGCCATTATGACCGACACGATGATGCACACTTATTTGGCAGCAAGATGTTAATAGTTGTGTACCTATCTGTGTCGATTCGTCGTCCAGCCCAGTGTGTTTGTGTGTGTATCTTTTAATGCATTGAACCAGGGGTTCTCAAACCAAATCAAGTCGAAGGAAGCACGAAATAGAATGCGCAAACAAGAGGAACTGGAGGTGATTACAATGAACAACTTTTCGTTTTATTTTCGTGAGTGACTAAGAAAAGCAACGTACGCGTGAGTATGCTTCGGAAGACCTTTGATTTTCTCATATGGAAAACAATGGAGAGATGGTCTGTCTATGGGATGAAGATGGAAAAGGAAGAGAATAATGCGTGAGAAAAACGTTATTGTTTGAGAGAGGAAGAAAAGGAGGGAGGACCCGAGTGAAAGTAATACACATAGCGTGGAGAAATGAAATACAGAGTTGTTCACCAGCAGAGAATTCATTGCTACAAGGAAAATGTCATTTGAAATTGAAACAGAAATTCGTTAGGTTACTATATATGAATAGCTGAAACATTTGAGACGGAGAACCTTGTCGTAATACTTGGCTAAAGTAAACTTTGCAAAATAACCGAGAAGCAACGTGACGCGGATGGAGTACTAGAAATTGCCATGTTTTTAACCGTATCTCTCCAACAAATATCATCATCATTCATCCTTTAAATGTGTGTTCGTCTTGGGAAAGCATTCAAAATTAGGGGAATGAATTCAGTTTTTTTTGTTAAAACTGAAAAGTCAAGCTGTTTATCCATCTTTTGAATTCTTAGAAATATCAAGCTTGCTAATGAGACACCCACTTTGATGTCAATGTACGAAATTGTTCGTATCCAATTTGCTTTGATTCATTTGGAATTAAAGCCGAGAACAAGATGAATATAATAATTTGTGACCTCACTCCATCATGCTGCGAGCTGATAGCTTTCTGCAAAAAATGTTTTATTTGACTCAACTGGGGGCAACATGAGGCATCTAGGTGTCTAGTCCAGTGTAGCACCCTATATTTCGGGTTATAAATTTATTCCATTTGTGATTTACTGTAATTATTGCTTACGATGACAATACGCTACACCCTACAGTTCTTTTGGGGGCTAGTGATGTGATACTTTTGTAATTTCGACTTGGCTACAGTGCGAAATTCGGGAAACTATTCTTTCAATAGTGCAACAGGAACACAAAAGCTGCTCATATTAATTTTCGGATTGCGTAAAAGCAAGTATAACACAATGGTCCACTCCTCTAATCAACTTTTCTACGTCGTCCGTCCAATGTAATGTAACGAGTTTGTACAAAACAAACTGTGTGCAAGTCTGGTGCTTTGTATCAATGCGTGTCCGAGATTTGATTATTTTGATCCGCTTTCAACAATGTGGACACAGCCATATCGATTTTTTCATGGAGCACTTTTCATGCGGTTACAAAGCGTAGATATTTGCTTACACATATGCCAACCAAACCAACACTAAAAATGTTGGTTAGCTGGTAGCATTTGGAGTGCTATTTGGTAGTTGTCTACTTCAGCATTTCATTTGCTGATGGAGCTGAGCGCAACCTCTTTGTTATAACTGTTTACAATCAAATTATAGTAGAAAAGATCCAATGGCCTTTACCGCAGAGAAAATTTGAAGCAACAGCACCACATAGGAGATTCAAGTCAAGTAGAATTAAGCATGGGATGATGTTGCGTGACGGGTGCCATGTGTCGCCGACGGAAACCTTGGCACTTCGACTTCACTTTTACGCTATCATGTATTTCGCCATGATCTCTACTCTACTCGGCACCATTCCGTCAGGAAAGTAAGCCCTTGATCTGTTCCTCAAGTTGTCTCTGTGAAGGACATACTTTATGTGTTTTCTGGCAGATTCCATCAACTTTCTAAATGTAAGCTGTTTTTTTCGACGCTTCGCTTTTTTCGTTTCTGCTACCAAATATGTATGCTTTTACTGGTTTTAGCTGCTCATAAAAATTGTCGACAACGACAACATAACAGTAAGGTTCGGTTGTGTAGAAGCGAATAACAAGACTGTTTGCTTATCTAAACAAAAAAATTGCAGATGCATTTACTGATGCGAATTCTCAACGATAATGGCACAGATGGATATTATTATATTGTGGGCAATAAGCACACGTACTTATTTTTCCCAATCAGCAAGCCAAGGTTTTGTCTCAAGAGGTTTTACAATATTGAAGTTCAATGTATAAACACTAAAAATCCTTTGCGACGAGTTGACAGTGCCTAACGAAAGTTTTCGTTTAAGAGCTTGATTTCAAACAAAGTGTATCAATTGAAGAAGCCTGGGATGAAAGTTCAAAGTTGAGGAGAAAAGTTTTTAAGCAATGCTCGTGCTCAATCGCATGAACTAGCATAAAGGGATGATAAATCGGCAAAAATGGAGCTCATTAAATTTATTTTTTACCTGGGTTAGTTAAAGTCTAAAAATACGCTAGAAACGAAGCTTTAGCTGGTGGCATGAATGTGTATAGTGATAACAATCGGATCTGGTAAGTTTAATAATGTGTTACAATTTATTTTTCACAGCATACCCTAGAGCTTAGCAAGAATCGAATAGCATCTGCCTACACGATGTAAGTAATGTGTATTTTGCAATCGTTAAGCTTTCATGATGTAAAAATGTCGATTTTTGTAACTTTTGATGACTGAAAGGATTCGGTGATGCAAAAAATTACACATGAATGTGAAAGATGACATTTGTTAATATACATTGGAATTTATTCAATATAGAAATATGTATAGTATTTTAAGCTGATATACTATTATAAGAAAAATAACTTTCAGGTCAGTCATGTTCTACCTAGGGAATACCAAAACGTTATGCCTGCTACACTGTCCATTTCTCAGTAAAAGTTCTTTCATCTTGTCCAAGCCCACAATATATTTTATAAGCTTTCATTTCATCATCGCTCTCTGTCATCAAGTCTTTATAATGCAAAAACTGGACAGATGTAACGATGTTATTTTGCAACCGAAATGAATTTTGCAGACATCTCAACACCAAAACTAACTCTGTCAGACATGATGATGCAAGATGTTTTCGATTTCCTAATCTACTTATCGATAAGAAACCAGCGAAGCAGCAAAATGTATTAAATTTCTCATTTGTATTAAAATTACTTAAATT
This sequence comes from Orchesella cincta, assembly GCA_001718145.1. Lineage (NCBI taxonomy): Eukaryota > Metazoa > Arthropoda > Collembola > Entomobryomorpha > Orchesellidae > Orchesella > Orchesella cincta. The sequence goes on along the minus strand of LJIJ01000110.1, from coordinate 264,348 downwards.
CACTACTGCTCCTACTGAATATATACATAGAGATCGCGAAAATGTCACGACATCACAAAATCTGGCAATCGTAGCTTTACTTAGGGAAATAATGCAATCTGAAGTCATTTTAGAACCTAAAAGTCAAATCTGCTCTCTCATTTAAGAATGACGGCATTATGATCAAAGTACTTTTGAGCAAATTTGAAATGACATGAATGTATACAGTTATCAGTAACTAAAGGCCCGATTTTTTGGTATATGTGGTACATATGCACTACTATGTACTTTTGAATTAGTAAACTGATATGGAACACAAATTAAAAGTTATGTTATAACAGCATTTAACGGTGACCTACGTAAAACGTAAGACAATAATGATATTTGAAGTTCTGCTGTTCCACCATCATTTTATAAACTTTTGTTTGTTGCAACACATCTCATAAGACCGATTTAATGAAATTCAACAGCAGAAATGGCAAAATAATTAAAAATAAGAGGAGCTCATTCGTACTCAGAATTTCAATTACGCTTCTTCAAGAATTATGTGTAGCAATACCGTTGCCGCTTTAGGGACGAGATTGCCATTTACTTTTCATTTAGCCCACTTTCTTCAGAACTGAATCATTCTCTGTGTCACATTTATTCTAGTCATGAAATAAAGCTATCCAAAACGAGGTTCATGGTTGGCCCAAACTTGAATTGATTTTTGAATGAGGTAATCTTGCTGAAGGAAGTATGAAAATGTTTGGAATCGAATGGAATCATCAGAAATCTCATAACTTTTACTTTGGGTGAAGGAAAACACACTCAAAGAAAAAACCAAATTACTTTCTTGCTAATAAGACATGTCGTCTCCATTCCTTTCCTCAGTGACAAGGCTTCCAAGAAAAACGACCAGTTTTATAACCTAATTCAGCTTTAGGATTCATACCTTTCAGAAATGTGGTAGTAAATTTATATTTCAGTAATGATAAAATCCCAGAGTGTTTTCCTCATGTAATACCCAAATGTTTTGCGTGTTGGTTGCCCCTTCATAAAATGTGGAAGACTGTGATTTTATTAGCAGCAAGTACTGTGAGGCTGATGCTACACAATGTTTGAAACAGCTTTTATCAGTTCTCCCTCAGAGTGAGCGATTTTATTTTCATGAGGCATTCATTCACACACCTCAACTTGGCTTTTTTTGGGAGGACAGCAGCAACCTACAAACTTTATTAACAAAACGGAATACATGACATTCCCATTCTCCGTAATATACATATTTTTCCCTAATACTTTCAAACTGTATATATGTTTTGCTGTTGACTATTTTCCGCTAAATATTACAACACCACGGTTTTCAACAGCCTTGAAAAGTATTTTCACCAACTTTCATTTCGGGGACCTCTCTGGGGAGTGGAGATAATAGCGAAAGGGCTTTCTGAAAGCCTTTCTGAGGAGGAAAACGAAGACTGTCTTTAATGCTTCTGGAACGGACAAAGTTTACGTGATGTGCTGCCGTATAATAATACACCTATAATTTTGATGCCATAATATTTTCATTGTGGGCTCTTTTCTATCAGGTTGAAAAGACAGAATATGAGAAGGAAGCAGGTAGCCCAGAAAAATGCAGCGTTTTTCCATTACCCTCATGAATACGACATGCAATCCAAGGAATTACTTACTACGCATTAACTACTTTTGTGAGCTTTATGTAAAAGTTGAACAGTAACACATAAAAACGTGAACGATATAAAAAATGAAGAAGTATTACAGGTTAGATTGCACATGGAGGTTAACTGATCGATTGGTACGCTATTCAGGAATGAAAGAAAGTTTTTGCCTTCAAAGAAAGATCATCGGAAGCGGCGTGCTCGCTGTTTTTATAACGGGAGTAAATGATCGATACATTCAGCACGATCGGTAACAGTTCCCATATTTCATGCTTTTATCGCTTACAAGACGTATTCGCTATTCACGCGTATCTCCACGTAGTTATCTGTATAATTTGTCAAATTCCACAAACGAGCTGAAATTCCATGTACGTTGTGTTTATGCGCCAATTCAGTTCTAGTGCTAGCTAGCGACTTAACATTTTTCTTCACTCCCGGATATTGTTAACAAACTAGGGTTTGATTTTCTTTCATGTTCACGTCCTCTCATACGATGCGTACCCCTTTGAACCCTTTGTAAGCTAAACTCAAATTCTTTTGTGCAAAATGATCTAATACATGACACTAGAGCGAGGAAATAATACTATAATGGCCTTTTGTCACGTTGACTTGTCGTGCATGAAGCTTTCTTCAGCTCAAGCGGAGTATTGTAGAAGATCACAAAAGTTTATTAAGGGCCCATTCCTCCCATTCCAGCATTCCTTCCTATCATTTATCAAAGTGGACTACTTCGTGAAAACAATAACGTAACGTACTCGTATTTGTAACAACATTATGAATAGCCTTTGATTCCTTTTCGATTTCATTTCACCGTTGACTCCCCTTGTCTTTCTCTCTACCGGAGCGCATTCTATCTAAAACACTTCAACCTGTCTTGTCTGATGTATGATACTCAGCATGATGAAAGGACTGGCGTCATATTGCATGTAAGTACTTTAGTTTGTACACGCCCCAACGATTCTCACTCAGCCCATTTTTGTTTTTCCCTTATATTAAATGCAAGGACACTCCAAACGGCTGAATAAAACAGGAACAATTGTGTTAATACTACAACAGGGAAGCAAAGTTGTCATTTCACTAATAATTTATATCAATCCCATCAACTGTAAGTATCGATCGAGCAGGCAAAGGTGGTGCGGTTCTAGGTTATGCAAACGCAAGGCAATAACAATATGCTTTTCTCTGATTTGTGATTTGTATCTTGGCTAGAATCTAAGGAAAAGCTTGCATTTTATATATATTGATATGCAATACAACAAGCTGCAAGGCTAACTACTTCATCTACTCACATTCAATTTTCCTGAAAAGCAATGTTGCCTTCGGCAGTTACATATTGCTGAAGACATTGAATAAAGCAGGAAGATGAAGTGAAATGTATATCCTTCACTACACAAGAAGAATGACGGTCTTAAAAATATTGTATTCCAGAAGGGCTCATAATATATCGCAGCGCTCCAGATAAATAGGCTGTGAAAAATACTCGGTCGTAAATCACAGTTACTCAGGAGGCATTTTGGGTGTTGGTAGGCATCTGGGCTGAAATGCTATAACGAAGATAGTATTACCTTGCCCCATAAACCCTTCTGTGAAAAATGTGTGCCTTTCCTTAGTTTTCTCCACTAAAAGCTCAAAGAGCAAAGAGCCGTGTTTGTAAAGATACGAAACTAGCACAGTAAATATTTTTGCAAGAAATTGCACGAGCTAATAAAACTGATGCACATCTCATGTTTCCCTATTTGTCTATATGACATGTAACAAAACGACAGTTGCTGGTAGGTTCGCACTGTTTGACAGTATATATGAGTGTTGTAAAACGTAAAATAGGCAAAGCGGAATAATGTGAAGGTAAGCAAATTCAGGGCAGACTACCATTAGCGTTGAGTTTCGCAAAGGTAAACTTTTAACTGGAAGCGAAAGCATTAGGAATGAATCCTGAAAGGAAAAACAATTTTACCTGCTCCCGAAGCTTTTGAAGGGGGTAAAGGTAAACCGTTAGCCGAAGTGCTTGATGTGGTTGTTGCTGATGCAGCAACAGGAGCAGCTCCTTCTGTAAATGACAGAAGACTGATGTAAATGGCCAGAAGGAGGATCAGGGATCCGCATTTTGGTCTTGTGTATCTCAACATCATCGTCATGTTCCTCCTAGAAAATAACACAAAGTATGTACAGAAAAGTAGATTAGATTAGATTTGGAGGATGTTTATAATTTCATAAAACAAACAGAAATGGAAATAGGACATTAGTCCAAGTAAGGTAAATTATATGCAATGTTTTCCCTCACATTATACTAATGTGTTCTATATGCCTAAACCTTTTTTGCGTGGGTTTCAGTTTGTATTTGTGAGAAACACAAAAATTTCTGACTGGGGACCACTGGGACAATAATAATAATAATCTTTCTTTTGATAAACCCATTACAGACAAACTCATTCTAAATTCAGCTTTGCTTTGTGTACCACTCTAAAAAAGATCATTATCCGTTACGTCCTGTTTTAATTAGATTGAAAACAAGACAGCCTTTCACTTTGAAATTTACTCAAATTGGCAGTGATGTAAGTGAATATGCCTCAGATTTGCTTTCACTCTTATACCCAAATTTTACTGTGAAATCCATCCTACAGTTAATTTTCAATGAAAATGCAAGTTATAAATAAAACTCGAGCAAGAGGCGGAATATTGATCGAGAGATTATGGAAACCAAGCCAGGCATTAGCATATAACCACGGCTCTCAAAGGCCTGCCAAATTTAATTCCATTTTTTTCTTTCCGAGTACAAGCTACAAACAAGGCAGAACAGTCAACACCTTTTTTGGGTTTATAGTACATCATTATATGCTCCATCACGAAATAAAATAGTTACAGAAAAAACTATTGTGAAAAAATACCCGAGCTTAATGCGGGAACGGAAACTTACATGATCCGGATTTTATGGTGGGTTCTAATTAGCGTTATTTATCCGCTTCTCGGCAGCAAGCTAAAAGGTATTTCCGTCGTAAACTCAGGAATGCGTTTATTTGAGCTTGTATTACTCGAAAAATAGTTTCCAACTAATGCGAATGTGAAAGCTATGCGCTGTATCGTCACAACAGCCAAACCTGTGACTTTCTGCAAGTGAAATGGATTGTAGAAATCCAATGAAAATTTCTTATGGAAGAGGATCAACTTGAAGCAATAAGTCTCTGACTGTTATTGATATTGGAAAAATATTTCATATGTAAATCCTCTAATCCCTTTACAACTAGAGATTTATCTATTGAAACAACTCTCCCGTTAATTTTGGAACGTGAGAAATATTATAGTTCCTCAAGAACAGGAAAATGGCAAGAGCGAGCAGCCTAGAAAAAAGGATGCTTCTTCTTCAGAGGCAAAGTAACAAGTAAGGGGAAAGTGAAGATGGTGTGCTGGAGAAATACGACAAATGCCAGATTGCTCGAGTTTCCCTTGTTGATTCAGTGTGGAATAGAGCTGCTGCTAGCAGCAGCAGGTTTTCTCCGTGGAAGGAAATCACATGAAGGGATATGCTTACGCTGATGTGCTGACTAGGAAAAATGTTAAAGAAATAATATGCTCATGTTCCCAACATAATGTACACAAGCTCTACTTATATAAACTGTGTACAAAGCCCCAAGACGAAACACGGAAAGCACCGAAAGCCACAGGCTTTTCCTGCTCTTCCTTTATGATGACAACTGCGAAACTTTCATTTTCCCAAATTTGCGAAATAGTACTTACTTTAGAGAGAGGAAGGAAAAGCTCGTTGTTGCTTTTCTCGTATGTATTATGCCCTTTAATGTGGTGGTATATTACTGTTATCATGACATAACGCTTGTTCAGCAACTTTTTAGACTTGTTTTGTATGTTGCCTATATAATGTTGATGGTCAGAATCATGTTGATGATGATGATAGTTATATGAAAACTAGGCGTATACCTATTTATTATATGTATGCATTTTTCCATTATATGATCAACCATGAAGCGTTGATGCATCAAACATCAGTGTGCTTAATAAAATCGTTAAACTTTTCTCATTAAACCCGAGCTTCCGTTTTAAAGCTGATTTGCTAGCCAATCCAGCTTAAACTGCTTATGAAGGCGAGTCGTTAAATTTGCATTTTTATTTTTGCTCCGTGTAAAAATACATAATGAAATTTTATATGGTGCTACAACACAAGGTTACGTAAAGTAGCGTTTTAAAGATGTCAAAATCATGGTCGATTATTCAACTGACTTCATAAAACAACTACAGTCAATCCAGACTGCTTGTCTTCATTAATAGAATTGTAAAGCACACAACTGACACAACCCATTGTGTGCTTACCCAACTTACCTATATCATATTTTCTTTGAAAAAGATGAAAAGACATATATATATTCTCTTCCATCAAATTAATATGTGCAATATTCTTTGCCCGCAGGGATCCTGATAGGATTTGCTAAGTCTTCTTTGTTCCCCTAATTAATTAAATAAGTTAATATGTGGCTTCATGGCTTCTTAAATAGGTACTTTAAATAGATGGTTGTTGGTTAATACTGTTGGTTCAAAGACAATTTTACTTTTACCATTACCATCAATACATTTTGTCACAATGAGAATTTAAAATTGAGCAAACTTTCTGTAGCCGGCTGGAACTTAGCTTATTGTTTCTTTCATCAGAAGTCAACCATACAACGGTAATCATTTCTCCGTTATAGCGGTTGATTACAAGGTTCCGAAACCTCTCAAACTCATCTCTAAGAACTATGAGAATTTGTAGTATTAATAGACCAAAACCGTTAGGTGATTTATAAAAATATGTGTGTAATCGACCATCTTAAAATAGCCAAAAATCATTTACTACATTTCAAGGTTTGCTGCATGTGCTCGTAAACTAATGTAAAATGTTCAATTCTATAGAGTCAAGTTAAAATTTAGAGTGATGTTTAGGACGTGGCATTGTATGTTGAATTGAAGTTTGCTCCGTGACGCAATTTTCAAATGAATTCAGAGAGTAAAAACTTAAGGAATGTGGAACAGATAGAAAAAGTTTAAATACAAAGTTTGTGCAACTTTTTAGAAACTTACCGATGCAATGTAACCATTATATAAATTCATACCTGTCTGTTGGATATTGTTATACTGTACGTACGTTTAAAATGAATGGACGTTTATACATGTCTACAATAGTTGTGTACTACAAAGAAGCCAAACTGGCTGTAATCAGAATCAACATGTATAACGTAACTATCTGTCGTAAATGCTTGAATTACCATATTCTATTCTGAGCAGGACTTTAGACTAAACCTCTGCAATTGCAAGCACAACAAAACGACACGTACGAGAGTTGGTAGGAAATGGGCTAACTTACCCCAACAGGGAATTGCTTTACATTCGTTACGATTACATAAATGAATGTGGAGGTCTTGTGGTAACTCGTCTGGAACTAATGTCTACCAACTTTAGTTAATTATTTAAAGGTTGGGGAAACTTACGGCTGGAGCTGGCTGAATAAATGAAACCTGTCTCTGGTGCTTCTGTATTTGCGTAGACCTTTGGGCAATTTTTGCTTATAACTATTTGTATGTACATTGTATTGTGTGTGAGCTAAAATAAATTGCCCTTTCGCTATTTACAAAAACACAGCTTGCACCTTACTAAAGGTTAACTTAATATTTCTCAAATCGGATACTGAGAACAGTAGAATCCAAAGTCACAATTAGTCCCTACACCAAACTGGCCCCATGATTTGAAAATGTACACAAAAATGTAATTGAAATATCTGAATTTTGTAAAATGAATGTACTGCATAGTTTTTTAATACCTAGCTAGTTTACGGATTGAAACCACGCGTGAGTCAGGTTTTCGCATTTCTGCAATTAAAATAATGACATGTGACATTGCTCGAAATACATAGTACATTATCGTCTGACACCTGACAGGCAACGGTATTTAAAGTATTTACTTGAACCACTGACAGTGAGAGGTTTCTTACAACAAAATTTAAGCAACTTTTGATGATAATTTACATTTTTCACGAGAAAATAAAAATGAAGAGTTGTCGATTCGTCTGATATAATGTACAATGTCTGAGGAAGTTTATTAACCATGTCACAGCCATAAATAAAAAACATGTTAAAAACTGTCATGCAGGACAATTTAATTATTTCTGTAAAAATCATTTTTCGGATATGGTTGATGCTCACTGCTATAAAGGCAGTCATTCGACTCGTGCCCAAATGCATGCAAGCCAATTCAATGGAAAAATACATAATAAATGCGAATAGAAAAAATCACTTCCCAATTTCACCACCCGCACCGTAAGTACTCATTGTCAATATGCACGTACGTGACATCATCCAAATAGTGGGGATTGTCATGTTACATTACAAAAGGACCCACTAGTGTGGTCTTGTTCTAACAGAATTTTATTGCGAGCACGTTGCGTTTACAGTCTTTACATAACACATTATCGCTCTGGGTTGCCTCATAAGCGATAGTGTCTCATCAAAAGATTATTAGTTGCAAAACATGCAAAGGTTAATGGAAAAGTTGGTCACAAAGAGCCAGCCATGAATACTTTAATCAGTTTAGCTTAACATGCTTTTAACAGAATTATTGACAATGTTGCGACACGTGACTTCACAACCAAACCAACGCAAGGGTTTGTTTCAACTTCACGTGTGTGAGATATTTTTTCCTAAAAATAGAAAAACTAGAAAAATGAATTAAATGGAAAAAATCATCAAGCTGACTAATTAAACAAACGAAGGCCTACGGCTTACAGTGCAGCAATTAAAAATATTGTTGACTTTCTGCATGAGATCAAGAGGGTTACTCTCTCTCTCTTCACCTCAGTTGAGTTTATTCTGTTAAAATCTTGCTTGCTTCGTATTCCTTGGCTGAAAATTGCTTTTTTAAGGAGTTCAAAATTCATCTAACAAGAAATACTAGCAGTATATTTCAATTTCAAGTGTGTGCTTTAATCTTTTTCCTCCATTGCGTTGTTGCAAGCATCAGATCTGCTGGAAGCAAATTATTTTCCAGTTGAACTCCAGACTCCAGCCCACGTCACAGCCAAACCCGATTATCCTTCTCTTTCTTTACTTTTCTACTTTCTGGAACCCGCCTAATCTGTTCTTAACGAAAAGAAAATGAAAAAATCTGGCTCAGCTTGTGGAAGTGGAAACGTGTTCACACTATTTTTGGTTTGTCTTCCTGGAATTCTTTTATTTCTCCTCTTGCCAGGCAACTCTGAGGGCTACTATGTTGGGCCTGAAGTTGGCAAAGCACGCGGAGAAACAAGAGTGCTAAAAGTGAGGAATGTCACGTCACTCGCTGAAGCAGCCTACGTGCCGTACATCAACGGGGTGGGGAATGGCGTAATCGAGTTCCTAAAGAGCTTTGTGCCGGCACTCCAGCCGAAGGTAGACTTTTTCGCAGAACAAATTCAGGACACGATTGACACTGCCAATACAAAACTTATGCAAAAGCTGGAGAATAGTAACAATGGGATCATCGCGCTTGAGAACTTTTTCACTGGTCTCATGAAAGCCGTCGTTCTGGGTAGAGGACCGGAGGACGATGAGCGGAGACGAAGATTGGCGATGGCACTAATTAAATCGGGAAAACTCAAGGATGTTAGGACCATCGCGACTACAGTTGTACCTACTGTTGAAAAGACAACCATGCCGATAGATATAATGACAACTCAAAAACCAGTAAAGCGAGCCAGTTTCACTACCATCGCAATTCCTATAACCAGCACGGATAGTAATATCATTGAAGAGACTACAGCGATGGAAACGACTACAACTACAACGCATCGCCCGGTACTGGTGATGAAAGACAATAATTTCAACAAAATGAAAGTGATTAAAATCGTGAGCAACATGCTGTAAAATCAATAGGGAATACTTGTCGTTAGTTTTAAGTAAAACATCGATACTTAAGCTTTAGAATCGCATGTTTTGCAATCTCATTTCATGTTTTTGCAGCAATAAAAAATGTAGTTTATAAAAAGCATGATGTTGCCAGATCCCTAGGTAGAAAATTGCCTAATAAAAAGTGAAATATGCAAGCCCTTCGTTATGCAGAAAGTGATATGGTGCTCGAGTTGAGTCAATAATGCTCAGGAAATTGCATGCATGCATCACAACATAAATTATGTGTGAACTGCTTTCGTAGTAGTTACGTAGTCTCTAGAAATATGCAATGGAAAAAGTAACGAAGTGTATCAAATAAGCTAACATTACCCTTCTCTTAAACTATTTGGGGGCACCGTGAGACTTTGAACTAAACTGCATGTAAACTTACGATATTATGTAACAAGTTTGCACTCGTGTTCTTTTTTTGTTATAGTCGCAATCATTTAATTTGTATGCTGGCTAAAACTAAACGAAAATTCGCGAAAGGTCATGAATAGAGTTTTAGCAGCATGCATTTCGGAATGACGAAAGTTCACGGACACAATCGATTAATTATTAAATTTTACACGGCTTTGTCGATTCTGAAAGGAATACACGTGTTGAAAATTAATCAATAATTGCTGTAATTAAAGCAATGTAGTGTTAAAAATACTATTTTTCACCACACTAGTAGCAATTTGAGTGTATACTGCGTTAGACAGCCTTAGTATCATTTAAATATCAATAAAAAAATTGTCGCATCAAAAATTATTTATCATTTCCTAAAGATTGTAAGAAGGTACCGTGGTAGTGTATCGAAAGCGTACGTGTATATATATTACTACGTTACATTCAATTTACAGAAACAAAGTTTATGTAGAAGGAGTGCCGTGGGTTGGGTCCTTTCAAAACTGTCAGTGTGTCTCAATTATCCAACTTTACATAATTTGTAAAAAAATCCCATTCTTCTATATAAATGGAATTGTCTACAATGAGGCTCGTGCTGTAAATTATATACATTTTCTCCATGCATATTTAAAACTACTCTCTCAGCTTTTAACAATAAAATATGATAACTGAATTGGTTTCACCAGCCATACCTTATAATATACACTCTTGTGACATGATTGGCTGAAGTCTGGCATGATGAAAGAAAATTCAAGAGAAAATGGGTTTCCGTTGTAACTCAAAACAAGCTACTCAAGCGGAAACGTCTGCGTTTCAGTCATAACCTAATAAGTCTTTCAATTTGGGGACATGTCACACGGCGTATATAATTACTTGAATTCCGTTGAACTGGCTGGTGCGTTGTTCCCTAATAGATCTGTGCAAGGTGCCAAACTGCTAATTAAAAAGAAGACTTTGATGTTCCGGTGGTGTGTGGTTGCAAAATCCTCTCTTCATTTGACTTGAACAATATCCGATTAACATTTCAAGCATTTTCGAAATGTAAAAACCATGTTACAAAATGAAATCAACACTTTGCTTTCCATCAGGTTTGCATTTAATATTCTAAGCTGCATTTTTGCTGCAACTACAGCACAATTGCAATCCACTGTGGTGAACTCAGTCATTACAAATTTAAAGCCACAAATTCTCCAAACGTTTGGCAGTATGCAATGTGCTAGAGCGTTTAATCCGGATATGAAACGCATAAGCACCCAAAAAAAGTTCCCCACTAAAAGTGAGCTTAACCATCTGGAAAGTACCTGCAAAAGTTCTAGCTCGACTGGAAAATGCATAATTTTTAGTAAATCCATATTTTCAACGTATTTAAAATGGGAGTTCTCATCAATTATAATTTGTACCAGTCTTTCCGAGTCGAGTTTCATCAAACTCTATTATAAAGGGACAACTCTACAAATTAGTAATCCTTCCCCTCTGGAAAAACACTTTGTTCGAATAACCCAACCAAATTTACGTCGAGTGACAATGAACCAAGTGGTCAACATGGAGTTACGACATTTTCACAACCTTGGTAAGACCAACGTGTTCATAGCTTTAGGGAAACTTGCCTCCGAGCTCTTTAAACGGACAAACAAAACCGTAATCTCTTTTGACGACTCCATTCCACCTGAAGTTGAAGATCACCCTATTCCAACGGTACATCCACACCTATTTGCGAGTGTGCTTCGAAGCATGGATCGTACTTTCTCATATAACAAATCTGCTCATCATGTTCGCTCCTTCGACATCCACTACAATTTTGCATACTGCTCTAGCCCACACTTGGAAGTTATAGTATGTACGATATTTCGTTGCTGTCTGCCCCCTTCATGATTTCGATTTGGATTTCACTTTTTATCACAATCCTCTCCATATCACTGGTTCTTCTGAGAACATACAGAGTTTTAGACTATTTCTTAATAATTTTCATACTTGTTTCTGACCTCATCTCGATTCCCATAAAACATGGACTTCCTCACGTACGAAACTCGTGGCTCCATGCTACTTGGCTACTTGTGTGTGTGCTCTTGAGCAACTTGTACACTGGAAAAATTACAAGTTTGCTGATAAAGCCCTTAGAGGAAGAAACTCTGGGCGAGTTGGAGGATCTTGTGGAGAGAAATTTTACGTTGGTTTTTCCAAAATTCTTCCCAACCATTTTGGAAGCTGTGAAAGAACAACTTGCAACAGAGGAGACGATTCATAAAAGGTTTGTTGAGGTTTTGGTGTCTTTTTACCACCCAGTTTTTAATGGGTATGAAAATGCAGTAAACTTTTGTCTCCCTTTTAGTTACTCATTAAATCCTCAACACCATTCGGATATGACGGCAGTTAAACTTCTTGTGGGAGCAAGGCCAGAGGAAAGACATCTGCTTGCTGAGGAATTTCATAAATCCGTCGCATTCAAATCCAAATTTGCCATGTTAGGCCCATGGCCTTTCGCATTATCGGCAAGAAACACAGCTCAAATGCTTATTGAAAAGGGTTCAAAAAATTCTTCCAAAAGTACTGCTGCAACTATTGAACGAAATTGTCATGTTGGGAAGCGGTTGGTGGCTATATCTCCAGCTGTTATATGGGCATTTTTTCCACCTGATGTAGAAAAGCTTTATAAAGCATTTCAAATATTTGTTCAAAACGGAATATTCTTTCTGTGGTTGGACTTATTTTACAAACTAAACTACGGAGATAGAGTGCAAGATCAACAGAAAGTTTTGAGCGAGACCCATATCGTAGCGGAGGAGAAAGGGTTTGAGCCCATGGGTCTTGGGCATAGCCATACCGCAACCATATTCATATTGTGGGCTACCTTATTGTTCCTATGTAGTGTGGGATTTGCTTCCGAATTCATTTACAACTATGTACGTTTAAACTTTAAAACAAATGATAGAGATGAAAATGACATGATAATTTCAAGAATGATCATGGCGAATGAAGTGTTTTTGCCTTGAAAAGGTAACAAATAAAAAAGGTAGGACTGGCTGATTGCTCTTCAGAGACGATGCAATAAAATCATGTTATCCATCATTTAACTTATGTCCATAAACTTAAAAACTATCTTACTTAATACGTCTATCGATTATTTGTGCATATTATTGACATAATACATCACGTAGTTCATGTACTACTGCATTGGGTGAATCACTGCCAAAAAATTACGTGACTAGCAAGTGGAAACTTTGTTTAAAGTTGTGAGTTTACAACAGCGACACCATTTTCATTTGAAACGATAGAAATTATGTACAGTTGTAGATGCATGCAGTAAAGTGCATCAAAATGATTACACTCACAGGTTGGTTGGGCGGTGTCAATAACGGTTTTGTCCAGCAATTCCCATTCTTTTCCATATTACGTTATAAGGAACATTAATACTATTAATAGTAGCTTATGTTAAATGCTCACCTTGTCAGTTGTCACAGGGCAGGGCGTTTATAATAATTTGTATTCTTTCGAAAGTTGATATGCAGTCAAGGGAAAATTGGTGTGAGAAAATGACATGCTGATAGACCACTGTCGATAATAATTGCACATTAGTCAATAAACGGAGGTAATGCTATTTTATCATCCAAAATTTCTAAAGATTTTTACGGCCATTGTTAGTACGTCTTGAAAGAAATTTGGAGGTTACTGTTATTACACTTGCTCAGAAACGTTATGAAATTCGACATGCTGCAACCAACTAAAGATCGACCACTATGTTACAAAATGGAATTTCCGAGCCAATTTATTTTTACTGTAAAATAGTTTTATTTATCATACAATACATCCTGTTTGCAACAGCCCAGCCCAAATTTCTTTCTCAAGAAATACGGCTAGTATTGAGCAGCAACAGCTACAGCCACAACTCATTCAAAATTTTGGGGACTTGCACTGTGCAAGGCAATTCAATCCGGAAATGGAACGCTTAAGTAGACTTAGAAATTTTCCTACAATAAGTGAACTAAATTATTTGAAGACTACTTGTAGTTTCACTGGAAAATGTATAATATTTAACAAAACTGTATTCGCCAAGTGCTTGAAATGGGAATTCACATCAATTGTAACATGCACGAGTACAAGTCTTCCTTTTATTGAACTTTTATATAAAGGAACATTCTTGCAAATAACAAGCCCAACTCCACTCCACCAAAAATACATTCGAATAACCCAACAAAATCTAAAGAGAGAAACAATGAACAAAGTGTCTCAAATGGAATATCGGGACTTTCACAGTCTCGGCAAGGTGAACATATTCATCCCATTCGGAAAAATGGTAGACGAACTATTTAAGTGGGCGAACAAAACGGCGATAACGGTTGACGACCTCCTTCCTCCAGATGCGGGGAACGTGGTGTTTCCTACGCTTCATCCTCACTTGTCTTCAAGTGTGCTTGGAAGTATGGATCGCAATTCTTCCTTCAACAAATCGATCCATCATGTCAGATCTTTCGATATCAACTACAACTTTGCTTATTGTTCATCTCCCAAACTGAGCCACTCCAGCTTGTACGACGTTTCCGTGCTGTCCTCCCCTTTCGAGGGGATTCTCTGGTTGCTACTTTTCACTACAATGCTAACTTTATCTTTTGTACTTTTGAGACGTTGGAATGTTCAAGACTACGTCTCAATTATTTTTGTACTGGTATCTGATCTCATTTTAATTCCTGCATCTCCTCAAGGATTTCCTCATATTAGAAGCTCGTTGCTCCATGTTGGGTGGTTGCTGGTGTGTGTGCTCTTGAGCAACTTGTACACAGGCCAGATTACAAGTCTTCTGATCAAACCTGTTCCAGAAGAAACTCTTGGGAAGCTGGAGGATCTTGTGGAGAGAAATTTCACGACAGTTTTCCCAAAATTTCTTCCTACTATATTGCAAGGGATAAGGGAGCAGTTGGCCAGTGATGAGACCATTCAAAAAAGGTGTTATAAATGTACCGAAAAGGAAACAAATGATTATAAATGAAAATGTAATTATTAAATTTTCAGCATTTCAGTAAATCCCGAGAAACCTTCGGATATGACCTTAATGAAAGTTCTGGTGGGAGAAAATGCCAATACCCGACATCTGCCAGCAGAGGAATTTTATAAAACGTTAGCGTTTAGGTCCAATTTTGCGGTACTGGGACCATGGCCTTTTTCAATACTGGCTAGAAATAAAGCTCAAACACTTATTGAAACGAAGAGGAGAAATGTTTCTATGAAGAGTAAAGGGATTGCAATTGCTGAGCGTAATTGTCACGTTGGGAAGCGGCTGGTTGCAGTGGTGCCAACCGTAATATGGGCATTTTTTCCACCATTTATAGATAAGCTTTATGAAGGTTTCCAAATATTTGTTCAAAATGGAGTATTCTTCCTGTGGCTGGACATGTTTTACAAACTAAACTATGGGGATAGAGTGCAAGATCAGCAGAAAGTTTTGAGCGAGACCCATATCTTGGCTGAGGAAAAAGGATTTGAGCCCATGGGTCTTGGACATAGTCACACCACAATCATTTTCATTATGTGGGCTATGTTAATGTTTATATGTGGTGCTTGCCTTGCTTTAGAAATCATTTACAACATAATTTGTAATAATTTTAAAGGAAATGAAACGACTGGAAACAATTTCATGATGATTTCAAGAAACGAAAGAATAGCGTTTTTACGTTAACATTCTCAACTTAACACACATTATAATTATTATAACTATTGTTGTGATTCATTTATATTGGATTTCATTGCATTGCATCTAGAACCCAAGCATTCAGAAGGATTGAGAGAAGACTAGCCATTTACTATTTCTTTAAGTCTCATTGTATAGTTCAAATAATTAATTTATATTTGTATGCTTGATTTACACGTCAAAGTCTGTTGAGATTAAAGCAATTTAAATATTCCCAATTGAAGATCATTGAGTGAATTGCTACTAATTATGAAATGCGTTCGAATTCGGTTAATCTTATTTTCATTGAGGTTTTCTACAACCTTCTCCTCAACATTATTTAATTCTAATTATTATCCGCCTTTCACACCACGCCACATTATTTAGGGAAAGCAATTCATTCTAAATACTTCATGCACATGGACGGCTTGAATGGTCAATGCCGAAAATTGCCGACTATGTACATGTATGGAGTTTATAACTGACAAAAGACAGAAATATGATTACGTGCCAGGCCACATCCCACAAATAAAGGTGTGTCAGCGTAATTCATTGTCGTTTTCAATAACTAACGGTTGTTGGGTTTTTGTAGATCTACAGTCTAACAATTGTTCGCCGAATGAATTGTTTGTTACAGACATTTGTATTGAATGAATGCTCATTGCTCAGTTTTGCTCGACAATCATCATACCTAAAGTTGTTGTTGGCTCAATGAATAAATGATCGTATTTGATGGCATATAACTTATGAAATTCCAATCACTCAAATTAAGTTTTCCGTTTTAACTTAAAATAACGTACGCTATTCCAACAAAGTGCAGTCTCACGCCATGGGAAAGGAAAACTTTCTTTTAGTCATAAAGATTGTATAATGATTGATAAGTGAGTGTATTCCTGGCTTGCCGGTAAGACCCAAGACATAAAAAGTTAAAAACAGAGTTGGTAAGCATGCAGAAATGCAGACACTGGATTTGTAAAGTATCCAACTTTATCATTATCATTCTTGCGGAACTAATTATTTCATGGAAGCCACTTGTATTATGTGAGCTCCTCCGGGCCGGAAGTCTAAGTATTGTTGACCCTCGAGTTATTCAACAAGACTTGACCTTACACTGCAACAGATCGTGGATTTCAGGGTTGGAAAGTCTCAACAAGCTTTCTCTGACAACGCCTTCTCAGTCTCGTCTGCACGAACTTCACTTGTCGTCTTGCGGAAACCGAACAGCAGCATCCTGTCTAGTCTTCAACCGGAAGAGGATGCATTGGGGAGTTAAATGGCAGTTTTATTCACTTGTCAACTGCGTTCTCGATTCAGATTCAAGTATTTCCTTATTATATCGTGGAGTTGATATCCAACTCGAAAATCCTTCAGAAGCTCAAAAACGTTATGTGAGATTAGCTCAAACAAATATACGGAGCTCTTTGCTAGCTCTTGCAAGAAAGAAGAACATACGAGATTTTCATAACCTCCAAAATGTCAGCATATTTCTTCCATACGCAAAACTCGCTCTGGAAATGACTGACTGGTTGAACAAAACTGTTATTCCAACAGACCAGTGGGATATTGAAGCAGATGTTGTGCTTCCGGGTTTTCACACGTGCATGTATTCTAGTCTCCTTATTTCTGTGAATAGAAGATCGCATTTTAACGTATCCACTAGACAATTTCGCTCGCACCATTTTGACTACAATTTTGCATACTGCGCATCCCCAAATTTCAAAAGCGTGCTTGATTACTACATTCTTTTGCAGCCGTTTAATAATGCAGTTTGGATAAGTTTGTTGCTAGCGTTGGTCTTATCTACCGTCGCATTGTTGAGAAATGTCTCTGTTCGAGAAATTCTCAGCACTTTTTTGTCCCTGACTTCCGCATTGCTTTCGATTTCAATTGTTTTTGACCATAACACTCGTTTGAGACTCTCTGTTTTGTATATGAGTTGGATGTTTGTTGCTGTTGTACTCAACAATATGTACACTGGGATCTTGACCAGTCTGTTGGTTAAACCGTTGGAAGAAAAGACATTTGGAGAAGTGAAAGATCTAATTGAACATAATTTCACAGCAATTTTTCCTAAATATCTTCCCACTCAATTATTGGCTCTTCAGGATCAGTTGCGGTTGCAAAGTGAATCGAATACTGGCGGAGAAAAGTAAGGCTGGTTTTAGTTTTAAAAAATGCATGACGAATGAATATTAAAGTTTTAATGTGTTTTCCTTTCAAATAGGCACAATAAACTTCTGGAATACATAAGATTTCTGGTTGGAACCAACCCTGAAGAAAGGCATCTCATGGAGCCCCAATATACAGAAGCCTTAGCATACAAACCAAAAACTGCAGTATTTGGACCCTGGGCATTCGCTCTCATGGGAAGAAATCAGGCCCAATCCCTTATTAAAGCGGATGCCGCTGCTTTAAAGGAGAAAAACAGAAAAACGAAAACTAAGAGATCGTGTTATATTGGGAGAAAATTAGAAGCAGCGTCGCCAGGTGTGCTTTGCGCATTCTATCCTCCTGGGGTAGACAGCCTTTATAGGGCCTACCAAATAATTGTCCAATCTGGGATATATTTGGTATATTTAAATGAGTTTTCAGCATTGAACTACGCACCAAGGGTACAAGACAGGCTTAAGGTTAAGGGTGAAACGGTTCTGGCTCCAGAGGAAGATAATCAGTTTGAACCAATGGAACTTGCTCAGGCATTGCGAATTATGCTGTTGTTGCTCATGCTTCTTGCAATCTGCTCAGTTTGTTTTATGTTCGAGGTTATGTCAATGTGGTACATTTTTGTATAATCGGATTGAATGAAAAGGACTTTTGCTTTGGGTATTATTTAATATAATAAATAAACATTTGTTCTATAAATACAACTGTCAATATGAAACTTTTTCAGTTTGATTTTTTGGTCATGATGAACAACCTCAACATTCTGACAGTTGTGAACTACCAGATTGTGAATCTTCGGTGATTTAAATGCGAATTTGCATGAAATAACCTGTGAATAAATATTAAAGTTCCCAAATCACCAAAGCATGAAGGACAAAAACCATTGTCAATACGTTTTTGTGTCATTCATGACATTCATTCGTAGATTGGCAGAATTTCCCTTGAATAAAAATGTCTTGCATTGATATTCATATACATTGCATTCATGCAGATTTTAGCATCAAAGTGTTGTTATATGTGAAAATACAAGACAACAAAGTTGCAATTACAACTTGGTAAATATAGCTTCATACTTATTATCAATGTAGGTTAAGCAAATAAAGGTGTTTGTGTTGCGAACACTGTGCTCAGTTTTCAGCTTATCACACCGGATCAGTTTAATTTGCCAATTTTTGACGTATGCTTTCTATTGATTAATCATTTTAAATTGTGTACGTGTTTGCAAATGGATCAATCAAAATTTATGCACCGTAGCTTCTAAAATTGGTACTTGCTATTCGAGCTTAAGACGCAATTATACTATATGAAATTGTAGGGTGATAACCTCTGACCACCAATTACTTAAGCTGACAAACGGACATACTAAGTGGTACACATACAATGATATTGACTGACAGTTTAACAACCATATAAACACTATAAAGATTAAAACACAAATGCAAAACTTGTAAAATTAGATGCCTCCATGAAGGTTGCCTATAACCATACATGAATACTTATATATTCTTACCATTTCTTTGTGAAATTCGTATAGAATGCAACATAAATTTTAAATTACTATTGTGTAGCTAGCTATACAAGCTACACGAATGGCAACTGTGCTTAATTTAGACATTATAAGTCGTGTTCCATAATGTCAACTGTCAAGTTATGAGGAGTAATTAGCTCCATGTAGAAATACTTTAGGAAATTCTCAACATGACGCAGTTATCCAATACCCTTTCTCATTTCTACACTAACAGTATACTATATTCGATTCCAAAGACACATTTGTGTTACTATCAATCTTTTCGCCATCATAGTTCATTTGTAAAGCATGCATCAAAAGCAATACAGAAATCTCAGGAAAGTGAAAGCAACCAGTTTTCTCAGCTTTATACTAGGACAAGTAATTATTTCCTGGAAAACGATAGTTCTGTGCGACTTTCCAGCTGGGTTTTCTAGTCAGCCTCAAGTTATTCAGCACGATTCCCTGTTGCACTGTAACAGATTATGGAGTTCCGACATCAAACCTGATTTGACAATAATTATTCCTGCTCAGTCGTATCTTCATGAAATCCATTCAAGTTCTTGCGGAAATAGAACATCATCAACCTGTTTAGTATTCGACAGAACAAAAATATATTCTGGAATTAAATGGGAGTTTTCTTCGCTTGTCAGTTGCGATTTGAACGGAGAAAATATGATTTTACTCTATCAGGGAGTTGATATTCAAATTCTAGATCCATCAGAAGCTCAAAAACGTTATGCAAGATTAGCTCAACCGAATGTAAAAAGTCCTTTGCTAGCCCTTGCTGGAAAAATGAACAGACGTGATTTTCATAGTCTTCAAAACATCAGCATATTTCTTCCATACGCAAAACTCGCTCTGGAAGTAGCTGACAGCTTGAACAAAACTGTTTTAGCAATGGATCAATGGCACATTGAAGCAGACACTGTTCTTCCAGGATTTCAAACATGCATGTATTCCAGCCTCCTCATTACCGTCAATAGAAAATCATACTTTAACATATCAAATCATCAGTTTCGCTCTCCGGACATGAATTACAATTTCGCGTATTGTGCATCCCCAAATTTCAAAGGGGCTTTTGATTATAATATTCTAGTACAGCCTTTAAGCAACTCTGTTTGGCTGAGTCTACTTTTAGCTCTAGTTTTATCGACTATCCCATTATTGAGGAAAATATCAGTTCGAGAAATTCTCAGCACTTTCATATCCCTGACCTCTACATTGGTCTTGATTTCAACAGTTTTCGACAATAATTTCCGGCTGAGACGCTCTGTTTTGTATATGAGCTGGATGTTTGTGGCTATCGTGGTCAGCAATTTATATACAGGCATTCTAACCAGCTTGTTGGTGAAGCCTTTAGAAGAAAGGACGTTTGGGACAGTGAAGGATTTAATTGAGCATAATTTCACAACAATTTTCCCCAAATATCTTCCCACTCAACTGTTGGCTCTTCAAGATCAGTTGCGGTTGCAAACAGAAACGGGAGTTGATGATGGGAATAGGTAAAAATAAATAAAATGTAAATATTCCATATCCTGTTTAGATTTAAATGCTCATGTTTATCTTTACATAGATTGGTAAACTACATGCGGATTCTTGTCGGAAGGAATCCTGACGAGCGTAATCTGATGGAGCCCGGCTTTACGGAAACATTAGCGTACAAGCCGGCCCGGAATCAAGCTCAAGCTCAAATTAAAGCTGGTCGCAAAGCAAAAATTAAAAGATCATGTTACATCGGTAGAAAATTGGAGAGTGCTACACCTGCCCTTCTCTGTGCATTCTACCCTCCCGGGGTGGACAATCTTTATCGTGCTTATCAAATATTTGTTCAGGCTGGGATATACTTTGTATATTTAAATGAGTTTTCATCTATGAACTACGCTTCCAGGGTACAGGACAGGCTTAAAGTGAAAGGAGAGACGGCACTGGCTCCAGACGAAGATAATCAGTTTGAGCCAATGGAACTTGCTCAGGCCTTGCGAATTTTGCTTCTGTTACTTATGCTTCTTGTGTTATGCTCAATTTGCTTTATCCTCGAGGTTATCTACAATTTTGCATAATGACAAATGACAATGAAGGACACGCTGTACTTATCATTTTTACATATACATGCACGTAATCCGTTTAAATTGGCAAAGAAAACGTTCCGTTATTCCAAGAAACGATTTTTGGGATATGTTTACAAACAAAATATAAATAGAGATCACAACGCTAAAAACATTGAAAATGAACCAAAAATAAACATATATCCAGTAATGTTGTCCTTGTAATTTCGGTTGGTTTTAATTCATCTTTAAATAAAGTCTGGTGACATATTTGCATAAGTGAAACAATCAAAAAGTTTTATGTATCCAGAATATTACAATATATCCATACCCAGATCCAGTTGATTAATGGAAATGGTATAAATTTGGCTATGCGTTATATATTCAACATCATTCGAGAGTTACCCGGCTTGAAGTGTAGTTCTCATTAGTCATGTACTCACTACGGCACTTTGCCAGCTTGGCAGCAGTGATTCTGACAGCCTTACCATGGCTAACGTTTGGAGAAAACCCTGAGGTGTCTTACCTTACCCCAACCCCATTACTTGATATTCATAAAGGTAAAGTTCATTTGGTTGTTAGTAAATTTATTACGATATTTTGTACTATTTTATAACAATTTTCTAAATGTTTTAAAACACCAGACCTCAAACCCCTCTTCTTTGGTTCTCAATCGGATTACTTCATCAGCACATTTGCTGTAAGATAAGTCAGGCTTGTAGTATTATTATTTTTTTCATGACTTTATGACATTGAACCATTATTATGCAGGCGGATGCAATAACAGCGAAACAAGTTTGTCAAAACCTCACCGACCTCACGGGCAAGCATTTCCGACTGCTGACGTTGGAAAGTTTGGAAGAATCAAGTGAATTGCAACCTCGTATTGAAAGTTTGGGTAAGTCAAATTTTTAAATGCTGCACTATTGACTTACAAACATGCTTAATTTTTGGGGGTTTTCACATAACCTTCAGACCTCACTGGAATTTGGACAGGAGGAGAGAAATTTTACAACACCAAAGGAGAAATTTCAATTTTCTGGTCAAGTGTAGCTGGACAGCTTCCCATGCAATACAAGAACTTTCACCAGCGAGCATCAGTGAGGGAAAGACGAGACTCGGAGGACGGTGTAGGCTTTCAGAACACAGCTTCAGCAGTTTTATACCCTTGGATAAAAGTAAGCGAAAGTGAAGGTGGCGGTGGTGGACGATGTAGAAATGGGAAGTATGTGCCCCCAGAATGCGAGCCGGTTAAATGCAACGTTACAATGCCAGAATGCACGTGAGAAATGTGTTCGGACCGAATGTTACAATAAACGATCCGGACTTTGATAACTCAGTATGTTCAATCTTCCAATCCGATGTGACTGGACAACTTTCACTCAAGACGCTTTTACCACTCAAATGCACTTTGATTTTGACTATTTGCTTATCCTTAGCTTATCATTACAATGATGGGCAAGGATAACATTTTAACAATTCATTTATTTACAACAACAATAGTTAATTTAGACAATTACAATTGAAACTATCAGAAAATGATCAATGCACCCAACGTCTGGGTCAAAGCGTGTAACAACAAATCATATACAAATCATACGAGCAGACTACTGAAAAACTGACTAACTAACTACGATCACCTGCTTTTCCATTTGACCTTTCAACTTTTTACCCGATACACGCAGCATGAATTTCATATACATCAATAACAAATTACTTCCTTGACGACTATAAGTTGGGACATGCCCGTATACACATCACTACAGGTAGGTATGGGGCTAACTGAGATACCACCTTAAAACTATGATAACTAAAAGTACATTACTAACTGTTCTAATAATTATAGAATATGTATTACAGACTCCAACAATCATAATGACCCACTCTTATCAAACGCGTTCAAAGTTTAGGACTTCAAATTTCAAAAACAAGATATACATATTTTTTACATGCTAAGTATATACAAACGTATGTATCGGCTCCAACATTCCCCTCCCAGTGATGTGACTTCGGATAACATCACTCCTACTTGCTGAACTCGAATCATCTGTCCACTTCTACAGCACCGTTGTAGAGGTCATCCTTCATCCTTGCTTTCCAGAAGTCGGTCTTATCTTGAGTTCCAGAGTCGTCTTCATCCTTGATCCCCTTCCGTTCAGGAAGTCGTTCTTAATCTTTGATCCCCTCCCGTTCCAGAAGTCGGTGTTCATCTTTGATCCCCTCCCGTTCCAGAAGTCAGTCTTCGAAGTCCTCTCGTGAGGTACTATTCCAGATACAAGCTTCATCAATCCGGGCAAACGAAACTCAGCATCGTTACTTTCCAAACGTGTACCAGGGTCCCATGAAATCCGTCGTTTTCTTGCGACACTATTCAATTTGCACGATGCAAGATCTGCTTCCGCATTTCGTCCAGTAGAAAAACGATAGTGCATTTCTTCTCTTGAGTTGCAACTCCACACGTACACTTGTGTCTTCCGTTGAACATAGTAACAAATTTTGAACAGGTCTGCGGTTGCTCCAGTTTCATTGTGGAGTGTGACTTCTGGTCTGAAATCAGACATTTTCCAATTGTAGCAAAACTCCACTTCGAAGGATCCTGGGTTCTTAATCTGATCAATATTCTGTGAAACTTCCGTACTTGAATCACATTGCTCCTTTTCTTCTGGCAGTGAATCCACATGGTAAGTTCCAGCCCTATTAGAATCCTCGTCGATTTCTAAAGGTATCATCATTGTGCTGTTGAGTTTATGATCTTGCTCGACTTCTTCAACTAGCACTTCGTCATGATCTTCCAATAAACCTTCCTTCAGTTCTTGGGGCAATTTTTCATCACGCTCCTCCATTAAGACGTCATTCGGTTCTTCAAGTAGCACTTTATCGATTGAATGTTCCTCATCGTCTTGTATAACTCGATCCATTGCTTTCAAATCTGGACAATCAACTTCAGCTTTTCCCCTCCTCAAGAAGCTTAGCTCCAGCGAGTCTTCTTGCTTCGTTCCAACGGAAGGGTCGAAGGCATCCAACAGTGACGCTTCTAGGCTGGTTGCTCCTGTAGTCTCCACAACTGTTGTAGTTTCACTCAAGTTCTTCTCTGGTTCTCTCGTTCCAGTCTTCCGCTTTTCATAGCGCATTCGTAAGAATTTCTGTTCAAGTAACAGCTTTTGTTTCTGAGCTTCCAACTCCTCCAGAATAACCGCGTTAATTTTCCTCTGAAGTGCAAATTGTTCCTCATCTGCTTGCAGTTGTCGTCTTAGTTCACTTAACCTTTTTTTCTTCACACTATTAGCCATCTTACATCCAAAGTCTGAGCCATGATAGCTATCGTTTTTCGTTTCAGTACATGTAGGAGACACAGTTTCAGTTGTAAATCGTTGCATTTGAGAGTTCGGCAATCTTCTTCTTAACCATTGGCTTCCAGTTCGTTCATCTTGATGTCTACCTCTAGGCGAGCTCTCGGCTGGGACAGCTTCCCCTGGAACATCGCTTTCAACAAGGTTTGACATCAATACGCGTTGTCTTGAACAATCACCAACTTGATCCTTAGGTCCATCTCTTGGCGAGCTCTCGGCTGGAATCACGTCCCCTGGAACATCGCTTTCCACAAGGCGTCTGGACCGTCGACTGCAAGTTGACATTGGCATCTTGACAATTTCACAAATACTGGAATGACTGCTTTTTCACAGGGCTTTTCTTTTAGTTCGAAGGACCACAATGTTCGGACCGATGTTACAATAAACGATCCGGACTTTGATAACTCAGTATGTTCAATCTTCCAATCCGATGTGACTGGAACAACTTTCACTCAAGACGCTTTTACCACTCAAATGCACTTTCGATTTTGGCTATTTTACTTATCCTTAGCTTATCATTACAATGATGGGCAAGGATAACATTTTAACAATTCATTTATTTACAACAACAATAGTTAATTTAGACAATTACAATTGAATTCTAGCAGAATGATCAATGCACCCAACGTCTGGGTCAAAGCGTGTGACATACAATAATAATATCTAAATTCTACGAGCAAGCTAACTACTGACTGACTACCTCCGATCACCTGCTTTTCCATTTGACCTTTCAACTTTTACCCGATACACGCAGCATAAGTTTCATATACATCAATAACAAACTACTACTTCAAGGCTTTGTACGCAACACCACGCATTCATGCTAGGGATAGTCGTTTTCTGTAGCTATGTGACACTTCGACATTTTGATCAGCTTCTTGAACCTGCTATGATTCTTGCACCAATTGTAGTTATAACTGTGAATGCAGTTATGTATTTGAAACGCGCTTTTGTGGTTATGCATATGAAAGATCAGAGCAGTTTTTAAATCCGAAAATGGCCAAAGACAAGCAGGAGAGAAATTCTAAGGGTGCTTAAAACCCTTAAACCACTTCAAGCTGAATTAGCGTATCCCTACTTCTACATTAAAAAGATAAACTTTTTAGAATTCCAAAGTCAAACTATTGATTTTTTGGTCAATTTACTTGTAACGATGGACCTTACCTAGTTTTATTGTTGCACATTTTTACTTCAACATTTGGTTCAAATACAAGATTTTTCTTAATATTAAGATAAAAGTTTTATTCTTAATCTAACAAAAAAATTAAATGTTAATGAAGGCTATAAAAATCTTAGTTTTAGAGTTTAAAGTATAATAGTTTACTTATTCTTATTTTAATGACCTTGTTAGATTTAATAAAGTAAGTGGAACTGTAGCTTGTATTATTTGACAACGCATCTTGATTTGCCAAAGAAAGCCAGCCGTTCGTTCAGAACATTATCAAAGAAGTTCATTTTTATGTCAATGTCCATAATGCCGGTACTGCCTGATTTTGCCGCCATTCGTGGACAGCTCAACAACATTCTTTTGAGTAGCTGACTTTCTCCCCGCTTATTTCCAAGCTTACCATTCCAAGCTACTAATACCTTACCACTGCTTTCGTAAAAGCAGCACGTAACCATGAATATATAGCAAACGCCTGAAACACCCAATACCACGCAAATGATCCCAAAAGCAGCCATAAATGTACCATCCGTATTTAGACCAACAATAGTTATCGTTGTACCGGCTAGTATTATGGTTGCGTTACAAAACAAATTGACCTCAATGAATATCTTTATAGTTTCCAAAAACAAATTGCAGCCTACGCTCATTTTTTTATATTCTTGAATGGCGGAAAAGGTCAAGTCCAAATTCTGAAGTCTTTTCATCAGTAATTTATATTGAGATGCAAATGACTCGGCGATTGACAGAATCATTCTGTAGTTCATGAACAGTATTTGAACCTGAATAGTAGCAATAGCTAGGCGAGCCGCAATGACACAAATACTCTGGCTATTGACCAGCCACCCGACAAAGTAGGACGATGCCAGAATATCAAGGGACATTCGAGTGTGGTCCAAGTTTCCGAATATTATTATGATGGGTAATAATGCAGCTGTGTACACATACGATACCATCACATTGCAAATGAGCAGGCCACGTATGTCGGCGTCCTCGGATCCATTACTTACCTTTGATATTTCTGCTTAAATAAATTTTTTTTATTTAATTGAAAGCAAATTTTAAAATAGCATTTATTATTTAATATTGTTCTACCTCGAAAGACGGTTCGCACTGTGTTAGTTTCGGTAGAACTGCGATAGCAATGCTCATGAAACTCAGCATCTAACCAATTAACAGCTTTTACTAGCTCTTCCTTACACTTCCAGAAAGCGTAGTCAATAGCCATTGAGACCAGAAATGCTACAGCCAAGATTGCCAGCATTAGCTTATCCAATAATCCCAACACGTCGTCAGGAAGGTAAAGAACAAGGAGAATATTGAGAAGGCAGAGTCCAAATCCTGCAATTGCGACTATCCAGAAGTTGAAAATGTCGTATATAAGCATCAGTTTTCTGCTCCTCTGAACTCTCCATTGTTTGGTTTCGTCGTGCCAATAAATTCGGCTTGGACATAACAAATCGTTCCACTTCTGTACCAGGTTGAACGCAACGCGAATCATGGGCGTTGGCATTTTTGCAGGGTAAAGTTTTCGTTTTCTGTAGACAAGGATTCGTCAAGAAGCGATAGACCTTAAATGACATTTATTACTTTAATGCTTCTGCTTTTTGTCGACCTTTTTTATTGCAAAAAATGTCATAATACAATGCTTTACTGCAATTTTTTCAGAATTACGGTGAAATTTTTCCCAATTCGAAAGATATTAGTTCCATTTAAAGTAAACTGCAATAATGTTATTAGTCTGTTCTGTTGTGGTAAAGCAATGAGTCTTCTCGAATTAGCTTAGATTAGCAACGTTTACTGTCGGTGTTTAGTCATTGAATTATTTTGAATTCCTTTGACCATGAAACCATCCTGCGGCGAGAACTTAAAGTGCAATTATTAAAATCGCTGTCGCTAATATTATCTAGCCGTCGTCGATTAAGCAATTTTTTCCGAATTACCACCGCAATAAATTGTACTATAACCGCACGACACGATAAAATATAAATGCTAACCAAGATAAACGATTCTTGGTAAGTATTTACAGCATGTGAAATTAAGTAAGTTTATAAATTTGATTTTAATATACTGCTAATTTTGAACAATCCTTGCAATACTTAAAATTAATATTTTGTTGATGATAGCATAAATTGCAGTGAACTACACAAATTTGTTAGTCACTTTTATACACAATGGAATAAACGATATAAGAATTATATGTTAATACTATAGATAATTAAATAATTACTGCTTAAATGTATACTTCTGTTTTGAAAAAAATATCGATCCAAAACACTTCATCACAAACAGGAGAGAAATGCTGTGTTAATCTTGACGATAATTTACTATACACGCATTATGGAGAAACTATAGTCCTACCAACACTTTAAGCTCAATTTATATCAGGAAAGTAAAAATGAACGATGATCCAACCAATGTTGTTAAGGTTTGCAAATACTTTAGATAGTAATACGTATGGGACAAACCATTTCAATTAAATGAAATGTTGGGCAGAGGAAAGTATTCAAAAACTGATGATACATGTGTCGCTGGTATTTATCTTACCAATAAAAGTTAACTATGGCTTTGTTTGCCTTACTTAAGAAACGCGTCTTGATTCGTTAAAAGAAAGCCAGCCGTTTCGTTGAGAACATTATCGAAGAAGTTCATTTTTATGTCAGTGTCCATAATGCCGGTATTGCCTGATTTTGCGGCCATTCGTGGACAGCTCAACAGCATTCGTTTGAGCAACTAATTCTCCCTCTGCTTATTTGACAGTTTACCTCTCCAAGCTACCAATACTTTGCCGCTGAGTTCGTAAAAGCAGCATGAAATCATGAAAAGGTAGGAATCTCCCAAAAAACCCAATATCATACAAATAAGGCCGAAATTTGCCAATAATGGATCATTCCCGTTTATACCAACAATTGTCAACGTTGTACTAGCAAGGATTACTGCACAAACTTATCTCGTTGAAAGTCAATGATTAAAGATTAATTCGTTCGTTCGGTACCAACATTTTATAACTGTGCTATTAAGACTTTAAAATTAGCTATAAATCAAAGACGTTTATTGACATGGATTTGTAAACGATTTATTATAAATTTATTGACCAACCTGCTTTCCTGTCTCCAGGACATAAACATGCAATTAATAAAATTGCTGTCGAAGCAGTTTTCCAACGTTTTGTTTCGAAGTATGAACTAGCTTCCAATCATTTTGAATTAAACTAATTGTTCTGACTTACCAACGGACTTTTAAGTATTAAAATGCACGATAGACAGTTATTCCAACTACGAAAATGATTTTGAGGTAAGGAACTACCATTTATTTTAATACTTTCATTACTTATAGATGAAATTTTTTACAATTTCATGTGTTTTATTTCAGTAATTCTAAATACGTTTACCAACTTGAAATTTCTCACATTGTATAATTTTTTTTTATATTTATATATATTCGTCGAATAACACACTTACCCGAATACTTTTCCATACGTAATTAACGCTCTAAATGTGTTTTTACTGACGCTGTCAATAAATCTTAGAACTTTCACAGGAGCCACCACATATCTTTTCCCATCACCCAAACTGATTTGACGACACGAACGCTTTATTCGTTTCATATACTCCCGATCTCTTCGTTTACTCCACCGCTCTAACTTCCAAGATTCCAGAGTTTCTTTACTGAAACTATACA
This sequence comes from Orchesella cincta, assembly GCA_001718145.1. Lineage (NCBI taxonomy): Eukaryota > Metazoa > Arthropoda > Collembola > Entomobryomorpha > Orchesellidae > Orchesella > Orchesella cincta. The sequence continues at coordinate 234,850 of LJIJ01000110.1, read as the reverse complement.
GCATTCCTGCCAAGCTTAAGAAAATGGAGAAGTATGCAACAAACAAAAACGAAGCGACCGAAAGGAAAAGTTTGGTGTTTATATCATATATATTCCACTGAAAGACGAGGGACACGTTGCAAAACAAAATTGTCTGTGTAATTAGAAATTGAAGGGGAACTAAAATCATTCCAAGTTCCAAATTAAGATGCATAGTGATCAAGTAAATAATGCGCCAATTGCGTGCCAGCTCGTAGGGCTCTCTTAGCTTGTCATTGGTTTCGTAACTGGGACAGCCCAGTCGTAGCTCATTCCTGATGATTAAAAGTGTACAGAAAAGGAAGTAGACGCCGTTTTCAAGTACAGTAATCGCTAGTGTAGCTATCCCGTATCCGAAACCAGAAAACCATGTGCAGGAAATAAGATACACCGGCCAAGACAAAAACTGGTTAGGAACCCCAAATGCTGGGTACGCGGAAGCAGTTGGATTCAAGAAGCAATGAAGAACGAGCCCGGAAACAATACCCCAACATATTACAGAGGTAGATATGACGACCACATCGTACAATTTTATTCGACGTCGCCATTTCAAGTAGCCATCATAGTTCATATATTTTCCTGAAAAAATAAGACGATTAGTAAAAATTTATTAAAATTTGAAATTCTTTTTTTACCTGGGAAATCTGTGATATATTTGTAAAATCCGTTGTAAAGTTGACAGACGGCTAGTGGCTTAGCTGTGATAATACCTTCAAGGACCGCGCCAATCAATCCAAAAAAAATGGTTAGAGGAAGGTAAATTAGTGTCTTATTATAACCTACACTTTTGAGATCTTTGCTAGCCATCTGTAATTCCACGAAATGAGTTGGTAAACAGAGTGCTGGGTAAAAAATCATCCAGAGGCATTTGTGAAGTGCCCGACCCCAGTTTTTATTGTTTACTACAAATTTTCCTCTGACGGAATCCAGTTCATAAGGACAAAACCCAAAGTAGGCTAAGGCGCGGTGTTGAAATTCCATAACTTTGATGCGAATGGGGGAGAGCATAAAATCAGATGGAAATTCTGCCATTCTAGATACGATGACAATTTTTTATTCTGTTCAGCTTAGTTGTGCTTAGCTCTCCTGCTGCAAAGTGAAAATGGCGCAAAATAAGTACTGGAACCTGAAGTTTTAAAACTCGAGGACATAATTAGGGCGTCAATGTGCCACTTTTCATTCAATAAATAAAATAATGAAAGCTTATGCCCTTTATGCTTTGGAGTTATATGCTTAATAAGTATTCATGTGGGCTCTTTATTTGACTGTCAGTTTAAGCAATTTCCTATAAAGAGGCAAAAATGTAGCCAATTATAAGCGATTTCTTTCCTCAATAGAGTTTCCGTATGATTTTCTCCTAAAACTATAGTCCACTTTGGTCGCTTTAAAATTTAGATAACGCATTGGACCATGTAATTTAAAAATGAAAATATTAGACGTAATCCTGCGAATTTTTAAGTATAGACGTAATGCCATTATAATGATCAGTTATCCATCCGTTTGAAATTATTTTGGCAACCTTTTGCTACGCAGTAGCAGTAATTAACAATTAAAATAAATACGTTCAAAACGACTTTGCAATTGGCAGTCGTCAATCGCTGGATAAATAATTTCAGATAAGTGGCATAATTGCCAATAATTTTATTTCTAAATAACCTGTATTTAAGTACACGCTTTTAAATTTGCAAATTAAATTCTGAAATACCATTTGAGTTAAACTGAATTGAAATCAATTCTCCTTTCAGAATTTTCTAGCCAAGAAGTTTTCCATATGCAATTAATGCCCGAAAGGTGTTTTTACTCACGCTGTTAATAAACCCAAGAACTTTCACAGGAAGCATTACATATCTTTTCCCATCTCCAATGTTAATTGGTCTACATGATTGTTTCACCCGCTTCATATACCTCCTATCTAAATTTTTCTCCCAGTTTTCCAACTTCCACGATTCCAGCGCACTTTTACTGTATTTGTAAAGCATGCCTGACAATCCTAGAAATATAGCGTAATACACCAAAAACACTGCTGCAGCTCCCATCAGCAGAATTTTTGTGGTGATTTCAAGTCTACTCCATTCAAACACTAAAGAAACATTGCAAAACAGGATGAGAGTTGTAACTAGCATTTGAAGCGGGACAAAAATCATGCCCAGTTCCATATTAAAACTCATAATAAGAATGTATAGAATGCGCCAATTTAAAGCAAGTTCATAAGGCATTCGGAGTCTATTAATTGTTTCATATCTAGTTTCACCCAGTTTTAGCTCATTTTTAAGAATAGGAATAGTGCAGAAAAGGTAGTACATTCCTGTCACCATAATTGAGCAAATTGCAGTAGCGATGCAGAAAGCTGATCCCGAAAACCATGTACAAGATAATAGATAAATCGGCCAAGATAGGAGAACTTTAGGAATTCCAAATGTTGGATATGCAGATGCGGTTGGATGTAAATAACAATGAAGAATTATCAGGAAAACTACTCCCCAAGCTAAAATCGTAGAACCGATCACAATTCCGTCAAAAATTTTTATTTTTACTCGGCGCCTCAAGTAACCTTCGTGGTGCATATAAGCGGTTGCAAAATACACGACGAACTTGTAAAGTCCATTGTAAAACTGACACACAGCCAACGGTTTTAATATAAAAATTCCCAAAATGACGATTCCAAATAAACTAAATATTATGCTGAGGATGAGATAGATGATGGTTTTGTTATAGCCAATCATTTTCAAATTTGGGTTGGCAGCCTGGAGCTCGAATAAATGAGTAGGAAGGACTATTACTACATAGGTGAGTAACCAGAGCACGTTGTGGATTGCCCTTGCCCATTTCCAGAAATTAACGCGGAATTTCCCGTGCACAGGGTCGATTTCATAAGGACAGAAGCCGAGAAATCCCATCAACTTTGTTTGAAACAGGATAATGGATGCGTGAAGAGGAGAGAGCATAAAGTCAGGAGGGAAATCCGTCATTTTCAGACCTTTTATGAGATACACAGTGTTCAGTAGTAACAGCTAAACAAGATATTTAATACTGATGATTGAAAAATGAAAAAACTTTTTGGAAATTTAATCGATTTCACTACATAATTCGTAGTTTGGATTTCACAAAGATAATTTAATAGTTTCTTTGTTTAAATTACAATTTTAAGGGGTTTGAGAGTAACCAGTTGTGCTCAGGTATGCAAAGAATGAAATAAACCTCGTTTTTGTCATGCAAAAAAGAGAGTCTTTTTGCATAAAGTTTTCACAATTTTGAAAGCTTTTGTGTTCTTAAAATTTATAGCGTGCCTGTATGTAAATTCTTTTTACTTTGGCTTTTGGTAAGGTTTTGCTTTCCAATATATACACATTTATGATGGGGTTTGTTGGTATCCATAATAATATCGATAGAAAATAAACAGGTAGATAATAAATCAATTCCATTATATTAGTTTTTACGGGACATTAGTAGATATATCAAACAAATATTGGAATTTAAAATGGTTTTCGAAAGAATCGAAAACGAGTTCTAGCAGTGTAAGGTACACAACAAGGTTAAAATATGTAGGTATTAGAAATGGATTGAAATGATAACTTAAGAGTTTTGATGTTTCCATACTTTTGAAAAAATATTCTGATTAAAGGGAAATCGGTTGTCGTTCTAGCAATTTAAATGGTGATTGTTTTTCTCCATTTCATTACAGAATTAAATGTACTTACTAAGTCTATCTATTGAAAAGAAAACGATTAAGCTGAGAATTCTCATTTATCAGCATAAAATGGATAATACGTTTCAACATAAACAAAAAAAAATATTGCAAAAATTGGTTTTAGCGTTTTGTAGTCAGCAAAGCTCTGAATGTTCCTCTAGACACTCCCCTATAAAATCTAAGAATGCTCCTTCTACTAACAATGAACTGCCTCCCATAGCAAAGAACTATGGGTCTACTACATTTCCGAAACTTGTTCATCAATTGGTTTTCACTCACGTTGCCCCAATCATGCTTTTTCCAAGCTACTAGCACCTCTTTCCCTTTTATATAGAGAATTCTTCCCACTTCCAAAATCACTAACCATGATCCCGCCAATAACGTCGACCAAGTGAGGAGTTGCGCCCTTGAAACGATTCGGAGTTGATCCCAATATCGAATTAGTACAAAATTGCAATATTGAACTGTGAGCATTGTCCACGCATTTAGAATTAAAATGAGAAGACCCACAAAACAAAGAGAATTCGCAACATGGACTTCAAGACATCTATAAATATGTCGAACATTTTTCGGATTTCGCAAACTATTTCCTAACTTATAGTTAGAGCGGCTTGGGTGCAGCTCTCGGAGAAAAATGGGTATTGTATAAAATCCATAGGCCAAAAAGCTACTAAAACTGCCCACGAGGCATATATGGACAACAGCAAGTAGATGAGTGTGGTAAAGAATAATTAGAATACGGAAAGGAAAGTAGAAATATAGTGGGGGTATCAAGTCACCGAGAAAAATTGCACCGGTGGGATCGTAAATTAAGACGGTTATTACGAGAATATAACCCGCAAAGCTAAAGAAAGCGATGATATAAAGAATCAAGTCAAAAATAAAATTGGATGTGCAATTGTTCGGGTCGAATGATGGGCAGTAAGTTCCTAAAATATTATAAACACATTAAAACGAGGTATTATTATATTTTATTAGCTTTAAATACACTTACGGTGAATGTGCTGCATAAAGTGAAAAAATCCATTGACACTAATGCGGATATCCTGAGCATAAATGCGGCAAAAGGTTAACACAATTGTGGCCAATATTCCAGCCAGCCAGTAAGCCAACGTTAGATTAAATCTGTCGATGTTTCCAAGCCGATAATATTTGACAATCATGCTAAATGAACCGGTTGCCCAAATCAGAGTCAAATTGTGACTCCATCGGACTCTCCATTCCAAGTTATTGTCGCGATGAAGGATTTTTGTTTTTGGATCAAAGTGTCCTGAAAAAACTCCAATATAGGTGGACAACTTAAAAAGAAAACTGCTGTAGTTGCAGAGCCGAGTGCTAAACATGGTGCACCACCATGGTGCCTAAGCTGCTTTGAAATTTATTTTTGAATACATGGGGTTGAAATTAAGACTGAGTTTCAAGTAATAAGGTAGTTTGACGACAATTTTCTGTAAAATTACGTGGTACAGTCGTAGTTAACAATTTAATACATAAATGGATTTTCAAACCTACCATTTATCGTTACATACACACACAACATAAAAAGTAGAAAAATATTGAGAACTATTATTCCCGAAACCATGTACAAAAATTGAGCGTGTAGCCAAGAAAATGAGAGTAACGCTTCTCAATACTACTACTTTCGTAAACATTAGTCGGTAATGACATTTTGACATTCAAAAAACCTAACACTGTAATTTATTCCACTTTAGTTCCAAAAATTATTAACTATTAAATGATCAATTTTAAGGATCATAACGTTTATTTTCAAATCATCAGTTTAATTTTGTATAGAATATTACTAGTAATAGAAATGGAGGCGGGTATGTCTTTTCATTCGTTTAGTTCCAAAATTACCGAACTTATTTTGATTTAAAAAAAGTACAGTATGTATTCATGGCACCACTGGAATTAACTTTGGGGCCGTCCATTTCAAACGTAACGCTAAAATTGACAATTTTCAGGGCTTGTAACGCTTGTGTCACGAAGTGACAATTTAGGAGGATAAGTGACAATTAAGGAGGATAAGCGACAATTAAGGAGGATTAGTGACAATTAAGAGATAACTGAGGATGGTAAACGATAATTAAGGAGGATAAGCAAAAATTATGAAGGAAAAGGATAATGCCTGCTTATCCGATGAAATACGCACAAACATTTCGCCCAAGCGCAAGTCAAATATTCCCGGCGGTTAATTTTTCTCAATGTCTTTGAAGGATTTGTTGTAGAAATCGACAGGATATTTTTCTGCTCCACAAATCCTTCCCACTTTCGATGAGCACCACCCTTGCTTCCACAATGAAAACGAATATCCACCCCAAAACTCCACCCAAATATACCACAAAAACCACTGAAATATGCCCATTCATCGTGGTTCCTTTGGGTAACGCTGCTTCATCAGCATTTTCCACCGTCGCCCTTTCACCTCTCAACCTCGGCATGAATTTCACAAAGTACTTGGTCCACCAATCCCAGAATCCCCCTTGGTAGAGTCCTCCCATTCTCCTCAAGGTAATAGGATTGACCCACCTCACAAACCCGATCCCGTAATCGACATTGAAAAAGCTTTCCCGACTCAGAAAAACTTTTCCTTTGTTTTTAGCAATTTCGCCAATTTATAGTAAGTTTCATGAGCTTCAATATCGGGAAGAAAGAGAGCGGTGCCATTGCAGCCCCTAGAATTTCCTCACTTTTAGGCGACCCCAAAGCCAATATGGTTTTCCAGCGAGGGTGGATACTACTATAGTTGAGCATAGCTTCCGCTTCTTTTGATAAATACTTGGGCTTCACCCCGTAATCAAATTGGGTATCGTCGCCCATCGCATACTGCCAAAACTCGCTAGGCTGCATGATTCCCGAGTCGTGGGAGGTCAAATTCCTCCAATTCCCGAGGAGAATTGGAGTAAAAAGTTCAGGAAAATAGCCTGTCAGGTCACTAAATCCAGATGTGATAATAACTCTCGTAAAAGCCCGGAATGAAAACTGAACCACTGCGTCAAACGTGTCAATAGGAAGGGGAGCCAGGGGTAGAGTGATTTTTGTGATGTTTTTGTTCTTGTAGGCATTACTCAATACGAGGGTCATCAGGAGAAAGAGGCCCAGCGCTGGTCTCAAGCTGGACAGCTTCATCAGGTTATGTGCGAAGGGATCCCCTTGTTCTGTGAGGGCTCGAATCGGTGCTATCAATGTCAGCGAACCGTCTTTGGGCTTCAGAGTTGACCACTGGAATTGTGCTCTCGTTCCCACAGAGCGGTCAGCTTGTCGAAGAGCAACTTCCGCTACGATCACCATCAAGATTATACTTGCCAAAAGGAGGAGCCAAGTGGGGCCGTCAAATATTGAGGAGAGTTCTTTAAATGCGAGCCGCTCCACGGGAGCTTCCCCACAACTCACGAATTTTAGTTTGGAGGGGTGAATGTTGAACGGGGTGAGGTCAGTTTTCCCCTTTATTCCAGAAAAAATGAGAGGTAGCTTTCGAACATTTTGGGGGAGAAAGGCTTTGGAGCCGTCCTTCCAGTTTTGGGCGTATTTCGACATAAAGGGATGGAGTATGAAATAGGTCCCATTTCCCAGCAAGGATTGGACTAGTAGTCGGATTTCACACCGCAGTCTAATGCTTTCTAAGGATTCCTCTTGACTTGCACGTTTTGAAAGTAGAATTTCATAAGGGGAAATGTGAAATAGCTCCGTATCCTCATCAGAATTAAACGTTATGAGGGATTGTCCCATAAGATATAGTCCCCAGTGAATATTGTTTGGGTTGGAATTGGATAGAAGGATCTCATCCTGAACTGCCTTTTCTGAGAATTTCCCTTGAAATCGCCGAGGGTAGAATGTTTGAAACTGCTTACAGTGGCGACAAAAATGGAGCGATGTTTTGAGCTCGTAACCCTCCTTTTTCTTTTCCAAGTTGAATGTGAATTCTTCCCTGGAAGTTGTAGTGTGGAGATAACCCAGGTTGTTGTATGGAGCGGCAAGGGAGTGCGACCAAGCGCTTATTGTTATCTAGTCTGGTGGCTCCAATTTGGTAAGAATGATGTCGTAAATTGGTCGAGTTTTAATGAGAAACTGAAAGCTTCTGCAGGATGACTCCCACCCACCTTTCCGATCATGGAGGATTCAAACCCCCATAATTTTTTGTAAGCTGCTGGGATTACGGGCGGTGAGGAGGGATCCGAAGGATTTACCTCGAAGAATAATGGATCTTCCATGAGATTTGGGGGAAAGAGATACCAGTGAACTTCACATTGCCAGGGTTTGGTCTTCTGGCTGTTATCCACGAGGGGAACATCAAAACACTCAAGGTCTTCTGGTACAGAGCGACGCTGACACCAACTCAAACCTGTGGTGTTTTTGGGAACCCTCTCGAATGGAAAGGAACGCGTCCATCCTGTGTATTGTGTTTTAGATAAGCCCTGAACAAGATACTTGACACGAACTAGATCATAGCGAGAGAGAACAATTGGAGTGGTGGTGGGAGCCACATCAATCCCGTTGTAGTTGATGAGATGATGAAGGCAACGTGGAACTTTGGTGATCATCTCATTTAAGTTGGTTATTTTAAGGTTGCGATTTGGAAAAACTGTGTTGAGCCTGCCAGTATTATCCCTGTAGTTGGAATATTGATGGGAAACGAGCACGAACTGATTTTCGGTGGGAGTTAGAATTTCCTTGTAATGGAAACTGACACCGAAGCCAGAGTCAGAACACCACAAGAGGATAAGCCCTACAATCAACATGATTTTAAGGTCAATGCGGAAACTTTGAACTGGATAAGTCATACTTCCGCATACCAAATCTAGACTGTCTACTATTTGACATGCCATCGAACTTTTATCAGACTACTTCAAATGTTAATTAATTAGAGCATAAAAATTAATATAGTTAATGGATATATTTACGCAACGAAACGTGAATTGGTAAAAAGTCTTGGATTACCTACCCTTTTTAACTTGATTAAAAAGTTGGTTTTGGAAAGTTCTACGCAATATTGAAATTGGAACGATTAATTTATTAAAGAATTTATTAATTATTTTATTTATTAATGTCAGAAAATTCGACTAACGAGGGAATCTTAAAGTGAGTTGAGCTCTGATTGATCTAAAATTTGGCATAGATGTTCGTTTTAATGTCTTATCACGTATATTAAGTATCATGTCTACATGGGCGCTTTTTCCGATTTTTGAGATATGGTAAAATACAAATTTTCTGGGATTTAGTATGGGAAAATTTGAACTGAAAAAAGGTCACTCCAATAAATATTTGGGTAAAGAAAATGTGTTTTTCTTGATAAACTATTGTTTGTCGTCTGTCTGGGATCACAATAACTTCAAAATTGTTTGGCTTTTTTAAATTCTCACTTAATAACCAAATAGTATCAGTCATTATTGTCGATTTTAAAAACGTTGGGTTCAGTTAGAAAGAGCGCGAAAAACTGAATCGGAATGACGTTTCCTGACATCGGATAATAAAATAAACCCGACAATCCGAGTTGTAGCGGTGTACCTTTAGCAGAGGTAATTTGTGACGTGAAAGTTTCATAAGTGAATTCCTCAATAGACTAACTTTTGAATGGTAGGTCACACCCTAATTTAAAAGTGCATGACCTTTAACCCTGTTCGGAACTCCTAATTTTAATTAGCAATGCATATTATTATCATCTCAGCAATACCTTACAATTGTCATTTGAAACATTAATCGTGACCATTGACCCTGTTCAGAAGTTTCGATTTCAATTGGCACTACATATTCATCATAAGCACTGCAATGCCGTTCGCCTGATATATCACAAGCCATGTTTGTTTTTTGGAACTTTATTCATGACCTTTGACCCTGTTTGAAAGTTCTAATTTTTATTTACATGCATATTCATCATCAGCACAACAATACCTTTAGATTGATGTATCGAAAGCTATATGTGACGCTTATCATTTTAGTTGCGCTTATCTTTTGACCTTGTTCCCGTGACCCCAGATAACCCATCTACGAACTCATCCTCCACTTCGACGTAAGCTATCGATTGGTCCAATCAGAATTTCAAAAAGTCAAACGGGTCGAAAGTTATCATGTTGACAGACGGACGACGACGCGATACAAAGTCTTCTTAATATGTACCTAAATAAACCGACAATTCGAGATGTAGCGATGTACCTTTAGCGGATGTAATTTCGGCTTAAAAAACGTCATAAGTGAAATCCTCAATGGACTAGCTTTCGAATGATATATCACACCCTAAGTGTGTCGTTTAAAAGTACATGACCTTTGACCTCTGTTCGAAAGTTCCGATTTCAATTTGCAATACATAATTACAATCAGCACTGCAGTAGCTTTCTAATGGTATATCATAAGCTATCGTGACCTTTGACCCTGTTCGAAAGTTCTGATTTCAATTTGCAGTGCATATTCATCATCAGCACAGCAATACCTTTCGAATGATATATCATAAGCTATAATGGTCATTTGAAACATTAATCGTGACCTTTGACCCTGTTCGAAACCTCTGATTTGAATTTGCGATGCATATTCATCATCAGTAGAGCAATACCTTCGAATGATGTATCATAAGCTATATGTGACGCTTATCAATTTAGTTGCGCTTATCATTTGACCCTGTTCCCGTGACCCCAGATAACCCATCTACGAACTCATCCTCCGCTTTGACCTTATCTATCGATTGGTGAAAACAGAATTTCGAAATGTCAAACGGTTCGAAAGTTATCGTGTTGACAGACAGACGGACGACAGACGACGACACACAAAGTCTTCTTAATATGTACCTAAAGGTACATAATAATTAGAATACGGAAAGGAAAGTAGAAATAAGGTGGAGGTATCAAGTCACCGAGAAAAATTGCACCGGTGGGATCATAAATTAAGACGGTTATTACGAGAATATAACCCGTAAATGTTAAGAAAGTGATGGTATAAAGAATCAGGTCAAAAATAAAATTGGACGTGCATTTGTTCGGGTCGAATGATGGGCAGTAAGTTCCTAAAATAGTATAGACACATTAAAACGAGGTTTTATTATATTTTATCAGGTTTAAATACACTTACGGTGAATGTGCTGCATAAAGTGAAAAAATCCATTGACACTAATCCGGATATCCTTGAGCATAAATGCGGCAAAAGGTTAACATTGTGGCCAATATTCCAGCAGCCAGTAAGCCAACGTTAGTTATTAATCTGTCGATGTTTCCAAGCCGATAATATTTGACAAATCATGCTAAATGAAACCGGTTGCCCAAATCAGTCAGTCAATTGTGACTCCATCGGACTCTCCATTCGAAGTTATTTTCGCGATGAAGGATTTTTGTTTTTGGATCAAAATGTCCTGAAAAAACTCCAACATAGGTGGACAATTTAAAAAGAAAACTGCTATAGTTGCAGAGCCGTGTTCTGAACATGGTGCACTAAGGAAGGCTGAAGCTGCTTTGAAATTTAAAATTTATTTTTGAATACTTGGGGTTGAAATTAAGACTGAGTTTCAAATGATAAGGTAGTTTGACGAAAATGTTCTGGAAAATTACGTGGTACAGTCAATAGTTAACAATTTAATACACAAATGGATTTTCAAACCTGCCATTTATCGTTACATACACACACAACATTAAAAGTAGAAAATATCGAGAACTATTATTCCCGAAACCCATGTGCAAGAAAATGAGCAGTTTAGCCAATACAGTGAGAGTAACGCTTCTCAACACTACTACTTTCGTAAACATTAGTCATTAATGACATTTTAAACACTTTGACATTTGTCGGTAATGCCATTTGACATTCAAAAAATCAAACAATTTATTCCACTTCAGTTCCAAAAATTAATAACTATTAAATGATCACTTTTAAGGATCATAACGTTTGTTTTCAAATAATCAGTTTAATTTTGTATAATTATTATTAGTAATAGAAATGGAAGCGGGTGTCTTTTTATTCGTTTAGTTCCAAAATTACCGAACGTATTTTGATTTAAAAAAAAGTACATATGTAGTCATGCCATGGCACCACTGGAATTAACTTTTGGGCAGTGTTCGGAATGGTAATTAATGGCAAGACTGCAGTAGCCGGTATTACTAGCATTTGACTAACAAAATAAGGATTATAGTAAGCAATATTGTCAATAATAATCGTGACCCTTGTCAGACCATTGCTTGCTATATGATGATCCAGCATTAAATTACGTTTGATTTTCAAAATTTGATTGCATTCTGTGGCTGTTGAAACACTACAGATAGTTGTCTTTATTTCTCTATCATCAAATCGGCAGTCATATTGGAATTGAACATCATTGAAATGTAAATGCCATTCTCATTGTAAAAATTGATAACATCTTTCTTCGGTCTCATAATTTATACATTTAATTGAATGACTACTTTATATCTATCAAGGCAGTGTAGTCAGCTCATGTTTGATAACATTACACAAAACATGGTAATTTTAAAGGGTTCCAAAAATTTTGTCCGAGAAACCGTGCATATGCTTTAACTTTATTTATATACCAAGTAGTCAGACTAGGTAACAACAAACAAACGAACGTTTCAACAAGTTTTCATAACTTAAAACAGAAAACAATACTGTCACTAGCAGATTATATATAAATAATATGAAAACGTAAAAAAATGAACAAAAGTTTAATAATTAAAAGTTAGATAATCTCAATCAAATGGCAATAGTGAATAAGTTTAGTACCGTATTATACATACAAATATACGTTAACTATCTAGTGTTAATAATTCATAGAAAACCTGAAAATGCCACTAAATTGCAGCCAAAATTATGACGCTGAGGAGAGGAAGATACATGAATGGACGAGATGTGTCCAATTACACCTCAAAGCACTATTTAGAACTACTTTTTCTTTCCTTTCCCTAAGGTTCCCAACGAGAGAGTATGATGCGAACCGGAAAGTTGCTGAGTTTGAAACTGAATCCTCAGACGCTGGAATTCGGCGATTTCGTCTTCCAACTGTTTCTGATAATCCTCTAATTTCTTTTTCTCTTTTCCGTTTTCCTCCTTAATGTGATCGAACTTGGCATGAAGCTGCAGTAATTATTGCAAAACATGTGTATTAATTATAAACTACGACAAATAGAATGATTTTTTCCCAATAGGCTAGTCAAATTTCTACTAAAATTACCTCGCGTTCCGCTTCCTTTAATTCTGCTTCTTTTTCCTTAACTCTGAGAATGAATTGCTGTTTCATGTCCTCTTCCTTCTGAGCTAGCTCCTGTTGATGTAACAACATTTTCTTCTCACAAGTTTGTTGGAAACTCATTGGCTTGTTGTCCGAGTCCACATCGCTGAATCCCATCTGGAATTGTAAAATATATGGAAAAAGACGTATATTAGTAATATGATTAATATTATACTTAACTAAACTACAAATAATGATTGAATTAAGTCACCAATACAAACCTGTTCTAATCTGGTTTTTCGGTAAAGTTCATAGTGGCGCATGTGGGTTTGCTCCCGCATGTCTTCCATATTTGTCCGAATCAGCATTTCCCGAAGTTTTACAAAGTCACAGTGGGTTTCGTTCTCCACTAAATATCAAAAATAAACATAACAAATGATCATTGTGTATTATATTTCAAGGCATCTTGAAGTCATTTTAGTCTTATTTCATCTTTCCGAACCTTGCACGGTACCCCATGGGTATTGCCTAGCGCGCATCATCTTGTTTCCGACGCGGACAAACTCACTGCTTCCAACTACTGCAAAGGGAATATGTGCATTCATCGAAGTATTAACTTCGACAACGCTTTCATCATCAGTTGGAAATTGGTAGATTTTGACACCATTGGCTGTCAATTCCGCCATAATTTTTTCCTGTTTTATCACAAACAATAGTTTAACTTATTCACACACTCTTTGTCATTTGCTTTCGTATGTGAATTATGAATTACTATAATTTGAAATCTTTAGATGTTCGAACCTTAAACTTCTGAAGCTCAGATTTTGAAACGGTATCGGCTTTGGCGATAATCGGAATGATATTAATTTTGCTATCCAGTTTCTTCATACACACCAGGTCAATCGATTTTAATCTGAAGACGACAAATAGTATGCCCGATTAAAATTCACAAAAACAATAACATTTTAACATAAATAACCATCATGTTGCCATACCCATGTCCAGTTGGGCAGATGAAATACAGACAGGCATGAATTCTGGAATCATGGTAAAGAGGTAGACATCTTTTAATCTTCAACTCCTCCTGCAAATATGCCTCGAATTGCTGATCGATATAGTCAACGACTGATTTGAAACTATCTTCCTTGTTAACTTGGTCACCGTACCCTACTGTGTCCACTATTGTTAACTAAAATGACACCGAACATGAAATATTTAATTCAACATTCAGTTTCAAAATGAATATTTTGTTTCGGATTCAATAATTAGCAATTCGCACCTTCATTTGGACATTACTCTCCTGAAGCTCATAAGTATGAGATTTCAACTTCACAGACGACAGCGTATGTGGAGACGGAGATGAATCAAAGTTCGTATTGAATAAAGAATCCATCAATGTCGACTTTCCAATACCAGTCTCGCCTAAAATATTGCAATAATAACAATATTAATACAAACCAATCGGCAGTTTCATGTAATCAACTAATACAATTTAATATTCAAAAGTTGTTTACCGATGCATAGGATATTGAAGACAAATCCTTTCTGAACAGCTTTATTAACCAGCTGATCAGGAAGACTGTCAAAGCCAACATGACCCCCCAGCTGCAAGTTGCGAACCTTATCCAACATTTTCTCGGCTATATTGTTTGTCCTAGAAAAACAGGTAAACAAGAATGTTGTTTTCAGTTACAACTTGTTGTCTAAATTTTAATAAATGTACTAAAAATGTTCAAACATCTATGTATTCAATTTACTCCATAGTCACTGCGTAAAACCGCAATGCAATGACTAAATGGTGATGCGGTTGACAAACTGTTAATTTTTAACAAGTAACAAATTTAACTCAAACAAAATTACAAATTAACAATCGACTTTAAACCATCAAAAACAAAGTAAAATGTTAAATAGTTTGATACATGCCAAATTTATCCAATAGTTTCCCAAAAGGGTTACCTGTATCAAAGCTATCTCCACGCCTTCAAAATAATTTCCGTTAAATATATATTTCAGCAATAAATAGCAACTTCACAATTATTTATGGATGGAAGACACACAAAAGTATGATATGATTCAATCCAAAAAACAAAATGTTTTTTTTTGTTGGTATCAAGAAGCAGGGAAAATGTTAACCAATGACTTTTCCGTGTTTCGTTAAAAACTCATGTTGGACTGGGCGTAGTAGTAAAGTTGAATGGTACTGGACTGGTGCAGTCTTGCTACCTTTTCATGCAATGCAATGTTGACAGCAGTGTGTCTGCTACATAGTGGATAGTATGTAAAATGTAATAATATACAAGCGGGTTTGTTTCAGCGAGCCAGCAGCACTCATCTCTCGTGTATAATAATATATGTTGTGTATTTGGCTCACAAAACCCCTTTTTACCATCAGAAAACAATTGGCAATTAGGAGCAAGGCTAGTTTCCATCAACGGACCGACAGACAGCAAAAGCTGAGTATTGCATTGCGACGAGACAAGAGAGCTTTGGAGTTAGAAAAACGGCCGATGCGAAGGGACTCAAATAAAACATCCATCATAATACATATATGAGCTAAGAAGCCATCGGAGGAACGGGGCTACGCTACTCGAAACCTTTATGATGATTGCTGATGCATAATATAATACACTATCCAGCCGGAGCAGAGGAATATGTGTTAAAATATGAGACTTCCGATGTACCTACCTTTTATTCTTCTCTTACTCAGTAAGTGCGGTGGCGGTATCAATATGTACATCATATTGTACATGCATATAACATACCGAAAATACCAGAGAGCAACCTTCCTGTTTTGTGTGGTAGGTACTCCAGAAGGTGATGGAACTGATGGATAAACTAACGTCTAACGTGTGGAGGAGGCTGAGAGCTTGTTGGTTTTTCTTTACATTCATCTCAAATAGCCCAAATGGAGAATGGATTATTAAATTGATGCTGCCCACGCCATTTCTATCAATACTTTCTTGATTACTACATACCAACTTGTTCAGTCCTTGCCTTGTCACAATATCATTAGTTGAGAATTTCAAACAGCTTGTTACGCAACATTTGCTCATTTGTCAAAAATTGTTTTGCATTTATGACGCACTTTTATAAATGCTTTCCCAACAAAGTTACATTGGTATTCACTAAAAAAAATATGCAGTATACCTTAAGCATTGACGATCAAAAAACTATAGCGTTAAAACAAAACCAACCATTCGCATAGATTATCCGATCGATTGTAAATAAAGTACATAATGTGGGAAACTACTTTAGCAGAGAAAAATTAGCCGCAATCTAGCAGTAATATTCAACATCAAATTCAGTCCAATTCAAGCATTTAATGGTTATCTAGTCACACGTAAATGGTCAACTGGCATATTTTATGATTAAACATGCTTATGCCACAAGCCAGGCTTTAATGAAAGGGCTGCCCTGAACAATACCAGCTTCACCAACGCCCGCCATAACAATTGTTTATTAATTTTGGGTGTTTTTGCTCCGGTAGCTATGTACCGAAAAAGATGTCAGCATGTTAATGAACTATACATAAATCATTAGGACAGATAGGCTAGGAGCATGCTCTATTCTTGCTATGACTGACTTAAGATTACTGGGGTAAAACACGTGTTAAAAATCTTATGAGTGAAAGCCCATCCGCACAACTTTCCTTGGTATTGGGCAGGAAACGTTCCACTTCCAAAAAGGATCTTCGTTTGGATTTTCCTCATAGGTACTCCTACTTGAGCAAAATAATTGCATTCCCTATTCCTAGAAAGCACTCTTATCGTGGCCTTCTTGTGCTCATGTCATTACTGCGAACTTCCTTTTCTTATTTCCACCAACTTTATGCTTTATGATGAATCATCATCATGTTCATGCATCTTCTGGTTCTGCTCAATCTATAGCTCATCTGGTATACATGAAACAGCTTCCTAGAAAGCAGGGCATATTACTGGCTTCATTAGTGTAAGTAACCGGCTCAAAAACTAATCTCAGGGTGCATGCCGGATCATTTCTGTTGGGGTGTAGGTTAAAGGCTGCTTCCAAAAGGCAGACAAACAAAAGGCATCTGTATCATTTTGAGAACTAAACGAATTAAGGCAACTGAATAGTTCATAATGTTATAGCAACGCTCAGTCTTAGCGGTAGAGGTGGTGACGTATAATTTTGTCTTGAGGCGTATATCGTGCTTAGAACACGTGTAATCAGGTAATGGGTAGGCAGAGGACAAAGAGAGAAAGTCCTAATCATGTAAGGCTTCTGCTTTGCTTGCTTCCCATGTAAGTTTTGGATTCAAGATTCATAGTCATTTTATAAAGAAATCCATTCCAATGCGTAGTTCGCGGAGGCAAATGGCAATAAGCTTACTCAAAATGTGCCAAGGAATACGTAAAAAAATTCAATCACTTCTTTCCGCTCATAAATACGCATGGAATATGGTATTTAGCTTACCTTGCTTTGATTAAATGCAATCTTATAAATTCAAAAGATGCATGCCCTGCGCATCCATACTTTATTACTCATGGAATTTATTTATTTAACCTGAATTTGAATTGAATAAAATAGGCCATCTAGATGAGGCAAAAATGTGGGAGAAGCTTTGAATAAAAAGCATATATATCTGCGCATTAAATTACATATCATCTTCCAACATTACACTAACTGCGTATTACTTGAGCTATTATTAGTAGGTGTTACGATAATACATATTGCTCCGCTTATTCATACTCGCACAATGCTAGTCAGCCAAGAGGATATTGAAGGATTTTCTTGAAACCTGAATAATTTTCAAAGAAGACACCGGAAACCCTATCCATTCCTTATTAGTGAGTAAAAGGAGAATTGACGAGTGTCCCATCTAAAAATCGCTAATACGCGAGCTGTACATTATATGATAATGAAAATGGGAAGCTGATTGAATTTGTATGGAGTCACGATAGAGAAGCATAATGATGAGTATTTTTTCCTTCCTTTAGCCACATTGGAGAATGATGAAGGATAAGGTATTCATGATATCATTTTATCACCACCATTTTCATATAATCGTGTCCCCATTTATAGCTAGCTTTACCTCGTTTCCAACCCTAATAAAAGAGTTTTATGATGCTGCTAGCCTGCTGTTTAAAATGTTGATGGAAGGTAATGTGAAACTGCAGATTGAGTTCCATTGGTGAGTGATATATTGATGGCTTTTAGATGGTATAGTTTCATGCAAAAAGACCCTGACGGTTATACACAAGTGACGAATTTGAAAAGTGATTTCGAAGCCGACCAAACATTAGTTTACATTTTCGACAAGTATGGATGCCCATGACCAGTACTTTTGATTGATGGATTTTTGCAATGTTGTAATAAAACAGATACATGAAATGATGAGCAAATGTCGTGTACGAGTTGATTTATCCGAGCAGACCGACAATCATTTGAACAATATACAGTAATACTATCGGAACCTTCGCATAGTCATATAATACGATAGCACATCGCATCGCCAAGATAAAAAGAAGCCAAAGAATTAAGTAGTCCTCATATCGCGACCAATATCAATTCTATGTATTTTCGGTACTTGGTCCCATTATTGTACAAAAAATGAGTTGTGCTCGTTCTCCTCTGTTGTGAGTGCTGGAACGGGTTATCCACGAATTCATACCGTTCTTTTCAATGCGGTTTAGGGAGATATCCAGATCCTCTTTAGCACACTCCAGCTACCACCACCACCATCCATGAGTCAGCCCAAGTTGTTGTTGTTGTTGGGGATGATGATGATGATGGTTCTGATGTGATGAAGTCGTCCATTGAAATGTAATACAATCATAGTAGAACCGAACCTGTTCTTCTGATCTAAGAGAAAAACCTCGTTCACGGCACGGTACGAATGAGCACATGATATGGCACACGGCATCCCATTTGCAAAGCACTGTCTGCTGGTGTGTGTGTAGTATATGCATAAATGTGTACGTACAAAGTGTAAACCTAATGGGTGCATTCGCTCCATGCATTTTACTTGCATGGGATGGCAAGCCATGAATAGCGAGCAGTGAGCAAAACACACAAGGATATATACATGCAAAAACAGCTCTTTAACCATTGCTTTTTCCAGAGACGAAAGAGCAGGGTATCTGAAAAAATACTCCAGGCACAACAACAGAGAGTCACATACGTGAGCCATTCGTGGGACGACGACGACGACGACGATCACGATGATGATGTTGCAGGAAGGAAGGAAATTCAAGTGTTGAAGAGAATAGCCCATCTCTTCGTCTTGTTTTCAGTAGTTCAGTTGCTTTCTAGTCCTCATCTTTAATGTCCCTTTCTCTATGATACTGTTCTGTCCCAAATTTCTTTACTTGTCAACTTTGCCACCTATCTTTCGACAGTTCTTTGCATATTCATCTTGGTCAGCGTTGTCATTGGCACATCATCACCATAAACAAAACTTCATGCATGTTGTGACACAAGAAAGGGATATAAACATCTGTCTTTCTATGTCATTCATTCAGTAATACACTTGAAAGTAAAAACAGTGAGTGAAAATTGTTCGTCCAGCATTAGGTACGTTGCTTCGCTTGACAAACATCAAGATACATTAGTTCAAAAAGTGCTAAGTTGGACACAGGCGAACTGTAGTGTAGTTCCAGTAGGTAACTTTAGAACGCCGTTTCCACCTTCGGAAAGTGATTGCGAATTTAGGGGATTTAGAAATTATTCATAGGGGCTCTTTCCACCTTATTCGTAATCGTAGAAATAAGTAGATGTCTCTCATTAATTAGACCAATATACGGTGAAAGATTATGCCAAAGAGCTGACCATCAGCACGTGTGTAGGTGACGTGAAATTTTCGGCAAACGTGTTCCAAACCCAATGTCATATTTTGAACGATTTGTATGATATGTCCACGTTGTATTTCGTCGATAGCAGTTTTGTAAAGTGATCCCAAAGATATAACATCTGTTGGAGAACCTTAAATTAACAGTATTTCACTTGAAAAATTTATCCAATTCGTTGCTGTCATTAAAGAATGTATGTTCGGAAGAATAAATTCATCACTGTAAACGACCTGTAAGTTAAAAGCAGTCATCTTAATGGTACCAATTAAAACGTAAACATTTGTAAATAACTATTTTATTTAAAATGTTTTTTATTGTTATTCTTTGCAGGTGACAAATCTAAACAGCGGGGACTCGGTCCTTTGTAGAAGATTGGAATCATAAGCTTTGTCTTCAACCGGATTTCAACTATTTGAAGTTTCTGCCAAAGTATTTAATGAAGTGTTGCCCATATGTTTAAAAAAATTTTGGATTTTTACGATGTACGGTGTAACTGTAATGCAATAAGAATTAAACCCTAACAATGAAGACAGTATGTGACAAAATAGATGCTTGGTTAACGCCACGTGTAGGGATTATTTTGACAACTGTTAAAACCGAAGAATGTGACATGAATTTTAATCAGAAGTAAAAGTGATTTGAATTTAAATGGTTTATAAACTGAGATGATGGACTCGGTTAGTGAAAATAATTAAACAATTAGCTCTATAATGAGTGAGAAAACTGTCCCTAATGCGGTAGCGGATGCGATGGAAGCTACTGCAAATAGCCAAGGACCAGCCGATGTGAAAATGGATTTAGCAGCTAATAACTCAATCGAAGCTAAGGCTGAAGTCCCAGCTTCAGCTGGAGGCAACGAGGAAATCAAAGATGGGAGTAGGAGTGGAGTACCTAATTCCAGTCTGGCAGCCCAGGCAGGTACAGTTGTAAGCCCGGCTTCAATTGCAGCTCAAAAAGCGGCCCTACAAGACCTAGCCAAGTTCAGCCCTGGAGATAAGACCAATGTTAAATTTGCACTTCTCATTGGGCTTATCGAAATCGGACAGGTTTCAAATAAGGAAGTTGTCAACACCGTCTTGCAACTGGTAAGACTTTGAAATTCGGTTCTTATTTGCTTTTCACTTAGTCCAGAAACTAGGTCTCAAATACCAACGAATCATGTAGTTTTCTTAACGATGAAGTTTGTGTTGTACATACAAACCAAGCAAAGAGTCACGTGTCGCATTAGTTTATATTAACAAAATATCAATATTTCGATTTTATTTCTTTTACTTTCATTATTACTGTAAGACTATTTGTGAAACGGGATGTTAGAAATTAGGAAATCACACAATCAATTACGGAAAATGATAAATAGTGAGATATGCCAATAGGTTACACCTTAAATTATCACGCACCCTCATACATTGATCCGGTAACGTGTTTGAATAGTTGTGAGGAGTAACACCCGTCTTCGTTTATATGGAATCTGAATTCCATGGGATGTTGTTCCACTGATACGGTTAATAAATTTGCTTTGCTTAAATTTAAGAGGGCATAATCAAATGTTTCCTTGAAACTTGTTGACAAAAAAAGTGTACGAGTCGAATTTTATATTAAACAGTAACTTTCCTGACTTCTGGGAGTAGCTTCAGTAATGTAAACAAGAATTCAATATAAATTATACTTCCTCTCCATAATATGCTTGATAGGCTTTTACAACTCATTTCCTGAGATTTAACTAGAGATTACAAATGAGATTTTGTTAGGATCTGTCGTAAGTTTCCGATGGACCAGACTTTTCGTTTTAATACTCAACAAGAAAACGGAAGTTGTATTATCTGTATCAGCATTTCCTTGAAAGCCCTACGGAAAATTTCCTGCGTCAATTTTGCCATTATTGTCAACATACTCAGTCCAAGTTGGTGAGGAGGTTAAAAACGCTGTATTCTCCGCTGACGATAGGCAATAAATTCCCAATGCCCGTGGATTTTATAATAACGGCTTTGTTACATTTGGGCAAAATTAATTATACGATCCTGGCTTCTGGGCTTGGGCCAGATAGTTGGACAGTTATGTATTCGCCGGTTGTGTTAATTACCAAACATCTACTGACTTTCCTCCCTAATAGCTTGTTGATTATCTGTTTACTCCATCCTTCAACAGCCAAATGAGTCGTTGGATTTCAAGTTATAGCACAATCAGAAAGTAGTAACATTCCATACTCATGCCATCGTAACATTTGCATCCAATATCTACCTACAATTGACTATGTGTATAGCATAGCGTTTGGATAGGGTAGGATTATTTGCTAGGAATTATTGACGGAATCAAGCTTAATTGTCGGGTAGGATTTATTATCCTAATTTAATGTACACGTGTAGTCTGTCGATTTACATTTGACATGCAGTCAGTATATTTAGTCTTATTTTCGTGTAATGACCTACTCACCTTTTGATACACGTTTCCAATTAACCCTCCCTTAAGCTACTACTCCACTGCACAAGACCCGTCTGTTTTTGGGTTATGATCAATGTAAGGCCGATGTTTATAATTTGCAAGCATAAATATCTACACGTTTCATAGCATCACACCCTTAAAAAGTCATGGGCGCACTTCAAATTTTAAGTCGATAAAGCCTAGCATATAATAAGTGCAATTACAAAAGCTTGAAAAATTTTCATATGACACGTGAACACTTCTTAAAGTCAAATTAGGTCATGAGATGTACAGATCAGCTTTCCTGTGATGAGCATGGGGTAATAAAAGAGAAGCTTTGGCAACTTCAGCAGTCACTGGAATGAGATAAGGATAAACCAAAGCATATATGTTCCACATGAACTAAGCATTAGGTAGGAAGAATACATTGTAATTGTGGACCAGAGATTGATTACTTCGGATAATATCCACCGAATTGTTGTATGTCTAAAAGGGGTTTCAATCAGTTAATAATTCATTGAAATAATATGCGCAATTTATTCCATTTCATAACATTATAGTGAAAGCGGTTATAGATGTTTGCATTTGATGTTTGCAAAAGCTCTCCAGTATTATCATCACCATCATGGTTCCGTTATAATCTTTTTGGAACACCACATTATCACATAAGTCATTCTTAATATTAGCAAGAAATCGTATATGACTCCACAAGGTAAAGTATTTCCTTGTTTAGCGCCTTGAGGAAAGCAAAATTGATGGGAGACTAGTGCAAACTGGCATGGTGTTGGTAAATTAGAGGCATGTGCATCATGTTTGACATTCCGACAGCACAGCCCACTCAACGTCCTTCCTTTTCAGCGTAATGAATCTCCCATTGCGATCTGATCGATTTGTCCTCGTTTGTTGCATGGAATGGTAGTTAGAAAGGCTCACAACAATAATTTTCTAATGCTAAATATTACAGTAAGGTAATTGTATAATCACAGTGCCAATTTGTTTCATTCTGTGTAGCTTCATTTGTATCAATCAGTGCTTTGAAGAAAGCAAAATACTAGATATTTATTTTAGAGTTTCAGGGTGCTACTAAGGAAAGTCTATAATCTTCCCTGTAAATAGCTTTTATTTATCGAGTAAACTAAACGAAAATGAGTACTGACAAAGACCCATCAACGTGAAAATTACGCTCTAACGACGCAACAACTTAGTCATCAACGTTTTTCTCTGTAAGTGATGGCAAATGGGAAAGGCGTTTCAATTTCAGAAAATGACAAACATACTACGTATGTACTAGCAATAAATGTAGACAGAACATACAGGCACAGCAAAGAAATCATGTCGCTGGATAGAGCTGTGAAAAGAGCGATAACAAATGACTCAATTTTGTCAGTAAGCTCGGCCCTCAAAAACATCATTATTACCAGCATACATAGCTCCCCTAGAAAGAGTTCGCTCCAAGTTTTTTCACTATTTCTAACGGCAGCGACATAGCAGCAGTTGGTGGCTGTGTACTATTTCACTTACACTATGATACGCAATGGTACTTACTATGCATTTCACACTTATATGAGTGCTACAATACAGCACGAAGTTCTTTCGCGTTAACCTACATAACTCGCAGTTTAGGCCTATCATTTATGGACATTTTGCTCTGTCATTGGTGTGTACCTTTTAAGTTGGGACAAAACGGAATGTACTAATATGTGTATGTCTGGAGTATCTGTTGTGTTATGACTTTGTTGGAATTGAACTGGTGCAAGATACAGAGCATATAGGTACTAGACTCTCAGCCTATTAACGTATTGGACTAACACCACGTAAATTTAAGTGTGGCTGTGTTGAAAAATTAGGGCAATATGGATGGATGAAGAGTGTGATGAAAATACATTAGGGAGGTATTCCTGCTGTAATATCCTGCACATCATGATCATGATCCTGCATTAATATAAAGGTACTATGAATGTGGATGGTTGTACTTAGCAGACGGTAATGGATACGTTTTTATTCCAGAGGTGCATCTAATATTTCCTTTTATCGCCAGTGGAAAAAGTAAAAGCAGGATTTTATGTATCACGACTGTTGAGATGTAGCATGCCATGAATCCCGACATATTTTCTTCTCTGACCATTTTCTCCTTTTCATCCAAGTGTCAGTCTGAGAAAGTGTTGGTGTGAAGATGAATATATGGGTTCTTGGTGGAAATGCCCTGGCATCTAGTAGCCATTGCCGAATTCGGGAGAACTTCTAACTCCTCTTTCTTTGTGTAGTTTCTTCGCGAGTGGGGATGTCTTTGTTAAATTGCATCAAGGAATTTTTGCTCGCTGGATGACACCCATCTCTTTTCCGAGAGTTGTGGAAAGGGGGAGCACGGTTTTAATCTGATGAACATCTCATTCTTGATGCTATGTGTTAAATCTTATTCTTGGAAGTAGCTACCAAACTGGTGAAGTTCTAGATTTGGAATTTTTTTTTGGGGAAATCGCATTCACAAGAAAATATCGGTTGTGGACGATTATGTTATAAAACTACCCACTTGTACATACACCTTGTGTGATACTTTTTTTAGTAACAAGGAGAGGACGTCTTTAAGTAAAATCCTACGCTAGGATTTATAGCACATTGTTCCAAACAGTCGTATTTGATGATAAAGGACGCGACGAATAGCTACTGGTGTGCGCCAAAGCGGAATAGGAAGCAGAACTCGTTGATCTCGAATTTGTTCCTTTCGTCTTTCTCTCCAAGTCATACCATGACCGAACGACAAACCGTCCACTGCGTTCCCGTTTTTATTGCTTTCTTTTTTTGCATCTATCATCAGTTTCTTTTCAGGGAAGGATATCGATTTCATCTACGGTGGTGTCACTAATGATGATCCTTTTTCACTTTTTCCGCTCTACATTTATTATTTTCTCCTTGACATAAACATTTCTTCGCAATTGGCTTCATTAGTGTTGGTGACTGCCGTTTTCTTCTGATTTTTCTGGCGTGTGTAGTAGATACTTAGATACGAAGTAATTCACAATTTCATTCCCGTCTGTTAGCACATTCAGTTCAAAGAGAAATGCCGTGACTTTCTTTCTTTGACACTTTTGATGTACCGAATCCTGCACCTGTCGACGCTCAAGATTGAAGATATTCCTTCCTTAGTTCAAGGAACCTGGTATCTGATCATCGCATAAGCGCTTACAGTAACCCATATTATAGCAACACGTTTATACACTGTTATACTTCAATATATTCACAAAATAGGTATATGTTTCGTGTGAAATGCGCGTGTAGATAGAAATTTGCATACCTAATTTTTCAATGTAGTCAATAAAACAGCGTTTGAAATACGATTTAACAATACATTTCTTCCTAAATACTTCTTTCTGACAAAAAGCTGAAACTTGAGAAAATCAGAAGCTTCTAGTTGCAAAGGAAAGTTTGATATTTAAAACGCTAGTCGTTTGCTAGTAGTACATTTTAAAGTTTTTTATTGGGTGACATAAATCGTGTTCTAAACCGTGTGAATAAACTCAACACTTTTAAACACTCAATTGTATTGCAAGGTTGCAGATTTCTGCAGCACATTACATGGCTTCCTCCTTCGTACATTCTCAGCTTCTTTAATTGTGTACAAGCATAAGGGAAAGCAATAAAGGATGAGAAAAACGCATGGTAGCAGCCCTCAGATGGGATAATACAACTTTAAAGTGTATTTTTATGGGATGTACTTGCATTGTTGAAACTAGTAAACAAACTTAAAGTGTGCTTTCACCAAGTATCTAATCTCTAGAATATAACGAATGGGATTAACCATAGTACGAAACGAGAAGCTGGAAGATAGGGTTAAACAGCAAGTAGTGATGTCTGTTTAATGTATTTTTATTTCTCATGTGTAATTCTGTAATTGACGATGTGTAAGGTGCATTGAAAAATAATGCAATTGTAGAACCCAGCTACTTATTCTACTAGCATATATATGTGTTTTGTGCCCGGAGTAGGGACGCATGACGAAGGAAACGGTAGAGAACAAGGGTTGCCTTTTTGGGTCCATGAGAGATGCTTGTATTGACACCGAAAAATGTAGGAAAGTAACGAGCGAGCACACTTTCAGTTTTCTTCCAACTCTGCTCTAAACCACGGATCCTTTCCTGACTGCTGAATAGCAGAAGAGCGCTGGCTGAGACTCAAAACTAGTCAGACATCCTTACAGCATGCTACCAATAAAAGGAAAGCTTTATGTTGCTCCTCTCGTTCTCCTCTTGTAAATAGTCAAACCTGAGCATCAGCATGCCACAATTGCGCTTCTGTTTTCATCTGAATTTACAGTGGCACTAACACAACATTGCAGAGAGGGAGAAGATGTTGAGCAGGAATCTTGCCTTTCCCCTATCCACTTTCACTTGGTCTTCATCAGTTGGTTGTGAGATACGAAGAGATCACGTTCTATTTTCCGCTGTCTCATTTAGACTGCCCCAACTTAACAGTGCTTTTGTTCCTATACACCCATCTGTGTGTGCTTAGTATAGCATACAAATTTATTTCTGTCAAGCCAACTAAGCAGCTGACTTATGTATAAATGAAAGTGATCAGCGTGGCATGTATGCATTGTGTTGCGAGTGTGTTTTGTGTGTAGAGGTTTTCATTGTACATATGTAAAAGTGCTCTCAACGAAAAAAATACAAATGTGGATGTCAACTTGTTTCCGAAAGCTCTGTGAGGTTTTCACTTAACTGGTTCTAGTAACTTTGCTCGTTGTAAAATTATGTACATAATTACATAACATTATTACGTATGTATGTCGAAAATTGATACTGTAATAGTGTAAGCGACCTCCGAAAAATAAAGTATGCACATAGGTAATTAGTTGTTGTGATGTATAGCATATTAGTTTAGGATATGATGTATGAGATCGTTGTTCTCAACACAACGTAAGTTCAAAATGTGTAGATAAGAGAAAGTACATAATATGTTTGTTGTGCTTTACTTCAAATTTGATTTGAGTGGAAATGGGATTTATTACGCCGCATCACACTGTAGTACTAAAACTTATACTAGCAATACATTTGTAGAAATGTAGTATCAACATTACAAACTGTTGATGTTACATGATTTGATGTTACCCTCAAACCCTTTTCCTTAATTAGAATATGGGAAGATTATGTTGTAAACTGAGATAATAGTGTAAAGCGTAGTTCAACGAAGGCTCTGTTGAATGATGACAACGGTGTCACTCCAAGTTGTCGTTTAAAAGAGTCACTCCACCAACCTCCCTCCCATTGGCCGTTGTAGATTTTTCAAGTTTATTGGCTCGGTTTGTTTCTGCATTCAGTGTGCACTTGACTTGACTCGCATACACTACAATAGTGTTTTTGTTGGAACAGTGTTGGTATGGAATTTTGAGGAAGACCTGTAGTAGAGTTGTCCTGCAATACGTTGATTCATTACAATTCTGGTTGTCAAGTTAATGAGATACCCTTTCACTTCATTTAATATCAAAGGCGTTTCGCCAACACAATTTTATTTGTTTGATAAAAACATTCTGGTTCTGGCATACCTATTCTACTTGTATCTGTTATCTGAGTATTAGCTCGTAGGGTGGAAACAGAACTACTGACTTGACTACCCTCGAATACAACTGAACCTGTCGTAAATGACATTGTAAGTTCATACATATCACGATGAATTCAAAATAATGAAGTAGCTGATTTCATGGTCCCTTTTGAAGGAGATGCTGAAGGAAAATGACAGTATGACAGGAGCAGGGAAAGCCACTCAAAGTGAATTGGAAGACCAATTGAAACTTATGTCTGGGATATGATGAGCATTGTTACATACATCTGCTGTTTTTTGCCATTTGCTCTAATGCAATGCGAGGCATACTCCGTGGTTTTCCTAGTTGAAGCTTTGAGGAGAAGGGAAATTGGTTGTGAGGGTCCCAGTTAAATTCCGTTGGTAAGACCTTTGTTCTCTGAGGTTTTGAGATCTCTACCAGCGGAATGAAATCATGCAAATGCTCATCATTATTATAAATCTATTCTTTGCGATTTCACTATGATATGATTGTAGATACGCCTAGCATTACTTTTCATGACAGTTTTTATGGATTCTTTTACTTTCCCTTCCATTTTTTTACTCTCGAGGCTGAACGTACAGTGAAACGGAGCATCCTCAGTATTTGTGAAGCGAAAACCGATTTATTCATTAATATTCGTAAGACTCGGCTTGGAATTAACTTTGCCAATTATCAAAAGAGTTATATCAGGATTCTGTTCTACTATTGCGTGATGCCTGGTGACAATGAATTTTGTATAAAACGGGTGCAGACTTTCGTTTCCAGTATGTCAGAACTAGAATTTTGGCATGAGTAATTCTGTAATTCGTTTAGTAAATCGCAGAATTTGTTTTTTGGAAGGCTTTCTTTACAAATGTGTACACAGGATGGTAGCTATTTAGATGAATGTTGCAAAGGGGCACCAAAAGACAGATTGGTTTATCAAGTAGCCAGTAGGTAAACAGGAAACTGTTTAACCTGCTTTCTCTTCTCATACTCCAGCATATTAGCTCCACTTTGTAGTGATCGTTTGCACTACACAAGACCCTGTGAGGAGGAGGAGGAAGTTATCGTAATGGAGGATTTAGTTTAAGTGTCCGCTCTCCTCTGAAGTTTTCTAACACGGAGTGTCGTCCGACTGTTATATCTTTCAAAGTCAGAGTCCATTTTCACTTTTTACTTCAGCAGTCTCTTTTTCTTAAGTTAATGAGCTTCATTCTGAAGATATTTCATACTCTCTCCGGCTACTCTATATTGATTCAATGAAGTTACGGAGCGTGAGACATACACCAAAAAGTTTTTCACGGCGGATGTCATTTAATTTAGAAAAGGAAACTTCCATCTGACGGAAAAGTATGATGCGACGGGGCCATTTTTATTACACCAAGGCTTCTCTCTACCTTTAAAACGTTTGTCGTCACTATTATTTGCTTCATCCTAAAACTGGCACAGTATTGTGCGTTCTTTTTTTCCGTACTGCCTCATTGAAAGTTCACCTAGGTTACCACAGATAGTAGTATACAGCTGCGGCATGTCGTGTTCCCTTGTATAGTGCACAGACAATGCATTAAGAAATGGTAGACTAGACACAGGCTCACTCGTTATGACAACTCTTGAATTGTATGACAGGTCTCTTGATAAATGTTGAGGGTTTTGTATTCCCGGCAGGTTGTTCATTCTTTTTGTATGGATGATGGCAAGCCAAAACCAAGGAACTAAACCTTGAGGTATAAGTATAGTAATGTACTTTCAAGTAGTAGTCACAATGTGCGGTTAAGTTCATGAATATAAAAGCTAGAATGCTGCTCATGTGAGGCACCACTACTCTCTCAAGTAGTGGAGGAACGTATGACACCCTTGTTCGAGATGCTAGAATGCACTATGTACTGGTATTACCATTACCTTCCCCCCATCTCATTCTCAGGAAGCGACAAACGACACGCGGAGAAGTCATTTATACCAAGACCATCAACAGAATAGCTGATGATGGATGTGACTTTTCTCGCCTCTTGCCGTAGCTGCCTCCGTGTTTTCTCCTCTCTTTTTAGGTGTATTGTCACATCTTCCGGCTTTTTTCTGTTGCATGCATGATCCTATTACATTGCATTTTATGGTACGGACCGAAGAGTACTTTGCCAAAGAAGTAGGACCAACACGAAAAAAGAGCTACAAGGGAATGTTCTTATTAGATATGTGCTGTTGTTGGCATTTCGGCTCGCAAAGAGAGAAAATACAAATGCAATTTGTGTGTGAGATCTACAACATACGGGTCTAACAATCTTTTTCTTAAAAAAAAGATAGGCGCTGGTCTGGCTCTCTCTATATAGAAATATAAGGGGCATTATTTGCACCAGGAACTTTAAGAGAGGGAACACTACGAATGTGCTTGAAGCCATCGTTAACCCTTTCTTTTCGGGTGGAAAACAAAAAATCAAATCAAAGAAATGATTGTGTTATCCTCATTCTACTATACATTGTCTCATTTTAAAACGATGTCTTGCATTAAAAGCTCCAGATCTGAGTTATGGCTTTGATCCAGCGGGTTCAGGTAACTGCCCATGAATCGCTATTACACCGTTTTATCTCGACAATCTCTCGCAATTTCATCTGTATAATAGTCGCTTGTAGTTGGCCGTTTGTACAGTTGCATAATTTTGTCATTGAGATGAATTCGTATCAAATTGTTGGATTTCTTGCAACTGAAGGATTAAGTGGCTAGGGCATTAAAAATAGAGAAATGCTAGAGCTACTGTGTTTATTCCATGCCTCTCTGGAATTTGAACATAACATCATTGGTCGGAGTATAATACAAATACCCAATGGTTTGTAGAGTAAAAAATCCCTTTAACCACTCGTGACATTTTTATGCGATACGAAGGACAGACTTCCTAAAATAATAGTGTAATACTCATGCTTCCTTACGTGCTTCCTTGACGGTTCTGTGAAATGAGTTCCAATAATACACTCAGTGAAGCAGAAGATCAGCAGCAGGGAGCAGGCAGGGAGGTGTGGAAAAGAGAGGAAGAAGTGCCAAGGAAGAGCGCGAAAGAGTGCATGGCAATTTTAGAGAGCACACACATACCCATATGGTCCACTAAGCAAAATGCCTAAGGGACTCTCTCTCTCTCTCTGAATCTCTCAGATTGTATTGGCTACATGACATAACAATATATTGTAGGTTAAGTCTGAGCCTCATTCGTTACGTTGGCAGTCGCAGGCTCTGCCATCCTAGTTACCTCAACTTGAAAGGATTTCTCCATTCCGAAGAAAAGAAAATATGTAGGCAATAAATATTATCCTTTCATATTACTCGTATTTGCATACCAGAGTTTTTTCTCTCGACTTTTCCTAGGAGCGTTCCCCGGCAACGTTATGAGCCACATTTTCATCAGTTTCACTATGGTCGATTTAATCGTTCTACCAGTTCCAGTGGTTCACCGTTAGTTTCTATTGGTGGTAAATACGCCGGCTGGAGTTCGCCTCGCTAGCAGTGGCACATAAAGTCGTTCAAAATATGAGAAACGATCGTTTGATCTGCCATTACTTGCTTCACATGTAATCTGATTTCATGCACGAGATGGCAAGCTTATGTATTTTAAGATTGTATGACATGCTACCCAGACATGAGAGGCATAGTTGTTTTTATGAGATTTCCAAAGAAAACGTTCAACGTTATTACCAATGACATGTGTTCTGTCGCCCCAAACGTCTTGTGTAACCTGGACATATACGTGAGTCGTCGTCGTCCCCCTCTTACGTTAGTCTGATACAGATGCTGTGAAAAAATATGAAGCAACAGCATCTTGTAAGCCAATGTTGTTAGGGAAAAGACCGGCCATGAAATGAAGAGGTTTCCATGTTGCTTTGTAGGATGGATGAGCGAGTTGTAACTTTTTTGGTTCCCGTGCACCGTCCACGAATATATAGGTACATATTATGTACTTAGGTACACATCCGGGCGATCAACTGGAGACTTGTTTATATTTCCATATTAAGCGGCATTTGTGGTTTTGGCCAGGAGATACCAGATGAATAGCTTAGAGGGAAAGCAATCTTTTTGTAAGCTAGGATTTTCCACGCTGTAATGAAGCGGACTTAAAGAAGAAGGTGAGTGAGAGAAGTTAGATGAGAACTAAAATCAGTAACCCCCGGTTTCTTCTGTGCACTTCCCTCTGCTAGCAGCTTATTCCGTCCTGTTTTGTGGCTTTTGTTTTCCTACGAGAACTTGTGAGAGTTGGAGCCTCATTCGAGGAAAAGATAATAAATGGATATAGTTGGCTGGATGGTGGTTACCGTTGCGGATTTTGTTCCTTATGATGTCGGTGTCGGCAGGGGCAGCGTTAAACTGAATTTGCACATGCACTCACTAGCTACTAGTTTTCTTATAAAATACGTATACGGTGTGGCATTGCACATGCACGTACTTTAATAGAAAAACATTCGCTAAGTTTTTGGGACACATTGAGAATCCTGATAGAGGATATCCTCACTATGCATAACTATAAATACATCAGTGCGGTGAGCTTATTTTATTCACAGCTGCCGGTCTTATCCCCCAAGTTTACTCGCCCACGACAGGGACGACAAGGCATACATAAATTCTCGTTTGGAGCATTACGATCTAAACATAACGTATGCATAGATGCATGAGAGAAGAAAGGATTTTTGCAAGTGACTAGTTAAACTTTGGAGGGATTATTGGAGACAAGGCTGGAGAAACACCATTCTCTGAGTGTAACATGCTTTATATTTTGTATTATGCTTTCTGAGTGTTTTTAGCAACTGGTTTAAAATAAGTGAAAGGGGAAAAGAAGAGGTGAATTGGATTAATGATAAAGACGACAGAAAGTAGAGCTGTAAACTAAAGCGAGAATGTAAAAGCCGCAAAATTCTGAGTTTTTTTTGTCGACGACGATTTTCCTTGTACCTTGCCCCGTTTTTTCTGTTCAATGCAGAGCTTTCCAAGGAGAACCGAAGAGCTCACTACTTCACTACCAGTTATATTCATGAAGTTGGAGATTTCATCGAGTATCTCCTATAGATCCCTATAGTTTCTCGAAATCTTTCCTTTTAAATCGAAACTATTTTTTTCTCACTTTGCTTTGGTTTTGAAAGTAAGTTGGACAGAAAAGGGATGACGATAGTACACATTTGAGAGTTAAGTGAGTTTGGTTGAGAAGGAGAAAGAAGAAGCATTAACACTCCCTGTGGGAGAACTTTCTACCAAAACAGAAGGAATACTTATGCATTTTGTTTATAATATCTCTATATGCATAAATACAAGTTTTGAACACTGGTTGTTGGTGTATAGCTAGATAGTCAATAAGTAAAAGCATATGGGATTCCAGCTAAATAACTATCATGACTTGTTCTAAGCTTTCCCTTCCCACTATAAAGATACGGAAAAGGAAGGTAAAAACCACATAATTTGAGGGTAGTAGACAAAAACCAAGATCTCATCGCTGAGTTTTTCCCAACTCATTCCCACTGCTGTAACTAACCAGACCTATTTTGAATGAAAGACTGCTGGTTGTGTGTGAGGGTGTGTGTGTGGGTATTAGATAACTTTTACCGTGGTTTCCATTTACCTTCTGTTATATTTCCTATGACCATTCTCTCTACCTTTTTTTGTGACGTTATCGCAACCCAACAAAAAGCGGCGTCTCACACTTTCCCTTTCTTTAGTTTCGGCGCTCTCCCTTTACACTTTACCGTGCTCTTCCTACGTCTCATAGACACTGAGTCTAAAACTCAAACATATCGCCTGTGCGTAGAAGGTGGTCTAGTGGAACGGTGTGCAACCTTAGCTGTGATTTGCCAAATAGCTATTTTACTGTTGCATTTATTTCTGGAGCTTGCCGTAGTTACCTCAAAGCCTTCCTGGCAGGAAGAAAACTTAGCACCGCGTAATTACCAGTAAAGAATTCCCAGGTTGCTAATTTTTAAAAGGAGAGGCACCCCTTCTCAGTTATTTTATCTTGGTTGACCCACTGCATCTGGATCCTGTAACGACATTTCTCAATTCAGGAACCAACTCAATCACACTTAAAGTATTTTGTAAGTCTTAAAATTTGAGGTAGCACACAGCAGGTTATATTTAAGAACGACTGCTGAGCGTAAACGTTTATAAAGGTTTTGCGGGTTCAAGCAAAATGAAGTTTAAGTATCTAATGGAAAAGTCTTGAGGTCTCAAGTTGCCCTAATAAAGTTAACGTTAAGCAAAAAAAAAGTTGGTCCGCATCGCTCTCCGGAATGATGTCACTGTGAACATTGTTGCCATTTGTCATTGGAAACCTCCTTCATTACATCCATTCTGTTAATTTTAGTATATAATAGATTTATTTGGAAAACGAGAATGCTTTTTGCAATCTTGGTGAGCTTCGGGATCGATTTTAGCTATTTTTGGAAACACTGATTTGAGTATTGCACAACACAATGCCCTGGCACCAAATCTATATGCATCACGCTGTTTGTGCTTTCTATTAAGTATATGGTAGGATCTATTTTTCATGTTCCAAGTATTCTACCTTTTTCGAAGATTGAAGATCCTGAATAGCCGAATCTCACATCAAGCTGTTCCAATCACTTCTGCTTGCTGTCAGAGCATGTTATCATCTACAAGCACCGCGTCTCTTTTGGAAATAGAAACACCGAAAATGAAATAATAATTTTTGCTCTTTGCCTTCTTTACATGACAAGACTTTCACGACCAACCAACCATAGAGATCTAATAAAAACGTACCGTAAGATGTTTCACTTCCCGTTCATGGTGAGCAGATGCGAACGAAGGAATAAAAAGGTCTCGATTTACAAGAAACTAGATGAACAAATGTCAGTGTACCACTTTGGCGTTTTTCAATCTGACAGAAAATTACTTATTATGAGTTCTCAGAATCGCATTAGGTTTGTTTTCGTTAGCTAGTTCAAAGTAACTGCTTGAAGTAAGGAGAAGTTCTTACAGATATTGGAATCATGTCAGTTTTAATTAGTTTTCGGTACAAAGGTTTTACTTACAAAGTTTGCCCATACTGCTAATTTTTAGAAGGCAGGAAATTAAAAAACTTAAAACATACATAAGTAAGAAATTTTGGTGCGAAAATTCATCTCTTACTTCCAAATCCTTTGAGTTGTTTAAATAGAGACATTATATTTCAGAAACAATTTCACTAGCAGCTGACTGTAAGTGGGCAACCAACGCAATTAAAACTAAATGCATATCAGTCTGCTGGTTGACCAATTGTTAAAATACACCAAAAGACTTACACAGTATTAAAAATTGCAAACATAATGATTGGATGGTCGCCACGTGGCTGGCTTACATAATAATAATAATATTTGGGTTATACTACTCCAGAAACTATTGTCAACATTGTAGAATGATTTGTCTACCAACTTTTGCTGAGGTTTGCATCCATTCCATTGTTGGCATAGTCGTACGGACTTTATTTTTCCATAAAGTGTTTTTATTACTAGTGATATCTGGCCGTGAAAGAGTTTTTGATGCAAAAAAAATAATCACATACTGAACTTTCACTGACGGTTGGCCAAACCGAAATAGCCATTTTGGGCAAAGAACATTGTCAACGTTTGTAAGTAGGTACATACCTGTATACATGCGCAGTTAGCGTACATTTATTTGTGATGCTATATGGTGGGCAATATGGGATGCGTTACTAGATCGGCCAAATTTCCCATAAAGTGCAAGAAGGGGAACGGAACAACTACAGTTTTTTTGTTGCTTTTATTGAGGCCGGCTTCAGATATCCAAAAAGGTACAATGTTATGAAATTTTGCGTGGGATAGCTCTGGATACTGTCTATTTCGTTGCGTCTTTATGGCATATAAATGATGCAATGCCGCTGAAGAATAATAATAAAACGACCGGAGAAAGTCAGAACAGGAAAGTCTGTTGGAGGACGTACCCTCATACATATGTTGTATATTAATGTTTTTTATTGGATATTCTGTTGTCGTGTTTTGTCATTTTGCACTTCTTCTTCTTCTGTGCTGTTTCTAAACGGGTACATGAATATATGTAACATCAATATATACACACAACCATCTTGGTACATTATAGCATCATGAAGAAACAATAGGCTTTACGCGCTGAAAATGTGTGTGGAGTCTATTCAACGATTCCTTTGCAATTCAATTTTTTCACTTGACACATTCTCGCATTTTACAAACTCATGTTGGGTTGATGCTTAACTGTTTTATAGAAGTAGGTTAGATGTGATCATCAGTTTTTCCTTCCAGGAGAAATGGAGAAACACAATTCTAATATAGCACATGTCAGGAGAGTGATAGAAGCCAGTTAATCAGTTGTATAGTAGCGTTGCAGGTATGAATCTGCTTAAGCTACATCGTGGCATTGCTGTCAAATCGGGAGGTCGACGAATCTATTAGAAATGCAGCACGTATTCCTGATCCCTCTTTCGGCATTTGATCGGATAAGAAGGGATGAGAAAGTGTGAATAAGAGTTGCAGCCCGCTATTATTTGTGCATGTCCAGAGCATCCGAAGATTTGTTTTCTTGTTTTACTTCCTCGAACAGAAACCGATCAACTGTCGTATTCATTCCCCTTTTAGTAGAATTTAATGCATAACGACAATGAGAATTCTTCTCATGTAGATGCATACATATGTGGATTGCCTGACTGAACTCTTGAAGACTTAGTCTAGCAGAAAAGTAACGTTTACTTCGGAATGCTTTTGTGCAGCAGTAGAGGTTCGTAGTTGGAGTTGGTAGGACAGAATTCAAGAATAGAAAAGAAAATCATAGACCAAGTGCTGTAAAATGTGTAGCACGGGAATATTATGTTTGTATGAACAATATACTTGAAAATCGTTTCACGAATCTCTGCAGGATGAGGAAAGAAAAACGAAAAAAGGATGCCGTGTGGCTGAAGAGGGGAAAGATCATGAATCGCTTCTTTACGCGTGACTTGAAGCATCGCCCAACCGTTCACTCTGACTCCTATCAATCCTATGTATCCATCTTGTAACAATCATCTTGTCCATTCACCCATCCATCAGCTTATCCGCTCCCAGTATTATATAGTGTACATTTTATTATATAACGACTTCATAAAGCTGGAGAAGGTACGGGAAAAGTGCATGCATATTTCAGTAGTTGAGGACTAACATGGTACTTACCTATGTATGTATTCTTAGTGTCACATCCATTTATTCACATCATAACAATGCTCGATTTCATTTCATTTCTACTCAACTCTAGAGCCAAAGTTGGATTTTTTCACTCGCCGATCTCTGCTAAGACGGCATCTTTCCCAAATATAGCTTCCAAATCCAAAGGAATAAAAATGAGATGGCGAAAGAAAGTGGCATTATGGCTATTATTATATTTTTCTCTCTGTAATTTTATGGTATTAAAAAATTCCTAGCACAGTTATCTGTCCATTTTCTTCTATTTCCAAGCAATGGTCCAAGTGTTGTGTACCAGGTTGGGGAGGCATTATTCTGCCTTTGGCTACACTTGTGGAAGTTTATTCACGAAACAAGTGTTATTACAGTTTCGGGCATAGCCACACCAGAGGTTTTTCTCGGTTGAGTTTGTTCATTTGCCATACAGTGATACAAGATGTTATACCAGTTTTAATAAAATTCGTTATAGCACATGAAACAGCGGCATGGTTGTGTTAAACAGCTGAAATGTTGAAGGCTTGTATAACTTGCTCTTACAACTTTCCTGCATGGTAGTTAATTCTTATTGAAGTAGATGCATTTTCCCCTTATAGTTGTCATTTTCTTTACTGATTACGTTCTCGTAATGGAAAACTACGGGATAGCTGGTTCTAAGCGAAAGTGCTTATCAGCGGTACTCGCATCATGAAAGTGAAAGCAAATTGGTAATGATTCTTTAGGTGCTTTCACTGTTGTTGCGGTTGAGTATGTTTAGCTTCTTGCGTAATGAATTAGCGGTGGTTGGTGGTGATGTATGTAAAATAAAAATACCACGAGTAAAGGATAAAATAGTTGCTTGTAATTTACAAGGGTTTCCATGTCCTATATTATTTAGTTCATTACGTCACGGTTTGTTTTTACAGAATATAACCGGGAAAGAATAGTAAGGGATTTTTTCTAGTCCGAGGTAATGTAATTAATAGCCTGGGATAGAGTGTTTTTGATGAAAGATTGCAACGTTTTCCAATAAATGATAAATCTCATCATTTGATATTTTATGGTTGGGAGCAATGTGTACATCTCTTCTTTCCCTGAGAGTCGAAATATTGTTGGGGCAGAAAGTGGTTGAGGCCATAAATCTGTCAGACAAGGGCAAAATGATATTTCACTAAGAGAAAGAGAGGAGAGAGTGAAGTCGGTTCAAGTCAGTTCTAAAAGTGAAAACAAAGACTTGAAAGAAATATACGGGAGAAAGTTAGAAAGGAAGGCATTGAGAACTACAGCTACAAGACAAACTATGGGGTAACATTGTTTAGTGAGAGAATTTGAACAGGATGAGGCGACCCATGGCTTCTTCAGGGCCAGTTGCTTAGCTGAAGCTAAGCTTATGTGCGCACGCCCTCGTACGTCCGGTGTGTGGTGGTGGTTATTGCACGGCTCTTTCTTGTCGTCTGTTTATGCTGTCCTCATACTTTGTTGAAATAAATGTATGTAACTTAAGTTACTATTGCGTTGGTGGTGGCAGTTGTCGAAAGTTTGCATATGTCTTACGTCTCCCTTCTTTTAAGAACTGCAGTTGCTCTCCGTGCATAAAACGCTGAAGGAATGCGAGAAAAAGAGAGTTCGCTTCTGCAGAACGCATATTATCGGATGCCTGGACAAAGTGCCATGCTCGCACGATACCATAAAGTAAAGTTAAGTGTTTTTGAAAGCCGTCCTTGCCGCTAACTTGGTATTTTTATACGATTTATTTGATCTCTCGGTCCAAATATCAGCACTTTCTATTGTGTAAATTATCAGGAGAAAGCAATGAATGCGGGAGCAACAAGACAAAGGAACAATGCAGTGTCCAACTTCAACCCAAACTTCCCGCATATTTTAGATTGCATATTCATGTGTCAGTGGTAAAACGCAGACCTCATCTTATATTATAAAATATTCTTGGCTTTAGTACTAAGGAAAGCCAAACTTGAGAATACGAACACAAGTATGTGAATGCGTGCGGAGAGGAACAATCGACAGAGCTATCACAACTTTCAGTTTATAAGTATAAACGCATTATGTATTCATAACCAAGACGACCCTAACCCAACTGAGCCAACTGCAAACTAAACGTAACCTGGCACTGAGCGTCCAAATAAATGCCGGAGCTGATATTATAAAATGGCTGCAGTTATAATGGACAGAAGGGCAAAGGCATAAAGTTATTGAAAATGTTCAACTCGGACGGTTGCAGCGCAAGCATGGAGAAAATTGCGGGGATTTTAATGTCGAATCACTATATTTTCTGGTTGTTTGTAACGGTTATTTTGGACACCTAAATTGTGAATTTAACAACTATGCCCTTAGCTGGCAGTTAACCATGTGGCGTGTTTCTGATAAACTTATAAGAGCAAGGAAGTCGACTAGCGTAACACTAACATTTTGACCAAGTACGCATCACGTAGCATAGTAGAAATGAATGTTGCATAAAATAAATTAAAGTTGCTATCTAGGAAGCTTACGGAAGCAGTGCAGCGACGAGATGTAGTCTTGCTAGACTTTCCAATTACGTGGTAGACTATGAATTACTGTAGACATAAGGAAAACACTTTTTTTTTTGCAACAGGCCAAAACAGAGCTTGAAAATCGCAGGTGACTGTGATTAGTTTTTCCCTAGATATTTTTCGTGTTACCTGTACTCCCTCGAGGAACTTTTACATTGGAGCTGGAACTCTGGAATAACAGGGAAAGGGATGTAGGAGCCCAACTCTAGTGTCCATTCATTCCATTTCTGCTCTCCTAGTTTGCGAACTCGTGTACAGCATATAGAGTGGAAGAGAGAGTACAGCAAGCACGCTTGTCTCGACTTCGGCTCAGGGCTATCATCATGATGAAATTAGCTCATTCACTCTGTGGAAAAAAGAAGAGTAAAAAAATGAGGGAAAAGTTTTGCTTCCGTTGTTTCTTCAGTTCTCCTATCTTGCTTTCCCCCTCTTAAATATATCTGTTGGTTGGAGCTCCTGGTTTTTAATCCCGGAAGTGAGTATAAGTGTGAGAGATGAGTAAATCCCATATCCACTCCCATCTTCTAAGTGTTTAATGTATCTGATTCATTAACTAGTTTACAGAATATTGTAATTTTCGCAAAATTATCCGCGCAGCAGTGTGCGATGCTTGTACAATAACTTCTTGTTAAGTTTACTGTTCACGATCAACCCGATCATACATCACTTAATACCTGATTTCTGTACCTGCTTCCATCGCTGCTCGAGAAAAAGTGTAATAATGGCTTTGTAAATGGATCATGCACACTACAAATCAGAATTATACCAACTAGTTGGGTAGTCAAGAAATTTTTGCTTGTGCGTTATCATACACATGGTTTGGTATCGACTTTTAGCGCCAGAGTTGTATCTAATTTAGGTTTAATGTGTTCAAAGTGTTTATATGCTATTATCAAAATATAATACGTAAGTGGAAGTTGGTAATCAACCAAATATAAAGCTGAGCTCGGGGCGTGGAGTGTTTGTGTTGAATGCTAACACTCAACTCGGGCTAAGTATAACCTGTTTGGTAATTTGATCCAAGTTTGTTAGATTTTATAAAGTGAAAGCTGAATGCTAATGAAGGGTCATGATGAGCTCCTTTCAGTAAATGAAAGTGGAAAAGTGCATGGAGCAATTTGTACGTGGAATTGATGCGAGCCGTCGAACGGGTGGAGAAAGAATTGATAAATATACTTCCAAGCTAAAAAGCGTCCTCCACACCACGCAAGTGTTAGTGTTGAAAGCGAAGAGTAATCATTTATTATGGTAGTAGGCATGCCAAAGTCCTCTGCTCTTCCAAACAGCGTAGTTTTCGTGAGCGAGCACCCATTATATTACTGGATACTTCGGGATGAGTCTTGCTCCTGTTTTGGAATTTCTATCTCGATGAACTGATCTTGTTGCTAGTAGTACTCGTGCTCACGTTGACACACGTTGCTTGATGTTGCTGTTTTTTGTATGTTCAAGTTATGGGCGAATATGAGACTCCAGCTCAAGTGTCCTGACTTGAATAAAAATCCTGCTGTAGTACTATACTTACGATGCTCCGTTATTTCGACTAAAGTCCAAATTGATAGGCTTTGTCTGGTGCAGCTATTACCACATTTAATGTTCTACCATCGTGATTCTATTCATCCCATTGATCCATCTTGCTGATCCCTTTACGACAGCTTCACTCATGTTCCTTCACTCCTGAGTGATCTTATTTTGTACTTTCGTACAAACGTTTCTTGTTGTTGCTACCAGGCACTCGTGTACATACACGTCTATGTGGGTGATGTCTCGCTGGTGTAATTTTATTTTTTAAGTGTACATCATTAGGAGTAATGCAACAGGACAAACTAAATTCCAGCAACTAATCGCAGTTTTCACAGTAATCACAAGTTGAGAGCGTCAGAAAAATTTCTGAGCTAAAAACATTGGGTTGCAAGAGCCAGAAAAGTGTGTTGTTCTTATATCTTTACTGGTGTGTGCTCACTTTCATTTTAGCATAGCACTTTTATATATGATATCACCAGAGATCGTATTTATTCCATAAATTGTATTACGACTGAGGACATTTTGTGGAAGCTGTTGCTGGCGAATTTGCAAGTGAGTATGACCCACATGAAGAAAACTTGTGTGTAGTAGTGGCCCCAGTGTAATGCTAGCCAGATTAAATGTTAGAGATAGAATGTGGCGTTAGATAGAAGAGGAAATTATTATTATGGGCAAATATCGGGGACGTTATAGTATATTTATTTTTCAGTTAAGAGAAGCTTTCTTGAGTCGATCACCGCCGCCCTGAAGCCATGACTTGTGTTTTTGGTGCAACATACCGGTAGTCAAACCGAGTTTGCTTTAGATAGTCACATACAATCCCAAAGTGTAAGCATGACTTTCTCCTCTGGAAATCTTTTGTATTGATTCGTATTATTGTGTGCTTAGCTGAATGGAACTCTGGCGTATGCTTGCCCTGAGCAATACTGACATTTCAAGGGACCATTTATGCAAGTCTTGCTCTTGCAAATATTTGCAAATTAAATGAGAAAGGCCATAGATGTTAGGGATTGGTAGTGCCCTTTAAGTTCTATGATGGAACAGAGTGTACAAGGACACGCTTCTGGAGAGACAAATGTTACTTCAAGTAATTCAATAAATAGAAATCATGACGAACTCAGCATTAATCTGAAGGCAAACAATATGAAGATCCCAACAACATTCCCTATCCGGACTGATAGCTGTGCTGCAGCATCTGTGAGGAACTTGTTATTGAATTCCAATCAGGGGAGTATGACTGGG
The DNA here is from genome assembly GCA_001718145.1 of Orchesella cincta. Taxonomy (NCBI): domain Eukaryota; kingdom Metazoa; phylum Arthropoda; class Collembola; order Entomobryomorpha; family Orchesellidae; genus Orchesella; species Orchesella cincta. The sequence continues at coordinate 192,795 of LJIJ01000110.1, read as the reverse complement.
AGTCCTGCCATAGTCGCTTTAGATGATCAACTGAAGGATGCAAAATATAAATGTTTATCCGACATGAAAGCCAGTAGCGAACAATGGAAAAATTTTGCAGATGTGATCGGTGCTTCAACACTAATTAGTAGTAGTGACACTCCAGAACTAAGCTCCCCAACACCATCATTTCTTTTGGACGGAAAAGCTAGTCAAATTAATAGTGATGTTAGTGACGTTGGGAGTGGAATGGAGACGATGGCCACCGCAACGAATTCTGGCAACGGGTTCTCAACAACGGGTGATGTATGCACTGTGTGTCATGGAAAAATCCGTGATCCATATCAAATGGCAATTGGTGGCGAGTGCAGTAGTGCCACTAATGGTCATGCCTCCTCGGTCGAATTACAGTGCAATAGGAGTGTCTGCAATCATAATGGATCAACTTTTTCAGCTGCTGATGAGGAACTGAAGAAAGGTTGTGTGGCTACAACAGCAGCAGCTGCTACTAATGATTCCTTGTTCAGTGGCTGTCTAGGTTCTTGGAAAAAGAATCGCTATCTTAGTGGAAATTTCTCTGTGAGTGGAGACACTATGGAGGCCATTGTACAGTGTTTGGTATTCCTCAAGGCTTTCTCTGTACGTTTATCACTTTACTCAAGTAGCTTATTATTAGTTAAGTAACAAATCATAAGAATTATGGTGGACCTTGCATTTTCATTTGAGTTTTTAATTACATTGCTGTGTCACACGCACGTCGACTGGAGCAGAATAGCAGATTGTAACTCGGTCGTTGAACGAAGGTCTCAAATAAACTTTGCAACGCAGTTAACCTTCGCCTAGTCAAACCCTCAGACTAAAACTGAAAGAGAATGTAAACGGACGCTAATTTGTGATGCTTCAGACGGTAGCAGATGAGAATAATTTCTTTAAACAGCGTTCGGCATATAATGTATATGCAGGAAATTCACTGTTCTACCACTCCATAACAGGTGGATCGTAGAAGAAGTAGGGTGTATTAGTGGACTTAATAACAAACTCTTCTATCAGTCAGAAAAAGTTATACATAGAAATAGTGAAGACGTTCTGTGGCATTTCTAATCAAAAGTTGCATTCGAACTTTGAACTTCGTTAACCAAAATGTCATGTTATAATAGTACATGCGCTTTGAAGGAAGCATCAGGTTCGCGTTAGTTTATTCACTCTAAAAAAGTATGCTTTTTGGGGTGGAGAAAGTAGAATTTTAGAGACTGAAAGGAGGCGAAGTGACGAAGGTCCCGTAATCGCCTTCATTTTCCGTCGAGTAAGCAAAAAGTAAACTCAGGAATAATAAGAAGACCGGGAAGTGTGATAAAAAGCTAAGCTCGAGCGTAGTTAGTAGTTGAAGGGGAAGAGGGAATATTAATTAAAAGAAAGAAGTTTCATATTCTGAGAAAGTCGCAGGAGGAAATAATGTTTCCCATCGACTTTTTACAGCATCCGTGGCATGCAAATAAAGGAGTTGAGTGGAGTCGCCTGGACTGGCACGTATAGAACGCAAAAGAAAATGGGGTGAAAGCAATCGGTAATTTGTCATGAACAACTTCGAATACCAAATTTTCTCTTTCTAACACTTTGACTTCGAGTAACCGACCTCTTTCTCTCAAACTCATCCCGACAGTATTTATAGCTCAACCTATACTCCCCTTCAGAGAGCTGCAGCAGCTCTGAATAGCTCCTGTAATATAAGTGTTTGTTTCCTCTACATTTTACATGGAAAATAGTGAAAGCATACTTTATTCAGCGTACTTCCTCTGTGGAATTCAAATCTTTTCTCATCCATACTCCTTGCTAAATGTTTTGCTTATTCCAGAATATGAATTAGAGTATCTATCCTTGTGAAATTTAGAATGACAAATACTCTAGCGACGAACAGAAATTATTTTTCATTTCAATGCTATAAGTTTCAAGATTTTAGATGCTTCTCTTCCTTCAACCAGTGCTAGTGAAAGTAAAGGCACCGGTTGGAAGTTGCATATACATGAGTTGCATTCTCCTTCCACCACCCGAAAATAGTAATCGCAAGACGTGTCGAGATTGAATTAATTCAGTCAAGTATTCTACCAGCCACCCACCCTTTCATCACTCCTGCCTGTTATATAGCGAATATCACACAACTGTGGCATCAGGGCGGCGGTGATCGAGTCCAATATATACACTCATACCTCTTGAATCGCCCCAAATATATCCCGGGGCCTGGATTTGGACCAAATCCCTCTACTCTCATTGGTGGGATTTTCTTCAAGCCATGCATTGGGGCGATTCAAGATGTATGAGTGTATATATTATTGTGTATTTGAGTCGATCACCGCCGCCCTGTGTGGCATAGCATATTCCATTGTTGGTTCTTAGACCAGACGACACTGTGTGGACCCCAACACTCCAGGAGTGAATTCAGTTTCTTAGTACGATTTGAATTAACAAATTAAGTAATATAATAAATAACACAAATACAACAACCTTGCTTTTGTAAGTTCAAATTTTGGATATCAAAGATTATATGTGTGCATCGTTTACTTGTACGTTGCCTTACGTTTGAAGCAAAGTTATATGTATGTGCGTGAAATTCCAACAGTTTTTACTTTAAGCCATTAGTTTTTACTTTCTATTACTGCTTTCTAATTAATTGAATGATAAGTCGAAAATGCGCTCTCCAATTTTCTACTCTCGTTGAATACAGCATAAGTAAAGGAACTCCATTGATTCTTTAATTTCACCGACTTCATATAATGAATTTTCATAACTCTTCGTATATGGCGTCACCATTTATTTTTAGAATTTTAATGTTATAAAGCCATTTCAACTGTGAAAAGTTTACAAATCTGTTCTATCAATTGTTAGTGTCATAGTCAACTAGAAACCATTATTAATTTATTATTCTAAACCTAATATTGCTATAATAGTTTCACCACCTCTAAATTATTTGACTCCCAAATGTTCTCACTCAAAGGCTTAAGCTATAGGTTTCCACAGTAAGGCTTACCACCATATCTTAAAATTTCTTGCAGCTCATGTTGTTTTTCTCGGATTTATTCCTTTATATTAATACCAGATGAATTCTTATGTTAATGAAGCCAAAAACTCGGAAACTACCATCAACAGCTTTGAATATATTAGTGAATTAATACCATACTGGCTTTGTTTGTCGTACTTATTATGAAATTAACATACAAAGTCATTTGTTCAAGTTTAGCTTAATTTTCCTGCATTAAAGACAACGCTTTACGCTGCTGACGATCAGCTTGCTTTTACTGGCTCATCAGCTTCCACTTCTCCTCGTAGAAAAACAAAGATGCCTTCGTACTACGTAGGTTGATGATTAATTACAAAAATGGAGTATTGGAGAGCCAATGCTCGATGTTCTAACGATGGGAAAAAGGAGCACTATGCTCTTATACTCAGAAATTGATCATGGTAGGCATATACCAGTTATCGTTGGAAGCAGTACATCCAAACATTTGGCAATGCAGTTGTGGTAAGATTTGCTCACTGCGATAGCTGAACTCGTGGATCTCAACTGAAGAGTAGCAGATCGCTACGTTATCTGTACAATACAGTCATAGGTACATTCAACCCGTTCGTACTTACAGCTTCAATTCGCAAGTGGGAGGTGATAAGAAAGAAATTTGAGAGTGTACGGGGAAACTTACAACTACTTGTGTTGACACATAAAATGCTTCACTGTCATATCCTTTGCTGGCTATAGTTTCGTTCTTGTGTGTGTGCATATACATTCTTAGTGAATGTTAATAGAATATAGCCCGTAAAAGTCTCCCATTGTAGTCTGTATTGTGTACCTAAAATAAATCCATTTTTGGAAGCCTGCTCCGAAAATACAGGAAAACGGAACACAAGTAATGTTTGAGTGACTGGAGAAATCCCAAGAATTATTGAAATCTCTTGACTTGAGGGCACCAAGCAGCACGTTTCCTTGTTCGCTTTCTTGTGCCATTTTTCTGACCTGTCTCGGGGTCTGTTATGTATCTTGCTTCGGAAGATGAAAAATACATTTTACCACTCATAACGCTCGCTTTAATAAGTTTTTTCTATCAACAATTCTTCCCCTCGAACTTCAACTGTAGCTGTGTTATGGCACAATAATGTTCCATTTTGTTGTTTGGAGTTGTAGAGCAACATCTCGTACAAGTGTGTGATCCCATTCAAGGAAGTGGTTACTGCTCATGCAGGTGTGCTTAGCTTTGAAATTTATTGGTAGATGTTGCCTCGAGGAAAATAACTCAAAAAAGTTATTAATTTGTAATATCGATTTTTATTACATGTTGAAACTCAGCGATCCACTCACATCTTTGACTCGACGACACAGCCTTCAATTGCGTTTCCTTTTTTTACTAGGAAATGTAACATGGAATTGTCAGTTTTACGCTAATGCATTAAATTCCAGTTATATTTAGACTGCAATTCAAGGATTTTGGCAGCCCTTCAAACTAGCTACATACATCGTGTACCTGCTCAATCCACAATTGTTAGTATGGCACATGCATCACAAACAATCGTTTTAGTACACTTCGACAAAACTACTTTTAGATGCATTCAGTGGTTTTATGGGAGCATAATGCCATTTTTTGCTACTATGTTTTTTTGCAGCATCACAATGTAATATGGATTAGTCTCTGGTGGTAGACGTGTCAGAACCGAAAGGAATTTTTACCTCAATCAAAATGAAATTTACAGACATCACACACAACTTCAGTTTATACCTCGAACGTATTAGACGTGTCCACTAATACATTGATTTTTCACGTATATTTCTCTCCCGTTAAAGTAACAGTGGTCCGGCGCCATTTTTGAAGAGCACGTCGGTATTGTCGGCTACATGATAAATTACAGAAATGATTGTCGGCAACATTTGGAAAGTAGTTCGGTGGACCATTACAGTGAACACCAAGGTATTTCAGAATTCAGCCAACGAAAATGTTACAATGGTGCTGAAGTGCTAAAGAGCCCAATGGTACTATGCTTTGTGGTCTTTCCCGAATTTCTTTGGTGGTCTTGTAAAAATGCTGCCTTTTACATTACATTCCGTCTACAATAACTATTTTCAGGGCAATATTGTTTCTAAACATCTTATTTCATAATTTACCCTCTTTCTTTTTTATATGAATGCCATTCTATCTCACCATTTTCTTCTATTCCCAATTCCCACTGGTGTATACATTGATGACGCAAAAAATAATTTCGTTACGAGGATTGGAACAAATACACTACTGGTAGCTCAGGGTAATTTACTATTGGTTAGAATGTGTGCACACACACGAGTTGTCTGAACTTTGGAAATATCATCCAACTAGTTTTTTCGTTGAGCAATCAGTTCTTTTTCGTATTATGCTTGACATTTAATAGGGATAACTACTAGTCAATACCCATTTTTGAAATGGGATCCATTTCTTCTAGGAACTGTACAAACGCATATGTGCATACCTGTAGAGTGTAGTATTTTACCCACTTGAGAGTTCTTTGTCTCGACTGGCTGTTCCTTTGTAACTTTCTCTTTTTTTTGTCATACTCATTCCTACATGAATTCGTCATTAAGCAAGGGGAAAGTAAGACAGGGAAAGTAAGCCAGGCTATGGGAGTTATGATGAAAGATCTTGACTTACATTGAATGAATCCATGTACAAATAGGGGAAATCTGGTTTCCGTTTTCCTGGTTTAGTCAAACTTGTGTGTAGTGGCTGTTGTTTGATAAGGGTGTGTTGCAATGTTCACTTTTGTATTGTTCCAACTTCAATCCATTTATCTTTCATACATTGCTTCATTTCCAACTTGATTTCCATGTGATTCCCGCTATGTTATGGAGTAACGTATGATGACCGAAAGAGATCAAAGGGAAGCATGCCAGGACCCACAGTGTTCACGAATCCAACCATGTTGTATTATAAACGAAGGGAACCTTGTTTTATCTGGTTGGAGGCTGAGCAGAGCATGCATACGCAGATTATCTATGTATGTACCCCAGATTTGACTATGTAGAAGTATATGAATCCGCGGCTGATTATATGAACTCTCGTTGTATTCCAGAGTAGAGATAAAATTACATGAAAAGTAGCAAGTTGCGGGGTAAATTGAAGTAGGATTAGTCTCATCAAACAAGTTGTATTAACTCCAACCAGCCCAATTAAAAATTCTAATGCTAATTCATCCACCTTGTGAGTTTTGGCTCCAAGAAATCAGTTGCTGATTTTAAATATGTATGGCTAAAAATGAAACCTCAGAAAACAACAGATGCCTTCGAGTGATTTGCTTATGCTTATGAGTACGTGGCTATAGTAGCAAGTAGCTCTGGAAGCTCTGATCTCCCTTGAAGTAAATTTGGAGCCGTATCTCATGTGCTAATTTCGGACGCATTGCGACTCTCTGTAATGTATCTGTGTCTCCTACTCTCATTTTGTTCCATTTTGTGTTGCCCAAGAACCCGGTTTTTAAAGCGGATGTTATCTAACACAAAGTGATGTTTGTGCGCTCTAGCAGCTTTTTTGTGTTGACAGTTTGCTCTGGTGCTCATAAAAACCGTAAGTAGATACAGAGTAACAGAGTCTGTGTTACATGTAGGTGCATTTATGTACACATGTATATATGAACCCGCATGCTCTTGTCATTTTACTGTGCGCTCTTATGTTTGCTTGGTTTTTAGTGGTTCTACTTGCACTGCTGAGCTGACTTTTCTTTCTGTGTACTTTTACCAACATTAGCCTTTTCCCATATCATCATATCACAAGGGAAATGAAGCGTCCAGCCAACCAGCTTTTCTGCCTAGAGCTAGAACATATATACACAGCCTTTTTTCCTGGTTCTCACAATGTCAAAGGAAGTACAACTGCACAACTGGCTATGTGACACTACTTCTAAATATTTTCTGCGAGGCTGATTAGTGATTACCATAAAAGCATAGGATTTCTCGAACAATACGGTTGCAGTGAGTGTGTGTGTGTTGCTGCTTGACATTTTTGTATCTTTTCCCACTTCCACTCCATCTTTGTTACAGCCATTAGTCCAGCTCATTGTGATCCTGTAGACCAGTAACGAAAAGAAAGTGAGTAGTCAATACAGGAGAGGTGGAAACAAGGAAACACTCAATTGTGAGCCTCCAACTTTCTCTCCATACCCGAAAACATCCTCCTGTCCCTTGGCGCATACTTATGATCAAACAAAAACAAGGGATTTATTGATGTAATTTGTAGCAGGGAATCCATTCAAGTGAAACGTAACAGAAAATATTTCCGCTCAAGTTTTTCGATGCTGAGGCATTGACCATCTGCACTCAACGGTCAAATTGATTTAGATCTCGGTGTTCCATCTTTTTATTTGCTAGACGTGTAGTAAAGCCGAGTTGGCAGTGAGCGTTATAACGCTAAAATTCAATTACACGCACTATTGCTCATAATTACTACGCTACATTGATAAATACTGATCATAGGGATGGAGCAAAACGTTTCCTGTTTCGGTTGCCCACATTAATTTTCATAGTGGCTGTTTTATACCAGACTACTTACTCCTCATAAATACAACGTCTTTAGTCCTCGTTTGTTTTGTGCTGGTGTAGCTAAATCTTACATGCGTGAAAGTTATTAGTGTGTACAGTTTTTCTTTTTTTCCGTTGGGGATACCCCTCGTCCAACAAATGTGTTTAAGACCAACACATAAGTACATATACCAGACTATAGTGGTACACAATTAAAATGTATGACTTATAGTACGAAATGTGTCGGATAAATTTCGTGCTAATTTACTGCGAATATAGTATGCACATGGTTGAGTGTGTAATTTTGGTGCTCTTTGATCTGATTTCAAAAGCATTTGCGGTCCCTTAACTAATTAGTAAGTTCAATAATGAGAAGATAAACCTTTGGAAGGCTGCACGCAAAGTCAATTAATGTTAAGCCGCTTATTGAATTGCTTAATAATATTAATCGCTTGTGTACTCCCGACGAGGTAGGTTGCTCAATACGAATCCGCGAATTGCAAAATGTGGCTTCGCTGCTGGAAATGATTGACTTTGTAATACGAATGCTAGAAAGTGTGCTCCGTTGTTGCAACATAGGTGCATCCATGTTGCATGTATTATCTCGGATGCGATCACAGCCTTACATCGTAAGTTAGCAAGTGGAAACAACTTCCGCAGTGGCATGTGTTGCTTTCAGTTGCGATGATCACAATCGTTGTAGGACTTTGACTTTATTTATTATCCCATATCGTTTCACAGTAGCAAATAGCACCACGGTACATACATAAAAGTCAATTGTAACCAAATAGTTCCGATATAAAAATTCTATTGCTGCATGTAAATCAAAGTAATTCAATTTTATGAGCTTTGCCTTGTTGGCCTGCACTCTGTAGTGTACATCCTTTGATTGATTCCACGAATGAACAGTCACATTACTTTTATAAAACATTCCTAGAACCATTAAGAAATTTTAAGACTTGTAAACTATTTACTCAATGTTTGTTTTGTTCTTTGAGCTCTTGTTAATCAATTACTGTCAAATACTACAACTCAACAATGATACTTCAACTATTCATCCAAACGTTGTACAAAAGTAGTTGATACTTGTAAGGTTTTTACTGTAGTGGTAGTCATATAATTTACAATTCTACATTACGTTGTATCTGTTTTGAGTTCTAGATGGAACGCCAAATACTTTTATTCTTGTGATTACACAAAATATGTGCTACAGGGCTCTGTACTCAGTACTAGCGTTGAAACCCATCTTGCATTACATCAACTACATTTCTTCAAGTGGGGTTTCTTCAAGAAAAGCGTTTTTATGGTGAACGTTCAGCTGATGTCATTACATAACTGTGCAGATGGCTGAAATGGAAACGGTATTGCCGGTGAGAAGGAAGGAACTGTTGGTTAGTGTTAGTACGTAGGGAAATTGCAAAGCAGTTTGTAATAATGCATATTAAATTCACCGCACTAATATGAAAATAATCTTTTAGTTCCTCTTGTGTAAAACATGAGCAACTTTGGGAGAAAGCACTAATGTAGTAGAAAGTGAAATAAATGTAAGCCTGAGCTTTCACCTGAACTGTAGATTTGTGCTGACATGCATGGTGTCTCATATCTTTTAGTAATTACATCTTGTAATGGGATTTAGACACTGTTGTACCGATGCAGAAGACACTCTCTCTTTGCTTGGTGGCGTGTATGATTTCGTGATATCTCTGGAGTCTGACGAATATGTAGTAGTTACAAATACAGTTGTTTGTTTTATCTATCCATGTGAATTCGGTTGGTATTTGGTCTGCTGGTATGTGTCACTTTATTTCGGTCATCTGAAACTAAATTAATGTTCTTGTATTTTCTGACAGCTTGTTGGAGGAGAGTTTGACATGGAGCTTAATTTTGTCATTCAAGACGCCCAGAATATCAAGCACATGTTGGAGATGCTTGATCACTGTCCACCACATCTTCAGGTAAGACAATAATTAATACATGCTTTACTTTAGACTGATGAAATGTTTTCTTGAGTGGGCGTATTCGAATTATTTAGTCGTTAAAGTGGGTTTCGAATATACTAAATTGTGTATAGATTAGAGAAAAGTATATCTTCGTAAACAGTTGAGCTACTGATGCATTTGTAGTTAATTTATATTTGTATTAGTACGAAATTTGGAGGCACCTGTCGAGCCTCGTGGGCAAATTTAGTTTTTATATAATAATACTTTGTGGAAATACTCGTTTACATTCCGTAATTCTATACAACAATTCAAATTCAAAGCGATATGAAATTGGATAGCTTATTCTGTAGATTTTTGAAAATGCAAATGTTGCTAAACAAATTTAACCAAAGTGAATGTAACAGCAAAGACTTTCTCACGAAATTTACCATGTGACCATGTATTTGCGCAATTAGTTAGACCTAGTTAGCAGTTTAAAACAAAATAACAATGTAGGGTTGATTTTAGGCAGCTCATTTTTGTGCAAAATCTTATATTTGATACGATTAGCTTTATCGTGAACCCGCTTCGCTCAAAATACGGCAAAATTCAGAGAACATGTGAAAGAATTAGTTCATGCTCTTACAAAACATTTGGCACTATGGCATGAACAACATGATTTCCAGCATATTCTTCAACGTTTAATCGCTTTATTGCTTCTCGCATTCTCATTGAAACATATCAATGGAGGAGAGGAGACCTGAGTATGAAGGCTTGCAAATCAAAATATCTCTTCTCATGGGACTCCGACGCCATTTGTAGCAGCACTGACTAACTGCTGCAGAGAATCACGTTTATGACGCTCAGTGTTCAATACACAAAAGGCATGTGTTAGCAAATATTCATGCATATGTCATATTTGAGAGGATTTTACGCTACAAAAGCGCTTTTATGCAATTATGTTCGAATGGCTGGATTGGATCCTAAGTCGTGATGGGGTGTCCTACTTATCCGATACCATTTTCGATCCCTTATACCCGATATAACTTACATGTATGACGTTAACTGTCGAAGTTATGTAAATACACACGCTAGGTCTACTTTGCATGCTGGGACTTGTAACTAAAGTGCTGCTTTCAAATCCTTGCCGCAAACCACGTACTAAAGGAGCATTTTAGAAAGTGTATTTCGTCCTAAATACACCCATCGTTGCACCCTCCTGTTTCAACATCAACCGTTCTTTGTCGTTTGTATCTTATGGAGGTTCAAAATGAATATACGTATGATTAAATCATGTTTGTTTTGATCTGCGAACTGGAAGTATCTAAATTTGCTTTAAAGCCCTAATCACTCGACAATGGAAGTGCATTCAAGTGTCTCAAAACAGTTCAACAACCAGCAATGAAGCATAGAAGTGTTCATCTCTACCTGACACAAGCATCTTAAAGTAAGATGCTGAAGAAGCACACATCTTGCTTTTCAGCCTCCATATTTGCATTTACAAACAATCACACTAAATTGTAGATACATGCAACCTGACAGAAGTTTTTTTCAAGTAGATCTCAGATGATGACAGGAGGATGCCTTTTTCAAATCGATTGCGTATTATATGTGACAAGTCAATTCAAACACGTATGCATACGATAACGTGACAATGCTAAGAGTAAACATGATGGTGTGGTGGTTGGTTTTCTGCCATTAGACGTTTACGATTTGATAATGCACATTCCTGGCCCGAGCTGCACGCCAGTAATGTATGTCTGCGTGTGCGATGTATATGGCAAAGGGGAGAGAAATAAGATCTGTTTTGTATGTCTCCTTTTAAGGAAATTTGTTTTCAGTAAGTAATTTTTATATACTCTCTTCTTGGTATGCGAATACATACTGTTGAAGAACTGGAAGCTTGAATGGAAACATCTTGTTCTTTAAATAGTTTTCGTTTGTGTAGTGCTTTTGTATGTATGTATGTGTATAATATTTTTTTGCCCGTCTTCTCAGCGTGTAAGATGGTAGACTCGTTAAGTAAAGAAAAGAAACACTATTCTGCTTTCACCAGTTCAACAACATCTCGTGGAACCAGATTCTTTGTCGAATCCTTGAAGCTGGGGATTGGAGGCTAGCATTGAAAAATTCTACGACGAATATGCCAACTATGACAGACAGCGTTCAAGGGAAAAGAGTGCTACATATGTACGGTGGTACTCTAGTGCACATGTTATATTCGGGGCAGGTTTTACTGTAAAATGTCTTCAAGACTCTATTGTGAACTTGTTTGAAAGAATGAAATGGGCGGATAGATGTTGTCTACTTTTCTTGGCCTACTACTGTTTTTTCAGTATATAAAACTTCTAAACTTGTTCTATATTAACCCATCAAAATAACAAGTCACCTAAAGAATTACTCTCTTCTCCTCTCAGAAAGTCTTGTCGCTCTTACAAACTATTTATTGACTGGCCAAAGTCACTCCTTTATTCATGCTCTTCAATCTTCTATCTTCCCCGTCAGTGCATGACGCAAAATGAAATTTTGAAGTATGTTCCTTTTTATATGGACAGGCACGACCCTTTTATATCACCAATACTTTCAGTTATGTTACAGTGTATATTGCACCAGTTATAAATTGGTCTCAATTATCTCCCGAATGGAATTATGTAAACAGCAGTGCTCATATTTGCTTGAATATTCAGTTTTACCACCGCCAGCCCTTATATTCTTTTGCGAATATAGACATAATGATAAACAAATCTTTTTAACTTAGTTTGATGTCAGAAAGGCAATTTTGAAGGGATTTGATGCAAGTTGTTCTCCGTATTACAGAGCTATATCGAATCAAGCAGAGTGCACCCGTATATAACACAAATATCTCAACAATATCATAACACAATTTCCCCAATCACGATGCATATTCATTTTTCTCCTAGTGTTACAGTGCTGACCGCTCAAGGTTTTGTGGTAATTTAAGGGGAAATTACTAGGAACAGAATAAATTTGACGGATTTATAGAGTACGAACAATATCCTCAGTCTCCGCTGGAGACCAGTATCTAAAACGCAGTGGAAATGGAAATGTAGTAGAAACCGACTTTTTTTTAGTAATCTAAAGTTTTTATTAGTACAGTAAAAAGTTAATACAAAAAAGCAATTTACTTAGCATTGTTAGGATGTCACGTTCTCAACTAGTGGAACTGAATTGTGCTCTGCATACATTCAAAGAAAATATATTATGTCTCTTCATCTTATCCAAGTAAGTTTGTCCTGCAAAATAAAATCTTTGATGAATGATATACACGAAATGCTAACATGTGCCTGCTCATAATAGCTTAATGAAGAATAACTGTTGTAGTTGTATCAAACATTCCTATTTTCTCACTTGATACGAATCTGTGAACATTAAGTGTTCAATTTCCAGTCGATTTTATTTCCCAATAAACTTGGTTGAAGTAAGATTACATTTAACTGGCTTTAACTGCCATTGAATAAAAGCCGTGACTATATAGGCATCTACTTGGGTGCTATACAGACACATTCCTATAATTTTCCAAACTGTTTTTGACTTTCAGCTATCAATTTTTGTTCCTTACAAAATTGCCTGTTAGGAAGCCCTTAGAAACTTGGTTGCTGTTTTTGTTACCTTTTACATCACAATTCCTAGATACATATATCTATTCACGCTGTATATCACTCCATACTTCCAAACTAATTAAGCCTTGAATGTTTTTTCCATTTTAGCATGATAAAGGTGTGTAAGTGTATAAAACTTCAGCTGAAAAATAAACTTTGTTATCGTGTAGGTACTAATTCTGCTTCCCGAACAATAAACCTTGTCTCTAAAAAGAAGCTTCGCAGATGTGAAGACTTTGCTAGTAAATTTAGTATCGTCAAAGCCTTTGTTGTGACAGCAAACTATAAAAACCATTTTGAAGTCTATCATTTTTGCATTGGTTGACTCAGCAACCTTTGAAAATTGATTTACAATTCGTTGATGACTCAACAAGAAAGTGCATATTTGGGCATTAATTTAGTCAAAGGAGCGATGTAACCTAAAATTTGTTTGAAACTACACGAATAAATTCTGTCGCTAGGCTACACACTCCTATACGTCCATAAAAATGGGCGAGTGAAAGTAAACCTACTTATGCATCAAATGATGAGAGGGAAAATGGAACGAGAAACCGTTTCATGTTGAAGCCCTATGATACCCTATTTCATACTAGATCTGCCAAATGGCGCGGATGTTTCTTCCAGTAGCTGGTTGCTTCCTCCCAATTTTACTATATATTTAATCTACTTTGTATAAATTCAGGGTAGGTATAGACACAACATCACATTTTCATGTCTGTGATGAGGCAAATCGCATTTAGCAGTTAGGAGGAGTTTTTGAAACTTCAGCACAACTTTGTTCGCTACTAATGTTACGCTCGCTCATCATTCCTATAGGGAAAGTGTCGACCGGAAATCTGGTAGTATATAGAAATATTTTGAAATGAATTTTTAGTTTGAGACGCATAACAGAGTGCCTACGTGCGGTGGTTTTTGCTACGTATCCAGTTTGAAGGGAAGCTGGCAGAAAGCGAGGCAAAATAAATATTTTCATTAAAATTCATTCACATCATAATGGCTTAGTAATTGAAAACGGGCCATATTTACATACAGCTGTTAATGCCATAACAAACTGTAACCGTCGTCTCAATCGCACCATCGACTACCGTTATAGAAGGTTAGATCAATAACGTTTAACACAGCAACCGTATGGTAGAGCCTAAAAGCTAATGTAATATGATATGTGCCTGCGCCAAGTTATTGAGTATCAAACTAGGATGATTGATATTTATAGGAATGCCAAATTTTCAAAGGGCTGAGGCTGCTAACGGGCTTTATAGTACACAAACTAATACTTTCGCAGCACTCAATGAGTAAATAAAATAAGTTACAGTTGTATGGAGCTAGAATCTTCTAAGTTTTGAACTGAACTATCAAAAATATTGCTTTTTAAAAGGCATAGCCAACTCCAAATTTCTTTCATTTCACGAAAATTTATCGATGTTTTGTCTCGTTTCGATGTGCGTCCAAAATTAATTACACGCTGAGAATATCGTTAAGTAGCTATGTTGTAGCAAAGAACGTGTGTAAACAAATGCAGCAATGATTTCAGCATCATTTCTCCTTCAACTATGTAGTGTTCAGATACTCCGCATTTTATCTGCATCACTTTTTTCTCCGGCAGTTCATCTATCTCTTCATCATTGCTTCTACGTTATAGTTTTTTGATAGAAACCAGTAATTTGCATAGAAATTGCATTCGGCCAAAACACTTTCTCCAAAGATAGCATATATAAGCTACTTACTTAGACACATCGTTTGTCCTCCACCTTCGTATAAATAAATATGATTAAGATACTTTATATGTGTGCATAATACGTTCTTTATTTATATGAATCTTAACTGAATTCTACTTTATGGACCACCGCATAGAATATCTCAACTTATAAGTAATGACTCCACTACCGAAGAAAGGGGGAAATATAAGTAATTTGTTCTCCTTTAATATGTATGCACCAAAGGAATGAGCTCAAGAAACGACGTCTGTGGGAGAGTCTCGGATATTTACAAAATTTAGGTGTGGTGTGTCTTCTAGATCATCTTAAAAGCATGATATGAGTATTCTTATCATGCTTGTGATGGACCGTGGAAGTTAGAAAGTCAATTTTTCACTCACGCTTACTCCATGCAGCAATATCGTTCCCATGCTTTTCTCGAGAATCGAACTCCAGCCTTACTATCTGCCATTGGTATATCAAACAGTAATGTAATGATCTACGAGGTAACCTTCGGTGATTGCATTGGAGCAGTAGTTTCGTTTTTGTGTACGATATTGGCATATTTGTGGAACGCTGGGACATGATTGAAGTACTTCTCGGAAGGCTTCCTTCCCCTACTTTACGGCAGTCCAGTCCAGCTTCTTTCTTTCCCTCACTATCCCTTCAAAGATTTTTTACAAGTGTTGTGCGTTGTAGTAAGTGAATTGTATATTATTCAAAAAAAAATCCTTATATAAATACATATACAATTTTAGAGGTAGCGTGTTAGTCGTAATGTTATTTATATTTTATTCCTATGAATTTCGAAAAAGAGAAACATGCAAATTTGTTGCCTTATACTCGCATACAGTACACCTTCTACTTGGATGATCCTGGCTGTCTAAGAGCAACTTTACATTTTAGAGTAACCTTAGGGTATTAATCATGCTCTGATTATAAGTTTATCTCTCATGTATGTTGGTGCTCACTTTCCAATCGTAATTGAAGTTTGCTTGCTGCTAGGAACACTCATGACCTAATCGTATATACACCACATCAATGCATAAAGTTGAAATCATTTTTTAATTTGAATAAAATTTAGTTTGAAGCACTACTCCAATTTTGAAAGAACGCATGAGTAGTTCTGCTAGCCAGTAGTGCCGTAAGGGCTGTAGAACCCTTATTGCGATTTAACTGTAAAAATTGTATTGAGCTCATGCATGACTTATTCAAGTTTCCCGTATGATTGAAGGAAAGCAGTGACTATAAACTCAACGGTAATTTAATTTTACTGCCATGCCATTTTTGATCTGGCATATGGATCATATCTTTGCATGAACGGGAACTAAACTCATTTTGTTGAATAACCACAAGGTACTAGGCTGTGGTCCATGGAATTAAATAGGGAGCACTATACTTAAGCTATAAACATTGATATCATTTTAGTTTGGGAAAGGGAATCAGCAAAAGTGAATGAAAATTGCCAATGTTTAGTGCTTATTGTGCGGTACTTACTGCTGACTAAGATTGGGAAAAAATAATCGTAGACATAATATGATGAGACTTACTCGGGAAGAGTTGGTGAGCAATCTATCTTTAATTTATTAGAGCTTCTTTGGTGGAATTAAGAAAATATGTAGAGGTAGCGAGTTATGGGAAAGGTTTTTTTATATGTGTCTGACGTCTCCCTGAGCCAGTTCTACAAATTGCAATCATTATTTTGAAGAACAGAGGTAGATCAAAGGTTCTTCGCTCGCCGTCTCATTTCCTTCCGTTTCACTTCCTGTGTGTTAATTTAATCGGTTTTCTGCCTTCAGAGAAAATACACACCTACCAACTTTATTGCTTTCAGTTTTTCATTGGTCTTCGTCTTATCTCGGCAGTTTGTTTGAGGATGGAATATAAAGACTGAGAGATTGTTGACTCTTTGTGTAATGAAAGCGAAAATCTATCCTGTTTCTCCTCCGATTCTCATTCCGAATTGCCCCCTTCTTAGTTTTATCCCTACCTGGCAAGCACGTTCTTTGCTCGCTTCAGCAAACGCTTTTGTTTTGTTTGTCTAGTATGGAAGACATTAGTGGAGCATATCTTCATTGTTTTTTGCTGTTTGAAAATCGATCTGGAGCAGATTTGCGTAATGGTTCGTAGCAGAGAAACTATGTGCACTATACACTATATGGAGGTTCAACATTGTTTCACACACATTTGACTCGGATTGGTACGCACTCAATTCGATCTTTCAGGAAACAAAAAAAAGTTTTAGACAGAAGCTGAACCACGCTATAAAATCAAATAAAATTGCTAGAAAGTATTTAAAATGTCATGATCTGCAAGGGAAGTTTTGCTACACTTCAGAAGGATAGTTGGGAACCGTATTGGCTTACTATTTAGTAACGGTAGCGAATAAACTTCCCATATTTATTCTTTTGTTCAATTTTCAAACAATCAACTTTTATTAAATCTAATCCATAGTTCAAAGCAGCTAGTTGGCGGATGTATTTACATTTGGATAATGCGTCTTTGATCCGACGAAAATTCGTATTTTTTTGTACAGTTTTGGGTGTGAATATTTGCCAGCCATATAAAAGATGTATCATAACAAAAGTCCTATTTAAAACCAGCGGATTGCCGTACACAATGCACTACAAAGCAAGTTGAAATTGTTGATAGAATTACATAGGGTTTGTGAATTTGGAATACGTTTATTGTCAATGAATGTAATGTAGATTATGTTAAATCATCTCAAATTTTCTTTATATATACGGCGGCATTCATAAAATTTAGAAAAAAAGGTTTGGCTAATAAAACAGAAATTAGTATAATGGTAGATTTTGGTTGTGTTGACTACATCATTAAGTATTTCTGAGGGAGTGATAGACAACCTTAAGAAGTATTTTAAATATATAACCTACGCTTGCAGCATTATGTATCGAAAATTTGAGGGTGCATCAGCTGAACGTCATAAGATTAGGATATAATGAAGTACTACTTCATTTTTGTAAAGTTAAAAATGCTGGTAACACACAAATGGAATATATTAGCCATTGGTTTTTTATTCTACATTCTTTGGAAGCATCTGGGATGCTTTGTGGGTCTGATAATGACGGCAAACTTCCTTTCAGTAGGAAAGTTCCGGAAATTCAACATGAAAGGCTTTTCATGCTAGTTATGATAATGTCAATGTAAAACATGTGGTGGTCAGTGAGTAGTAATAGATGTAGCAACATCTTTACGAAATACGAGCTCACATACCTACATGGGAATGAAGTGGTGCTTTCGTGGGATGCGATGTAATAAGCGAGAAGGAAAAGAAAGTGGAAATTTTCTCCTTTGCATGATTTATTAGAATTTCACGAGAAGACACCCAGGTGGGCTTCTTTCATGATATTGCTCCTCGTAAAATCTCAACTTCTCTCCCAAGAGATCGAGTCATGATGGTGGAGCGAACTCGGGGCCTATCTGTCTGGGCCCGTGCTACTCATAACACAATGTTATGGTGTGGTTGAAGGGCTAAGAAGTTGCTGCTCTTAAGTATGTAACGTATTGGTTTGCTATTGCTCCTATACATCACCCTCAAACCTTTTCATACCCATATCTGAATTTGAAAGCAATGCAAAGTACAAGCGGCATATTACGAACAAAAAGCATAATGATATATCTTTGAATTTCGGAGGAACCATATTGCTTGAAAACACGTACCTTTTATTTTTTTCCGAAAGTGAAAACTCTCATTCCTGCTCATCACTTCCGACTTTCAACCAGAATAAATGAAGGTAATGCATAGCCACCATCCATCTCTACTGCCTTGTCGTTGGGAGACCAGACCAGCATTCTTTCATTCTGTTTTTCAGTCCGTCGTTCCATTCCCTTTAATATATCCTACCACACAGTTTCAAAGGAGGAATGCAATGGGATGGTTTTTGTAAAAGACTGAGCAAAAAGTCATATTGCTTTTCCCTGGACTTTTGACTCCCTTATTGACTGACAAGGAAACGGTGCACATGGCTTCCATTTTCACAGTGTGCAGAACTGATGGTGGGTAATATTTCTCAGGAGCACTGGCTTCTGTTTTGCAGTGACTTCCGATTTTCATGCATTCTTTCTCATCAGTCAATCTTGTGGAAGAAAGTTGCTTATAAAGCTTATCGCTGCAAGTTATTACCGGACGTCATGTGTGGAGTCCGTTCATGATTAATTGTCATTTTTAATTTTCCCATTCATCACCACGACATTGCAATAAATGGAACTGAAACCCGGGACCCAATATTCTCCTTTACATATGCATGCCGAGATGCTTGGGTATGTCGAAGCATTAGAAGCCTGCACTTTATCTCGCTATTACTTTACATGCTTTCATGAATCTACATACATCATTTCTCTTTGGGTTTGTTAGTTTGAAACTGACTTTTGAAGTCTCAAACTTTCACTGCTACTAACTGCTCTGAAAATGGTAACTATTCCTTTGAACTCATCTCTACTCAACAAAAATGGAAAGTATCCAACAAAAATTGAACACTTCACGTAGTATAGTAGATTCGCCATAATAAGGAAGTACCTTTCTCCGCTGACTTTCACCCACACAAGAATTTAGTGCTATATAAATATCCTTATAAAAAACCCCACTACAAAATGCAATAAGGATTTGATTGCTCCATTAATTCAGCGCCAGATTTTCTTGAAACTGTACGACTATTATTGTTTTGATTAATAGGCGGAAATATGGAGTGTGTTCATCGCAATTTTAAGAAAAAGTGTGAGAAACCTTCAAGCGTGCACAGATGTTGGTCTTATTGAACACATCCTTCTCCGACTGCCTCATGCTGAACCTGTGGTTGCAGGTAATTTACCTTTATGTGAACCTTATGAAATGACCATAAATCTCATAACGAGCATGTTTGTATACCCAAAAAATTTCAATTTTATTCAACAATTTCTTACCCTATGAATTTTTACAGATTTGCTTATTGAAATGCTGGGTGTACTTGCAAGCTACAGTATCACCGTCAAGGAGCTCAAGTTGCTGTTCAGCTCAATGAAAGCCATTAATGGAAGATGGGTATGGTTGTGTTGTTTTCGTTCAGCTTAACGAGCATTCCCTGCTTTAGTATTCTGTTGAAACGATGTTGTTATTCCTTTAATTCCAGCCACGTCACTCGGCAAAGTTACTCAGTGTACTTCGTCAAATGCCACAGAGAACTGGTCCTGATGTCTTTTTCAGTTTCCCTGGAAAGAAAGGCTCGGTAAGTTATGTAGTGGTGACATGAATACACATTGATATTGCAATGTCGTTAGTACATCCCGTCGCCGCAACAACTTCCCTGTGGAATTGGTTTTTAACTTTTCAATTATCCCTTTGCAACACAGGCTATTCTTCTCCCTCCACTTGCACGGTGGCCGTATGAAAATGGTTTCACCTTTATGACATGGTTCAGACTAGATCCGATCAATTCCGTTAACATCGAACGGGAAAAACCTTATTTGTACAGGTAAGAAAGACAAATAACATGTGTTGTATTCAATTTAAAGGGAGAAAGTAGAACATCGTGTAAGATGGAATGAAGAGGAGTTTAATTATTAATTTCCTTGATATCTTGTTTTCACAGTTTTAAGACCAGTAAAGGTGTTGGCTATTCCG
The DNA here is from genome assembly GCA_001718145.1 of Orchesella cincta. NCBI lineage: Eukaryota > Metazoa > Arthropoda > Collembola > Entomobryomorpha > Orchesellidae > Orchesella > Orchesella cincta. The sequence goes on along the minus strand of LJIJ01000110.1, from coordinate 172,447 downwards.
CCCATTTTGTTGGAAACTGCCTCGTTCTTACGTCGATGAAAGTCAAAGGAAAGGGCTTCCAACATTGCGTAAAATACGAATTCCAGCCAAGAAAGGTAACAGCAACAACCATAACTAAATACAAGATCGGATAAACCTTTATTGAAAGAATGTCTGAGCACGATTAGATCTCTTACTCGTTTTCTCATTTCAGTGGTACATGATAGCCATCGTTTACATTTATAATCGGTGGACAAAGAACGAAATTAAGTGCTTTGTCAACTGTCAGCTTGCGTCCAGTACTGAGATGGCTTGGTTTGTATCGACGAATGATGTAAGTTTATGCCACACTTAATACTTATGCTTACTTTCACCACGCGCAGAGGTATACATAAATACTGTGGAACGAGTTTAGGAAACTTTTATTAATTGAATGTTCATGCGACCATTTTTTCTATACTTTTATCATCGAAAAATTCTATTAAATTTAGGGTTACGTCTGTGTTGCCATTTATGCATTAATGAAAGCGCTTTCCAATACATGCTCCCGTAAACACGGTTCGTTATATGAAATTAGAAACTAAATTAAAGCTGTCGCAATGACTATGTCAACCCAAACTTTCACCAATGGTGTAGTGCTTTACCGTTTACGTTGGACTGCAAGTTGCAACATAAATCTCCAGCTGCTGATTATTTTTCAGTTAGCCACAATAGGCATCCTGGGTAGCAATACATAGGCTTCTGCTCCCTCCATTATCTACAGGCGACGGTGCAGTAGAGAATTAAAGTAGTTTCCTTTCTTTCACAAAAAATGCTGTTGGCTGTGGCACAGTAGCATAGCATGGCAAATGTCCAGTCTGTAGAGGATTAATTTTGCTAGGTCTTTATTTTGAAATCTCTGTGCGTTCCATGGATTCACATCCAATGTGGTGGTTTTAACTTTAGTGCATTATAAAAATAGTATATTGAAAATGTTTAATGACTGTACTTTCCAGCCTTTTGATAAATGTTATATCGGCGCAACACCAGACTTAGACGAAGAACGGGTATTTTGTGGTCAAATGTCAGCAGTGTATCTGTTCGGAGAAGCGCTGACTCCCCATCAAATATGTGCCATGCATCGCCTCGGTCCAGGGTACAAGGTGAGTGGAAAAGGATTATACTTTCATTATTTTTCAATCAAGGTTGAATGCAAAAATTCAACATCTAAAAAAACCTTTTGTTCCAGAATCAATTCCGTTTCGAAAACGAGTTTCACATGCAACTCCCTGAGAACCACCGCCGTGTCCTTTACGATGGTAAACTGTCCAGCTCCTTAGTTTTTATGTACAACCCTGTAGCAACCGACAGCCAACTGTGTCTTCAATCCGCGCCAAAAGGAAACATTTCCTACTTCGTCCATACACCACATGCACTGATGTTACAAGTGAGTTTCACCTTACCTTTGTAGATGAATATATTGTATATTACCAAAAGGCGTTGTGCTTATAACGGCTTCGTTTTTGTATTCTAGGACGTAAAAGCAGTGATCACTCACTCAATTCACAGTACCCTAAATTCAGTTGGAGGTATTCAAGTATTGTTCCCTTTGTTCGCCCAGCTCGATCTCGCCCACGACACTCCAGTCGACAATAAGAAGGACTCCTCTCTATGGTAAATAATGTTATTTCTGTGCTAGTTATGAGCTATAAGTGTTTTCTTCTATTTTCACCGATGTGAAAGTCTGAAATGCAAAATTAGATCTACCGTGTTTTACAAAAATGCATTATGCTAATTCAAAGTTTCATAATATTTTTACCTTTTCTTCTTCCAGTTCAAAATTGTTGGAATTCATCTGTGAGCTGGTTGAATCATCTCCCACAGTTCAACAGCATATGATTCAAAATAGAGGTTTTTTAGTCATCAGTTATCTCCTTCAAAAAGCGTCCAGGGAGCATTTGACTCTTCAGGTGCTCTTGTCTTTCCTCCAACTCACCAAATACCTGGTTACATGCTGTCCAAATGCCAACAGTGAACTTCTTCTTAAACAAGTACGAGTGAAAATATGCACGCATATAATATATGTTTGTCTTAGGTTTCAATTGGCATATAAAAAATGTCATTCTACATCCACAACCATTTGTACTATTTGCAGCTTCTTGATCACATTCTTTTCAACCCTGCCTTATGGATATATACTCCAGTTACTGTGCAAATGAAACTGTATTCCTACCTGGCCACTGAATTCTTAGCAGACACTCAAATTTACTCGAACGTGAGACGAATTAGTACAGTTTTACAGACCATGCATACCCTAAAATACTACTACTGGGTTGTGAATCCAAGGGAAAAGTCTGGTATTACACCCAAAGGGCTTGGTAAGATGTTTTATAGATACTAAACTTTTTCAAGTGCACACTTTCATCTTTTAAACTTTAAAACCAAAGCAGTGGTGAGATATAAACAACTTAACGTTTTGGTATGTTTTTAGACGGTCCTCGCCCTTCTGATGCAGACATTATTGCTATTCGAGCTTACATACTGCTCTTCCTTAAGCAATTAATTTTAATTGGCAATGGTGTTAAAGAAGATGAGCTACAGAGTATTTTGAACTATTTAACAACGGTCAATGAGGTAATTAAATAGAGAGACGTTTAGTAAACTATTTTCTGGTTATGCAGCTAATGGTATGCAAAAATACTTATCATCATTTTAGGACGAAAACCTGCATGATGTTTTGCAAATGCTAATTTCGCTCATGTCAGAGCATCCATCCTCACTTGTACCAGCATTCGATGCAAAGAACGGTGTACGAAGTGTTTTTAAACTTCTTGGAGCCGAGACTCAACTAATCAGGCTTCAAGCCCTGAAGCTGTTGGGATTTTTCCTTTGTCGTAGTACTCACAAGTACGATCATTTACAGAACACCATGATATTTGAACTTTTACCTTGAAAATTAAAAACATTATTAATTATTTTTCTTTTCCAGACGTAAATACGATGTCATGAGTCCGCATAACTTGTATACCCTTTTGGCTGAGCGACTTCTTCTGCACGAAGAATCACTAAGTCTTCCTACCTACAACGTCCTTTATGAGGTGATAATGACTTTCACCACTTTCACTTTCATGTGGGCATGAGTTGTTTACGTTGATTTATCACGTGCTTTCCCAATTTGATTCTAGATTTTGACCGAGCACATTAGTCAACAGATCTTGTACTCTAAGCATTCCGAGCCTGAATCTAATTACCGTCTAGAAAACCCAAGTAAGATACAGATATGAAAATTGCACAAATTAAAACGTTCATAGCAAAACAGAGTTGTACTAATTACTCTTCTTTATTATCAGTGATTTTGAAGGTTGTGGCAACGTTAATACGACAATCAAAGCAAACAGATGCTCTTCTTGAAGTTAAGAAATTGTTTCTATCTGACATGACATTACTTTGCAATCATAATCGTGAGAATCGTCGAACAGTATTACAAATGTCCGTTTGGCAGGTATGAACTTTATACATGTTAATGTTTTAATGTAGCATAATATAATTTTATTTGGAAACATGAATGCTAAAATATGCTTGTAATTGACAGGAATGGTTGGTGTCACTGGCCTACATCCACCCAAAAAATAGTGAAGAACAAAAGATCTCTGACATGGTATATTCCTTGTTTCGAATGCTTCTCCACCACGCGATAAAATATGAGTATGGCGGATGGCGAGTTTGGGTTGACACACTGGCCATTGTTCACTCCAAAGTATCCTACGAAGAATTTCGACTTCAGTTCACCCAAATGTATGAGCACTATGAACGACGCCAGTCCGACAATATAACGGACCCTGCAGTACGCCAGCAACGGCCAATAAGTACGATTTCAGGTTGGGACCAGCCAAGAAATGGGTATGGGACAACGGGTTCGTCTCCAAATTCAGGTGTTACGGTTACTGACGTAACAAATGAGGGCGGCGCTGTCATTGAACTTGAACATGAGGAACATGCTCCAGGTTGTGAATTCGCGAAGCGTGGAATACTTGAAGGTGCAGTTCCAGAACCAGAAGAAGAAACCACAACATCCGAGATTATTAACCACGTGCTTGAGGAGAGCCAGAATGAAGAGGAAGAAAATTCAGTCTGTGATACAGATAATGTAAAACCTCAAGAAAATGATGAGCACCAAGAAGAAGAGGAAGAAGAAGAGCAAGTTGAGCAAAAACCCGACACTCCTGAAACAGTTGAGATAGTATCCCCACATGAAATTGTTATTCCGAGTGGAGATGAGGAAGAGAAAGTAAAAAATGGTTTTTCAACCACTCCTTCTCCCGACGAGGATGATCAAGCAACGGTTGACACCGATCAGGAGGATAAAAGTGATTGCTCAATTTCTAAAAGACCGGATTTGCCTGAAAGTCCTATTAAGATTACAATTGATGAGAATGGGACTGAGTCCATTATTTCGTCATCACCAATTAAAAACGGTATTAGTGGAAAGTCCAGCACTGAGCCTGAAGAAGTTGGGGCGGACAATGAGAAAGATGAGTCAACCACGATGAAAGACAGCCCTGTTGAAGAACGTCAATCTCCTGCCGAAGAAGAAGAAGGGAACATAAGTCTACCAAAGTTGACAAACGGGACAAACTCCCCGTCTGAAGCGTCAGACGATCCAAATGACAACAATGAGTTGGAATTGTCCGAAGAAGACAAACACAAAACGGAAGAGGTTGAAGCTGAGGCTGAAGTGACTGAGCCAATAGCAGAAGAAGATCCTATTGATGAGACACAATTACCTGAAATTAAGCAAGTAAATACTGAGAGCGAGGAAGTGGAAGTACCGGAAAAGACAATCGAAAAAGACACAGAGATAAGCGTCAATGCTGAAACCACAGAGACTTTGAACCCAGATCCAACCTCTGACATGATGACTGATGGAGACACTGTAATTCATCACGTTGACTCTCGGCATGATGACGGAAACTCATTGGTTTCTTCACTGGACAAGAGGGAGTGGATTCAGTCGGAAGCTGATGTGAAGAGGGCAAAATTATCACCCAGACGAGATCCTCCTCGTCAAGGCTCAGCTAGTCCTATTGATTTAAATTCAGATGAAAACCTTGAAGAAAAGGATGCACTGGAATGTGACGAGGGCGATCCCAATATCCGTCCGAGAAGTGCTTCCACTGCAGTACAGACTCAAACCCTTGAAGATGGTGAGCATATAAGATTTTTCGGTTGCAGCTTTCACTATTATGGTAAATCTATACATTCATAATATTTTGTACAAAAAAGGAACTGCGACGACTGAACGAAGGAAATCATCTGGAATGTTTCATCATGGCAGCAGACACTTGTTCAATCCAGGTCCCTCCCACCCACCGTTTAGAATTCCTGAGTTTAAGTGGTCATATATTCATCAAAGACTCTTATCGGATGTCCTCTTTTCATTGGAAACGGATATCCAAGTGTGGAGAAGGTAATGTGGATTATCGTTTATTTTTACGCTCCAATTGCACGTGCTATACGAATTGTCGTAACTTATGAGCTTATGTTTATGCTTCGTATTTCCAGCCACTCAACAAAGTCTGTCCTTGACTTCGTGAATACCGGAGAAAACACCATTTTCGTCGTGAACACAGTCCATTTGATTTCCCAGTTGGCCGATAATTTAATAATTGCTTGTGGTGGATTGTTACCCCTTTTAGCATCTGCAACGTCGCCAAATGTGAGTCTAGTTTTACGATTTCTTTCTCGTCTCGCCCAAAACTATTTCTTTACTAAAGTCGCCAAATGAACTTTGTCCCAATGCTCTAAAATGGTTAAGATATTATTATATTCATATTTCATATAATATGCATTATTCAAATGCCTTTGAGGCATGCGGTCTACTGATACAACGCAATATTTGTCAAGTTACTAAATATTATAACCGTTTATTTGAATGCAGAGCGATCTGGATGTTATTGAACCTACTCAGGGAATGCCAATCGAAGTAGCAGTCTCATTCTTGCAGCGCCTTGTTAATATGGCTGATGTGCTGATATTTGCAAGCTCACTCAACTTCAATGAGTTGGAGTCTGAGAAAAACATGTCGAATGGGGGCATTCTCCGACAATGTTTACGCCTTGTCTGCACTAGTGCCGTCCGAAATTGTTTAGAATGCAAAGAAAGACTTCGCCTGCAGCAGTCCGGAAATTATTACGGAAATAACGGAGGAACTCTTCCAGCCAAAGTCGCTCACCTACATTCACTTATACGGGGTGCTCAAGCATCGCCTAAGGTAATAGACAGCATCAAGTTTCATGCTCAAGTTAATAAGATGTTCTTTCCAATTTAAATCCTTAATTGTAATGAACTCTACTTTGGGATTTAGAACATTGTGGAGAACCTAGCAACCCAGAATAGCCCGGTAAAAGATCCTGAGAAGCTACTCCAAGATATGGATGTTAATCGTCTACGTGCCGTTATTTATCGTGATATTGTAAGCTTGCATACTATCAAGTCTTGTATTATCAACCTACCATAGTGTTTACTTTTTCATGAAAATCTACAAAATTTTGTAGGAGGAGACGAAACAGGCTCAGTTTCTAGCCCTAGCCATCGTGTATTTCATTTCGGTGTTGATGGTTTCCAAGTATCGCGACATTCTAGAGCCTCCTCCAACTCCGTCCTCTAGTCCTGTGCCAAATACCAGTGATCCTTCAAGTGCCCAGTATTGTCATCCCCAGTCAGCTACCACGGCAAATGGCTCTTCTACCATTATTCAAGGTTTTACTCACTTTTTTATTGAAATTAGTTAAAGTTACGCTAACCATTTAAGCATATTGGAGGTAAAGGCAATAAACAGTTTGAAATGCTGGCTTTACAATAGGAATCCATGAACCATGCGTGCATTAAATAATTCGAATATAAAATCATCATCTTGTTGAAATACATGCAAAACGGTTGCTTCATAAAAAAATATGGGATAATAAAAGTGTGAAACCGATGTGCTATGTAACATGCTTGGTAGGGAGTGGTGCTGGTCAATCCGGAGCTGTTCATGCAGGTCGTGTTCAGGACAGCCCTGGAAATGGCCAGAAGCCTTTGTTTCCACAGTGGACGAATCACGTTTACCCACAATTTCTTCCAAGCTATTGTCAAAATAACCAGCAGCCCAACTCTGCAACCAATTCTTCCTCTGCTTTAATCAAATCTAGAAACTTGTGTCAAGGTAACCCCCACACTGACCCTAAAAGTTTGCTAAAGACAAAGCTGATCGCTACGCTGTAATTGCCCGATTCGTTGCACAGCCCTTTCACAGTTTTTGTAAAACTTGTAGCGCAAACTGTTACCATCATACTTTCGTATTAATTGGGTCAACAAATCTTGCCTTCTCTCACTTCAATTTCTGCTAAGCCTCTCTATATATATATACTTAATAGTACATAGTCCTGTTGACTTCATTTTTATATGCTTACCATTCTTGACAGTACGAATTGTGCGTTTGTTACCTAACGGATTGATGTATAACTGAGATAACGTATATCGACCATATATTAATTGTTGTTTGTGCAATTTGCAACGCAGCTTATAGAAACATCAAATTATATATATATCACGCAGGTTGTCAATTTATGAATGTGGAGAATTTGGTCGTTCGTTACTATGTTCACATACTGCAGAGCTGACGTTATGCTAGCATAATATAATTCGTATGTAGTCGTATGTTAAGTTATAATGAATTAATGTTAACCCTTCGCTGAATGCTGAATAGTGAAACAAATTGCTTTCTCCAAACATTTAATTGCACTCTCAATTCTCTTCTTCAGGACCAGGGGAAGAGGAGGACACAATCCGGAATGATGACCACTGCGACAACAGACAAGCTCAGATTATTCACTCCGTTGCCCAGTTGGGCGAGTCGGAATCTACGGAAGAATGCAGTATTAGTGGATCATCGGTTAAGGTACTGTACTTTTGTCGATTTAGGCGATGATACTAATTCTAACGTTTCTTCAAGTTGGATAAGACAGAGGTGAAAGTATCCAACAGTTTTTCAACAGCTTGTGTGGTCTAGAAAACAGTTCTCGGCTGTATTTATTGTACAATTGGTATTGGTACTAGTATTGATAGTTGTATTTGTTGTTTCTTGTTGCCCCCCTCTTGAATAGGTTGAGACAAAAGAGGTTTTAAGTCTTTCCACCGACGATACATCCAAGTCACCCAACATTACCTTAAAGGTAGTTTCATATTTATTGTAAACCTCTGCGAATTTTGAGAAAATAGTTGTTTCAGCTTTGAGTTTTATTCTAGCTTGTCAGTTGTTCTGTTCACCTATTGGTTTTACGTTGATTAGCATATGAAGCTACATTCTACGATGCTCCGCTATTACGTTCATTTGCGTGCAAAATTATGATCCCTTTATTTAATCTTTTATTCTTGTTTACGTTGCCAAAACGAGCTATTTTATAACTGCGATTTGAGTTCTCTCTGATTTTTGGAAAATACGTTCACATAGCTAGTTCTACTATATTACTTGCTGGAAATATTTAACAGAGTGACGATCCGATGAGTGATGTTTCTTCGCAGAAGTCAGTAGGTGAAGATTCCAACCAACTTTTTACCAGCAGTGAGGCCAATGACGAGAGGAAAGGGGAGGATAGTTGGACTGATGTGAGCTTAAACGATGATAGTGATACTATCACGAAAGCTGCAAAGATTGACGAAAAGGGTGAGTCCATCGTCGGTTGTTCTGTGATTGATTTTCAACTCTGCGACAGCTCAACGTAGTTTGCTTGACATGGGTTTTATATATTTGCCAGTTGAGAGCATGGATCGAGGTGAAAAACCGCAGGGTCAGATAAGTGTTGTGAGTGGAAGTCCCATGCACAACAGCACTTCAGGTAGTGCACCTTCCACAATGCCAAGAGCCGAGGAGCTTCATATAAAACCACTAATGTCTGCTGAGGGATTCCCAATTCCAACCCCAGCGCGAGAGTCCAACCTCACCCAAAAGTTGGAAGCTGCGCTAGGATCTGTTTGTCCACTTTTACGAGAAATCATGGTTGATTTTGCACCTTTTCTTTCAAAAACTTTGCTAGGTTCTCATGGACAAGAGCTTCTCTCTGAAGGCAAAGGTTATATGTACTTACCAATCATTTGCCGATATTTCTTGGGACAGTTTTGCTAATATATGTTTTGTTCACTTTTCAATTAGGTTTAATGACATTCAAACATAGTACTTCTGTAGTCGAGCTGGTGATGCTATTGTGCTCACAAGAATGGCAGAACTCCCTCCAAAAACATGCTGGGTTGGCATTCATTGAGTTGATCAATGAGGGCCGCCTTTTGTCCCATGCAATGAAAGACCACATTGTTCGAGTTGCTAATGAAGCTGAATTCATTTTAAATCGAATGAGAGCTGATGATGTTTTGAAGCACGCGGAGTTCGAGGTGAGTGGTAGTATTTACTCGGCTCACATGCAGAGATGTCTTTCTTTCATAAATTTGTATTTCATGAAATCATAATTTGCAGCAAACACTATGTGCTCAAACCCTAATGGAAAGAAAGGAGGAGGAGAAAATGTGTGATCATTTGATAACGGCAGCACGTCGACGAGATAATGTCATCGCTGCAAAAATTCTTGAGAAGACCATTAATATAATATCCAACAAACATGGTGCTTGGGGCCATGATCAAAACAAGTAAGAAGCATCATGTTGTCACACCTTTCCTTTGTTGCATAATACTGAATCGTAACATCAAGCCAAGTGAACAAAGACTACTTGCCAAAAATGTAATGGTGTCTGGTTGGCTAATAGGGACATAGTCGAATTTTGGAAGCTTGATGCTTGGGAAGATGATGCTAGGCGGCGCAAGCGGTTCGTTCATAACCCTTACGGATCAAGCCATCCCGAAGCAACTCTCAAAGCTGCACTTGAGCATGGCTTACCAGAGGATGCCATACTGCAGGTAATTCCTCAAGAAAATGTAAATCCAAATAAATATTTGAGCGTATAGATTTTCCAAAGTAATTAAGTACTGTGTATTATAGTATAATTACTTGGTTGATTCTCAGGCAAAAGAAGAATTTCACACACATCTTGCTGCTAGTCGGTCGCAACAGCCAGTCCAGTCTAATGATCTCATGGATGACAATGAGCTGATGTCTGACGATCGTGAACTTGATTTGGATTTAGTCGGTACGAATTAGTTTCATTATTTCAATGGCTACTCAATGCATAAATTAACATTTAACTAAAAATAAATTCTGCAATGAATGTATGTGCATATCTGCGATTTTAAAATTAAAGCCATGCATAATAGACATATGGGATTGGCTTAACAAGGCATGTCCATATGCTGCATAAGAGTGGTTATGCTGGAGGCAAAGGAAGTGCTTTTTAAGTACATTATAGAACTTGCCTTTTGTGTAAATTTGTACAACGGTGGTGTTATTTCGAGAAACCCTTGCAATGCTCATCCATGTTTAAGAACATTAGAGCTTTAACGATTCCAACTATTTTTCACAGGACCTGTTAACATAAGCACTAAAGCCAAATTGATTTCTCCTGGCGTTGTTGCACCAGGAATTGTCTCGATAACATCTAATGAACTGTACTTTGAAGTGGACGAAGATGATGCTGAATTTTCTAAAGTTGATCCAGAGGTAAGTCCTTCGGGAATGTTTTTAAGCTGACAATATTTGCTTGCGTTGCTGCTGCTGGCTTTTTTAGTAATCCGATCAAGCAAAATTTCAATGCCTTTGCCTATATATCTATACATATATCATAAATCTATAAATGATTACTCATTGCACGGCTCCAAGAAAGTTTGAATGATGCTAAATCTGTATTCATGAGATGAGCTCAGATTGAAATGATACAAGCGGATTCATTCATTACATTTTTCATTGATTGAACCGTGCCATGTACGCACAGTTAAGAGCTACTGTTTAAAGCATTTGCATTCAAAAACTTTCCAAACAAATAGTTTCATACATCATACAAATATTTACATCGAATATTGGTTGGTATGCAGCTTTCCGATGGCTTAAGGAAATACCAAGTCTAGGGGGAAATTATGCAATTTAAATGACAAAAAAGTTCAATCTTGACTGGCGTATATTAAAACGGCGATAGAATTTCTGCGTTTTCTGATCATAAACCATATTTCTTGTTTCATGGGGAAGTGTGAGGATGTCTACCCAGACATTTGTTGTTATTTATCTACTTGGAGGTGGGACACAACGTCAAGCAAAGTTGGCAGGTTTGATAGATGGGAGCAAATTAGTAAATGGACATGGATATGAAAATGTATATCCTTGGAATATAGGTATACGGTAGCAGCACATAGCTGAAAGCTGACGATGAACTGATAAATACTGTGGTGGGTTTATATTTGAATGTTGAATGTGCAAACTAATAATTCTACCTTTCTTTACCTTTCCGTCTGCAAACTTTGTATGTCTACCACCATGAAAAAGCAATTGATTTGTAAGTGACCCGTAGTATATTGCGAGAAAAAATGTAAGGCTAAATTTACAGTAACCATTAACTTTTTCCGGTATGTAGATCAATATTAATTAGGTTCACGATTTATTTCAAGACTTCTACATAGATCGAAGGCTGCTAAGGTTAAAGTAACCCACTAGCTTACATCATATCATTATAATTGCTGAAAACAATGGCTCTTAATGCCTTCCAGTTTCTTCTAACCCCATGTCTTGTTTCGGGATGAGCAGGAAGGACACCGCAATGACATAAAGGGTTTTGGGAAAGAAAACCAGTCTCAGACTGTAGGTAGGTCATTTGATGTGTTATACAAATTGAATTGCATTAGGCTCGAAGATACATTGATGGAGACGCGATGACGACGTCTCTCTGTTTGTCTGACGACTGTTGGTATGGGGTCCCAGGCTTTGGTTAATATTTGAACCGTTCCTGCTTCTGATGTTTCCACTGCAACAAGTCCAGTTGACGTGCATACTGAGCAAGATCATTTGAAAGAGATATCCTCACACACAACCTCTATTTTCATATCATCGACAGGTCGTCATCGTTGGGCTTTGGGTAACTTTGAATTATACTTGTAACATCCGACAACAAACTCAAGTTGAACCAACTTGTCACATAACTCATCATGCATGCTTTTCTCTAACTGTGCACTTCCATCTTTCTCCTCTTTTTAGTGCTGTGCGCTTTGACTCTGGTGAAACACAGTCGGGAATCTGTGTTTCTAAAAAATGAGTTATCTCATCAGTGTCCTGCTGAATATTGACATTCTGTCAAAAACCCGTAGAGTCTAAAAAATAATGGTCACAACACAGCATTGTTGTCACAACTCCACATTTCAGTCTTGCTAACATTACACAAGAGCTGAGGCGAGTATTAATCTTATTTTGGAATATTTGTATGTAACGTACACACGCAAGACGTTTATGCAAATTGGCTTTATGGAAATTAGCATTGTTAAGTAGATACCATATATTTTGTGCTGTTTACATACAAAGATTTGATTTAAAAAATATTTTTTATTAGTGTACTTCAGTACACTGAAGTAAAGTAATGCATCTCATTTCCACTAAATGTAAGTTTCTGAGGAAAAGTCTTTGATATTATGCTCGCAGTTTTGCTAATTAACCCTTCAGGGCTTCCTCTTTTTTATTTCTCATGGCCAAATCTTCAAAGTTTACACTCACACTTTATCAGTTTACATTTTGTTTATGTGCGCAATGTACAACTACATTCTCCTGCTTAATCTTCTCTAATTGCCAAACTTTGAACTGTTTGGGTGACTGTACTTGAAGAATCATTGTGGATTTGTATTAATTATGTGAAAGGTATTACTAGGGTGCTTACAATTGCAAGTTTGTTTGGATATTTAATCCAGCATGTATGGAAGAATAAGCAAAAAGCTCGCTGGTGGTGGTGTGTTGATAGAATTCCAGTAAGCCTTGTTTTGTACAGTAGGATAAGAAGTCATAGTGGTAATTGCCAGCCGACTGAAGAGCACAGTTTGTTTTTCAAGACGTACTAATTGCACTTGCATGCGTGGAAACCGACCTGATTGTCGACAGTTGCTCAAGTAGCTGTGTTGAGCTGCTTAGAGATTTAACTAGATATTCATGAATTCCAAGGTAGCTGCAAGTATGTGTGTATTCTTCCGTTCTCTGTGTACCCCTCTTGATTTTCTTGTACGTACAACGTAACACCTGCTAAGGTGGCCATGTGGTTAACTTTTATCTGGGATACGTATTATTGCGGCTTTGGTTATCTAGGATCTTGTGAAATCTGCCACTTACCATGGTTTGTTGGTTAAAAGAAAAATTAATCTTGCAAATAATAAATTTTTCACTATTTACATGCCTTATCTCCATGATTGATTTGAAGGAATAAGAATGCAAGCAAAAATGTATGAATGTTGCTGAGATGGCAGAGATATTCCTTATTTTTCACAATTGCTAATGTTTTTCTTTATAATGATAATGAAAATTGCAAACTTGTGTTTGTTTTTTACCCATTACACATTTTAAAGGAAAAGTAACATTTTTAGCAAAATTGAATTAATTATCGTATGCGTGAAAGGAAGTAGGACGTTTACTTTATGAGTTTGCGTAGTTTTCTAGCTTGTCAGTACGCCTGAGTGTCTTTCGGAGCAAATATGTTTGGCTTTAAAACCAAATTTACTGCTTACAACGGCGGCTGAGCAAGTCATGTTAAATATGAAACCATTTTGAGCACACTGTGTGCATGAGTTTGTTTTATGATCAAAAGTTATGATAGAATGTCTGCATTTATTTCTGGATGCAGATTTAGTATTGCCCTGTAGAAATGAACAAATATTTAGTTTGGTCATAAAACGTATAGTTTCAATTCCAATACAAGTAAACCGCTTCTCAAGCCACTTCGTTCCCTCAAATCTCATACTGATATCAATAAATGGCTAAAAACAAATCTAGAATTGAATTTGGTGGAAGCAGGTTACTTATGCCTTTTTGTTAATGTTGGAAAAAAATGTATGATGTGATCTACGTGGATGATCGACCACCTGAGATGATTAAAGATGTGGCGTTACGGGTTGATCTCATTTATCTTTTTCCAAGACTGCTGACTACTTTCTACTGTGAAGCTCCTGGCTCCTCTACTCCTCTTTCTTTGCCTGCAACCACGACCACGTTAGGGTTGAGGTTGTAATGCAGTCGTGGCTCGTATGGTCATGAGTTCTTTAGTTAATTTCGTCAAGCGTTCATAAAATCATAATATTGTGAAAGTCTCCAAAACTTTTGGCCATGGGACGTCCACCAATAAATTCTGCTTGGTCAGCACCACTCGTGGTTGTGTTTATCTAAGATGGGAGCACAAAGACTGCCTCCTAGGCTTTTATCTAATATTTATGTATTGTTTACATCACTGCACACGATCCCTTTAGGGATACATCAGCTATTTGGATCTGGAACGCAAGGAACACTCCAACTTTCATTTTATTCTGAACCAGATATTTGTGGGCTAGTTAAGATTATTTGGTTATTGGTCATTGTGCTCAAGTTATTGGAGCGCCGTTGCTGCGAACTTGAGTATGTCATTGCACTGCGTGGCTTCGCCGTGCCTATCTGTAAAAGGATATCCAGCTGGTATTGAAATAAGGGCCATTGTAAACTAGCAATCTACTCTGAATTTTTTTTATTACTAAAAATCAAAAATTCAAAAGCTAGCTGTACGAAAACTGAATAATTTGTTACGGCTAAATGTTGTCTGCTCAAATTTTTGCAATTCAAGAATAGCAAAAGTATGACTTTGACACTTTGGATATGATGATGATGATTATGAGGATCAATTTCACTGTACTCATTAGATATACATACGATGAAAGAATAATCTGATTAGGCGTTTATTGACATCTGAAGAATGGAAGAGGGATAGGATGAACCTAATATGTCTTTTATATTCTTTTGTTTTGATATTACGTGAGGATCTCCTTCTTTTAGATCCCATAATGTGCGCAGTTGGACGCATGTAGCAATCTATCTTTGCCTCATCAACCATGGTCATTACTTAATCATGCATGTGTCAGATGAATACTGCTACTCAGTCATGTGTGGGTGGTCGTTCCATCAGAATCAGGCTTGTATATCCATGCTTGCCTCGCCACAACTTCAACTCCAGTTGGGTCCGTTCGTTAGCATGGTTGGTTGTATGTGGGGCTCGCTCATTTTGGCTGAACCTCTTCAACTAGCTTCAGCTATGAATTAATGGCATAGCCCGCATCTGCTGACAATCCCTTTTGGATGAGTAAGATGAGTCAGTTTACCTGTCTACCTTCCATGAGAGTTCACCCTACCATGCATCACCGCAGTATCTAACAATAATCCATTTTACCCTCGGCCCAGGTAATTGAATGAATCCAATGTGGGGCTGAGACGAAGGCACGCCGAAGTAATTTGCGCTCCGTTTCTTAAAGACATGAATGATGAAAGGAAGAATGGAACAAGAGGCAGCATTGTTTGAAAGTGTTTTGATTACTTGTAAATAATTATGTATGCATATCATCCTTTCAATTATGTGGATTCTACTCCAATTTCATTTATTCAATTGTAAATGTTTTTAGCCTTTTGCTGAAGCACATTAGTCAGGCTGTGACAGAATGTATGTATTAGTGATTGTCAAATGGGAGTCGTAGAGCAAAAATGTTACGTTTCTGATACACATTTTGTTGAGTCAAATTAACAAACAATTGAAAACGAGGGACTTGTGACTGGACAGGACTGTGGCTTGGCTTGTGAGCACGAACCAAATGTCTAGTAGTGAAAATAACATGAATTCCCTTGTTCTTCAGACAGTAAAGATGAAGGAGTATTAGGTAAAGAATTACGGTGATATAAGGCAATGTCGTGTGTGCTTAGAACTCACTAAGGCGGATCGTGTTCCACGCTTTTACAGTCCGGTTTTTAGCTAAATCGCTTTACATGTTTACTTTAATTCATTTTAGTTCCTTCTCTCAGATTTTCTCCATTGAGAGAGAGAGGGAGAGACAAGCCAGCAAAAGTAAAACAAACAGGTACATTTGGTAGGGATTTCGCTTTTTTCTCATTGCCCTGATGTTATTTATGCTGAAAAGATGAATGTGTGCTCGTGTCTTGTGATGAACATTTATTGAGGCTCTACCAGCGCCACTTAAAGAGCGTATTACAGACAAACTTTCTGGTATGTTTACTTAAAGAAGAGGAGTTCTACCTGGCAAGCATGTTCACTACACACATGCTTTAGATTTGAGTATTGTGATGAAAAAGGGAGAAACATTCGTAACGTTAAGTTAGCATAACTCATATAAGCTCACAGCAATAAAATAGCGTACTATCATATAGTTTAATCAAACAACGTGAACTTAGATTCATAGAAGGTTCTCCTCAGCCTCTGCTTGACTGCCCAATGAATAATCATCTTGATAGCCATGCCAATATTTTACAAGAATGACAGGTAATGACGCCACAATTCTCCCTACCCCTTCTTCTTGTACTCCTCACTTGTTTGAAGAAGACACAAGACGGCTCTACTGATCTGCGAGATACATTTCCTTGGTGGTCATTCCACCAACATTTCATATTCTCTCGGAGATTTTTTGGATACTCTTATTTTTTATGAATACAACAGCCAGCCGTCCGCATATATTCATTGACGAAGTCAAGAGAAAACTAAACTCATTGAAAAACTCTTCAGCTTCAGAGTCTTCTTTGCCGCTAGACTAAGTTTTGGTACAGCTTTGCCGACTTAACATGTCACAAAAATGTAAGTAGCTTTGGGCCCCTATCCATCGTATTAATCAATAAGACAAATGGATGACGGGGAAGGAAGAGCATTAGAAGGTGGAATTCAAAGCATCTGTCAGTCTCAGCGTTAGACACCTTCAGCATGCATTTATTAGTGCCACACACATTTACAGTTTGTACAGAGCAAAAGTCAGTTTGGAATTTTATAAATTTATAGAAAAGTCAAGAGATCGGGAAAGTGGACTGGCTTGGCAAACTTGGTTTATAAACGGCTTACATTAATAAAATAAATTATCGCTTCAAGGCCGAATACATTGAGTTCTTTTGCACTGTTACGATATTTCAATAACTTGGAAAGCTTTTGCTTAGTCATTTATGAGTTCATGTAAACTGTAATCAATTCGTATATGAGCCACGGAATGCTGAGCATGATGTACCATCTCTTCATCCACATAAATCACTGATTCAAGAGGTTCTCAAGAAAAGTTGTGTTTCTCCAGGTGTGCCTTGCGCACTATGCGTTTATGTAATAAATTGCAGTTGTGTTGTGTGTGGTATTTAACATTTTTGAATGGAGAACGGATTTGTGACAGAAGGGAAGGTTCTTTTTTTACTCATGTAGAAGGGTAAAATTCAAATGAGGTGAAGTTGATGATGGTGAGGTACCATTATTGCTCATAGTTCACATGGAAATTAGGGGCCGGTGGAAATCAAAAGATTAGCTGATCATAACATCAGTAGAGGACTCCGTGAATTCCTTTTTAATCACACTTTTGTGGTAATTTCAATACCTCCTTGAAAAAAATTTTGATCGGGGTTAAATACCGGTACACTCTCCATTCATGTATATTTTCATGTGAGTATTTAGCAGAGCAATTATTATTTCTAGCCCCTTTCTTAAAATTAACGTACTTATGTCGCTTTTCGTACCATTCCCTTAATTCGAAATTTTATCTCAAAACCAAAACAAAATTTCCAAGGTTTCCATATTATTAAAAAATTGTTGATATTATGCGTTTTGTCTAGCAAAATTTTCTTCGGTTGATAGCAATGTATTTTATGCTAGTATGGCAGACTCACAGGTCAGTCGACCCGAGTGGCACGTGAAGAATATGTGATAAACCCTTGTTAAAACAAAAGAAATGGGTATTCCGTGCATGAACAACGATATATGGGTTTCATGACTTGCTTTAGCATCCCATCATAACCTATATATTATCATAAAACTGTAATATGTTTCTTGTAATGACTACCATGATGAGCTAATAAAGAGTAGGCAGCCTTAAAACTGTAATTGATTAAAATGAGCAGGTCGCCCTCTCTGAAAGTCTTTATCGTAGTATGGACCAAAGACCGGCGGGTTGTGCAGACTTTATTTGAGGCCGAAAACTAAAGTTGACTCCGTGTTTACATTACTTCATATTGTATTGTCAGTTCAAGTTGGATTTATAGCTTGAAAGGTTCAAGTTGAAAAATAAAATTAGGCATTCAGTGGAATAGATGCAGACTCGGATTCCCAAAACATGTCTGAAAGTTTTCATCGAGTTGGTGATAAATAGAAATCACTTTTCATTTGTCGACGAGTCATTAAAATCATATGGAACAACGAAGCTCATTATTTGTCTACAAACGTCTGTGTTATAGATCTGTTTCACCATTTTTTGGTGAATCCAACAATGAAATATGTAGGTAAAAACTTCCCCAAGAATTTTTTAGTTTCAAATCGACATAAACTTATGTAACATGTCAGTCTTCTCTATGCACGTCTGTATCCGATTGCGTTCCTTTCCTTCCTGGTTCAAAAAAAAGGTTTGGGCCTTAAACTCATAGCACGCACGCACATATACGTTTCAAGTGGGTACTTATTGTCAGTTTTAGTTTGAAAAGTAATACCCCAAACCAAATATTGGTTGGGTAAAAGACTCAAGTTGAAAGTCGTGAGATTTACCTTTTTCCTCAAAATAAGTACCATCTGTTGCATGTATACATAAATTTAAGAATGAAGAATGGCATCACTCAAGAAATGAACAAGGTATTAACCCAGGGTATAATGCAATAATGAAAGATTCAGTTTTTTACCTGTAGTAACTACACATCTTGTATTTTATGTGTGTACGTATGTACAAACGTACTTGTCGTGCACTTAATTTAATCTCCAAGTTCGTCCTTCATTCATCCATCATTTTTATCCTAACATTGGAGTTGTGAGTAGCTTAATGGCAATTAAAAATGGTTTGCTTACGATAACAGTATTTCGCAATCAATCAAATCTGACCACAAGTTGAACTTGACGTGACTTGGTCACATCATCGCTTTTGCTACATGTTTGTCACCTAAATGCACTCTACTTTTGTTACGACAAAGCACATTTCATTAATTAACTTTATAATCTAATTCTCATTACGATTTTTTACAAAGTATACCGTAGAAAAGAGGGTGATTTGAAACGTTGAAGTTAAAAATAACATTCTTTGTTTGCATTACACTTTGAAAAGCTTACTTAATACCCATGAATTGATATAGCGTATGTAAATCTTAAAAGCATATTTTCTTCCAGTTGTAAGACGCCGACCGACTTGTAGGCATTCTCATTTCGTAGGTTTGAGCTGGGGTTAACAGCGTATTATGTGTATAAAAACTAATGGGTGAAGTGAGCCAAGCTTGGTATGTTGTTGCCGTGCATGGTGGCTCGCTCATCATCAACCTTGTTGACAAGGATAATGGATAATTCCCCATTACTACTAATCCGCAACAAAGGCTTGAGGCCCTCCTCTCATTTCATTCATGACATGGTTAATGAGCCGATTTGGCATGCCACCACCATCCTGTCCTCGCGTCTTCCTTTTTTCTTTCCCCATTATGTTGCATACGGAGTGAGTGCATTTGTTTGTAAATGATGCACTAAAATGTGTGTGTTTACAAAGCAAGCCACAAAAGAAAAGACGTTATAGTAGCATTTACTAGTTGTTTAAGCTGTACACTCAGCCACTATTAACATCTTGTACATACTAATTGTTCTCAAAGATTTGATTGTTGCTGAAATTGTAAGCAAACATGAATTTTAATTATTTTTGTGGCTCAGAGAGATCATGATGTGGTAGCAGAATCTTGAGCTTTGTTTGAGTAGCGATAAACTTGTTGACCGCATAAGTGATTATGGCTTCGTCGTACGTTTACGAACCACTGCTGCAGAGTTTTAAAAAAACTGTGATGCACATGTACTTTATGTATTAAGGTAATGCAAGCAAACTGTAATTAGTAATTACTATTTAGGATTGCAAGCTCCATTATATTTGTGATTCAATGCCTTCAGAAGTTAGAAATGAACCATTATGCCCACGTTGTACCGTCAACCATATTATGCAAAACATGTACAAAAAAGGAACGAGCATACATACATTAAAAGCCGACAGGAGGAAGCCAAGCATAGTAACCTGGGCGCAGACACTTGTTTTTACTAGGTTGTTTATTGCCGCTGTGTTGTTGATATGAGAAGTTATGGTAAAATATTAGTGCTGTTGAAATCAACGGCTATCTGCCACTCGCCAGCACATTTTCAGTGACGGAAAAGGAAGTGGAGGCAGTGGCTCATGTTTGTTATCACGGGTAAAACATTGTCTGGCAATTATAGGAACTTACTCATGGACATTCATGTACGGGAATGAACCGCTTCTTCGCGTCATTGAAGATTTTAACTTATCACAGCAGCACATTGACAAATGAATAACATGATTGCTGTTCCTGCCAAGATTGAGCAAACTAAGGTGCGGTCATTTAATGAAACAGATTTTCTAAGTAACAAAACTGAAAATGCTGCTTTGACGAAACGTTTGGATAATATTAGTGTTTGGTTAATGTTCCCCAATTAATTTTACCTAGATTTGTAAGCACGCCTGCAGATTCTCCCCACTATATTTAATGTGGTTTTCTCTTAAATCAAGCAACGCAGCTCTTAAAAACGTACATCCAAGAGTATACGATCTTACTTTGTCAGTTTTTAGCATAACCGTCACAAAAGTATTAGGCTAGGTGTGCCCTTCGTCTGCATTAGGCCAGTGCCGAGTCTGTGAGAATATGATAGCTGTCACTAGGAATTAGTGACGTGAATTATATGAAGAAATGATGATTGTGGACTGGACGCATCAAGGGTATTTCCCTACAGTGGAGTAACTTGATCTGTTACTTGAGCCCAGGCATTCATTTGCGGATATCTTGTGCTCGAACCCACAACTTTTGAGAATCATGTAATGTAACTAGCGTTAATGCTTGAGGGGTGATACCGAGCCAGCCGCCGGTGTCTGACCTCGCTCAGCATGAGACTTGGCCTGTTTGTTTTACCTTAGTTTGTGGATACACTCATATTTTTATTGTTGTGTTACTATTTCTTAACAACATTACTACCATGATACACTGGAATATCTTGAGCTCCTTCCTTACCTGGACTAACTATGACTGAGCACACCATCCCATCATTGCACTTGTTGACTTTTTCTCGCATTCCTTTTAATTCTTTTTGAATTAACAAAATAATATTCATTTTGTATAACAAATTTCGGTAAATTATTTTTTAATGGATTTAAGAAACATGTATGAATTTTTCCAAAAATTCTAAAAAGAAAGTGGTGATGTATGTCAGCGACATTGATATATGGTGACAATGATACTTTAATTGATGCAAAAGGAAGAAAATATAGAGAATATAACTATAAAAAAGTATGTGCATGACTGAAACTCCTTGGATCATCGACACACCCCGACCCTCCACCAACCCGTCTTCAGGTTCAAGTCTGCTAACTGGTATTTGATAATTTGTTAGCCCCTGCTGTGGATTTCCTCTGGGGTAATGAATCCCCCCCAGTGTGGATCACTAAAGTGGAGTCATTGAATATCTCTGTCTGGGACGTTTGGTTTCTACCATAAGTTTTGTTGTATAAACAAACAAAATATTATTTCAGTTCTGGATTTTATTTGGATTCTGAAGTTAATAGAATTTTATGACCTACGGAGTCTGTCGTCCCTACTTCGTTGTGTATCAATGTCGTCCTTATGTAATCAAAGGTGAAAATATATGTATAAAATGAAATGAATTCCTTTGCAGTGCTGAAACCTGCTATTGGTCTTCCCACGTAATCCAGGTTTCTCGTTTAGTTTCAGATGGATTATTGAATGTAAATTCCGGTGATAGCTGCACATTTTCAAAAAGGCAATGATATTGATATTGTTTGGAATGAAACTCACAATCACAATGAGTTGGGAACGGTATGAATTACCCAGCCTTTCCGTTTAACATAACGCTGTGCAAATACTTTGAATGCATACATGTTTTCGTTCTATGCATTTTATGGTGTGCAGCAGCAGCAGTGATTTTCGATTGAGAGAAATGAATGATCGATGATTAGATGCAAGTAGCTCCATCATGTTGGTTTTTAAAGGGATTGGCTTGGAAGGATGTGTAGATAGAAAGAGTGCGTGAGGTTGAAATGAATATATCTATTTGGTACACGGAAAGATCCAGTGTGGACCCCTGTCGTGTCATGGTCTCCTTGGCGCCACAATACCCATCTGAGCAACCTCACTAACATAAAAGCAATAGAAATGAAATGGTGGACAATTCTAACTTCTAACCTTCCTTGATTTTTTCTCGGTCCTGCGTGACAAAAAAACCGCGATTTCATGTCTTGCATATTTATTGAAAAGGCCCATTACGAAAAGGGTGTGCGTATTTGCTTTGCTTAATTATCAATATTTTTTATTACGATGTGGAAAATATATCCCCATTGTCTGTGATAACAAACCCCTACCTTTAGCTGAAATTTTGTAGCATTTACGTCCAGAATACTGGTATTAGTGTTGGGTTTTCTAAAAATTGAATTTCCACAAGGTGTAGCTGACAAGGTTCATGAAATTGAAATGACATGAACAAAACGCAATGTGAGTAATTGGTGTAAAACAAGCAGATATTTAATTTGAGCTCATAAATGTATGATTTAGCATTTACAATTTTCTAGTGGTTAACTTGCGTGTCTACTTAACATGGCGTTTCATTTCCTCGGGAAGGTCGTAATAACAGGCTTCATGATGGGTTATTTGTCAATGAAACAAAATGCACAGTTCCGGTCGGTTCGCCCCTCTGTCACCAAGTGTACAACTTGGAGTATCTTGTGCATAGAACAAACTTGCTCATATTGCATTGTAGAATATTTCGAGTTTCAGTTCATGACTGACGCATATATTGTGTTCGTTAAGGGGTTTTTACGGGGTGTTATTTGATTAAATGGCTTTCAAAAAGGTTCTCGTTACATTTAGAATAAGCACGTTACGTTTTTTATTTAAAAAAATGGTGGGACAGTGTTCAACCTCCATCCTCAATCATGAGGGTAATGGCAACGTTTTACTATCTGTATGATTCTTACTTAAGTTTTTAGTCCTTTTTGAGTGCTCCGTTTAGTTAATAGAGAATTTAGAGATTACCCTTGTAAATATTGGTATGTTCATTTAAGACAATTTCCTGTGAAATGAATAATAATCGTTGTAAATGCTTGCATATTAGTTACATAAGGATAAGTAATTGCAGGGTATTTCGTTTTTAGGAATAAATCAAAGTATAAATTGGAGTATACGGGACAACTGAGCCTGAACACTGTTGGGAGGTCTTCACTGTTTTTTTTTTTGGATCTGCTAATTCAAATCTCTCAGGCAGACTATATACCAGTCTCCCGAACATATTTCCCGGTTCCACTGGAAACTGTTTTACTAACTCGCTCAATTTGACTCAAAAACTGTGATAGACGGTCCACTGACGAATTTGTGCATGAAACCATTGGGAGGACGGATAAATAGTTCTATCACTCAAGTTTTTTGTGTCGATTTCATAAGTTACAAGTATAGGCTACACTTTCGTGTGCGTATGCGTAAGGGTACTTTTCTAATATCAACTCGTGTACCTTCTACGGGTTGATTACCTGTTAATCAGACCTTTTGGCTCACTCCCATCTCATTGCGTGCTGACAGGAGGGCTTTGCTCATTCTGTCAAACTCAAACGTTAAAAGTGAAAAGGGGTTAGCTCACACCGTTGACCGTACCCTTGTATCCATCCACTCGTTTTTCTTTTCCTGGATGTCCCACATCTTCTGGGTAGGAAATGTAGAAATGTCTATGTGGAAGTCCATGTATGTGTATATTTACCCCTTAGTATTATGCTCCCTTTCAATGTTAATTAAACGAAATAATTTGTATTATCTTTGTTTGTTTTCTTCTCAAAATGATGAAAGGTATAATTCAGCCGTTCGTTTACGATAATGTGGAAGCTACTTTACGCAAAGGGATGATGTAGTCTGGGATGGCGACTGGTTATTTACTTATGCTCATAATTTTGCTGCGCAATGACCCAGTCAATATCTAAAAAGTATTTGTGTACGACAACTTGTATTAAAATTGTTGCGCTTTAAACTCTGACTCTGGCATGTATAATTTTTCCATGATTTGTCAAAAATTGTACAGATTGAGTAGATTGTTGCATAGGCATCATATCCAATACATTGCATCTTTCTATGAAAATGTAGGTATGCATGTAGCTTTCATCTATCTCCCTGACATACAAGCATCATCAGGCTGTGATTATGTAATCATGTTTGTTTTGATGATGATTGGCACGTGGTAGTTATTCCTGTCAGCGTCAATGTGAACCTCATCTATTCTGTAGGATTACAATCAACACAGAAAGCATTGCTGAATATTTAAAAATATTTTTTCTCAATTGTGGGGTTAAGAAAATGAAGAAATACAGTTTTATAATCTTGATAATGCATAAAAACTTGGGTTTATAAGTAAAACTATTGATATTGATGAATCCGTGTATCCTTTACATGTCTCATGGTTATGATTTGTTTTAGGCTTCATCATCATTTGTTGCTAATCATACAGTTGTTATTTTTGACTGATTAGAACTGAGTAAATTCGGCTGGCAGGAATGTGTACGCTGAGGGATACCTGGGTGCATGTTAATTTTTTGACGATTTGACTAGCTTGTTGCAGTTTTGAATTTTTTGTTGTCTCACCTCGGAGGTTGTAAATTCTTATGGCTTTACTGACTAAGGTAGAAAAAGTATTATAGGAACTAATAGTTATTTTATATGAGTACATCATAAAGCTTGTTACGTAACGAGCAATAGAGACAACTATAAATGTTCACTCATGAAAAAATTGTGGGTCAAATGATATGAATTATTGGACTTATTTTGTCAAATCTCCCATTTTAATCTTGAGTGAATGTTGAATTTAATACCTGAGATATCTACACCTCTCTGGTCGAATAAAAGCACTATATAAGGACTTTCCAAAGAGGTGTATGAAGTGTACGATCGTTCAGCCAAAGCAATTGTATCATGTGATAGTTGCTTTGACATTTTTACTCTTGGATGGTAAGTCAGGTTTAAAAGAAATTCAACCAGTCCAAGGGATTTGCTTCAGATGCATTGCATTGTTTTTTATTATATTCCTCGTCTTCAGATCGTATCCTTGTCTCCTTTTCCTTGACATCACGTATGCTTTCGGCGTCATCAGGTATCATCGTTTTTTTCTTACTCTTTTTGAGTACATTTACAGGAGAACATGTCATGCATGATTGGACGTAGAAACACTACACTTCAGTGCAGTGTTATAATGCAATGGATGCGGCAAAACAAGTTTTTCCCTTGTTTCAGAGGTTTCCTTCTTTGTATAGTTAGCTTTTCCTCTTTTTTATTCTCATTTGTTTCTTCATTTTTTCTCTCAAATGTGAGTTTTGGTGCGGTTGAGAAGAATACGACGAGGCTTTTCACTACACTTACTTTTGTTTGGATGGTGTAGTAAAAATGGTATTTTATGCGTCGTTTTTCTCTCTCTGTCCAACGTCCTTTCTTGTCTTTGCTCCCTTGGTTTTGTCGTAATGGGCAAACTTCCTCCTGACTTGATGATTATCATGATTCAAGAACAACGAGCTGGTATCAGCAGCATGTTGTCATCTCAAGGGAATCATGTGGCAATGTAGTTGTTGTGTCCCTTCTTTTTATATATATTTCTTCTCAAACTTCATCTGTCATGTACTCCTTCCTGGCTTGTTGTAGCTGGCTCCATAGATGGAAGTGACAGATCTTGTGAGTCTGTGACACAGATCCCGTGTACTCCAATGTGATCCTCACATAGGGCTCCACTGACCCCACAATAAGAACACAGAAACATCATCAGCTTCTCAGCATTTGTCTCAAGTGTGTATGCCTCCACCGTGCACCTGATTCTTCCATGTGATGCGATACGATCTTGCAAGTTTCTAAATCGACTTGGACTTCATGAGAAACATACTCTAACGAGAACCGATTCTCCTGTACGGTGAAGAAAAGGAATATATAAACCAACAAGCCATAATAAGCCTTGACTCGACTAATCTGGTTTGTTAATGGGATTGGCGCCAATCAGGGGTCCGTAAAATTCAATACATTGGTTCGTATCTGTCAAAAGTAGTGGATGTATTTTTGGTGGGATATCGCGATTTCACATTTTTACTTGTGCAATACGGTTCAATTTACTATTTGAGCTTAAGCAGAATTTCAGAAGAGTGGCAACTTGATCACCTAACAAATGTGGTATGGGTGGGTGGTATATATACATTCTTCGAATTAAAATATCTTCATGTGGATCACTTAATTGGTCGCCTACATATGCAATCCTGTCCAAAACGTTAAAACAATTATCTGTATTAATAAAATTTGGAATACTTTTATTGTGTTATAAATTAAATGCGTTTGTGGTTGCTAAGTATTCATATTGTCGTAGAAACATGGCCAAAATTGAAATATTTTTATTTCAATAGGAATTTTAGTAATGGGGTTTGTAATGTTTGCGGTGTACCCATATATATATATTTTGCCGAAGGCCCTTTTTCTCATTACAAAACCATCATTTCTTTATTTCAAGTTTACTTTTCAGTGTATGCTTAACAAATTACCACAAGACTTGCGTTATGAAACTCATATCGTAGAAGACTGAGACTGAAAGCACATGGTATGAAACCAAAGAGATTCTATTTTCGTGTAGCCATACGCAAGCAGTACAAGCACTGAAAATTAAGTTCATAACGTTACATGGTTGTGAAAAATATATTTACCTTTTTACCTGCATTAGATCTCAACGTTATTTGTAGAAAATCCTGATTTCCCGTCGTAGCCCAATGCAAACATTCATATAATGTAATCGAGAGGAATATGACTAGTGGGTTCATGTGAGTTGGTCAGTGCTAGTGGGAAATTATTAATGAGCCGCTTAAATACCCATCTCTCTTTTTCATTTTCGTGTTCGTGTGTTGCTTTGTTTGTTATGTACAAGTGGTAGAGTTATTTGTCTGCTCAATGCCGTCGCCTCCTTTTCTAGTTTTCCGTTTAGGCCAAACCTGCAATCCGATGGTCATAAGCTAGAGACAAGTGATCATATTTGCCTAATCAACGAGGCTCCTTCTTATCCGCCACAAAAGGAAAATCTACTTTGTGCACGAATACGATTTGAGCTAGTGTTTTTTATGTCTTTACATTTGAAGCATGTGGCGGCTTCTGCACCACAATTGTTTTCATCGGGCTCGCTTTTAAATTTACTGCTTTTCCATTATATATGAAAATTTGGATAATGTTTGTTATATAAATAGGAAATGTAAACATGGGTTGTAAGAGAGTATCTCCTCTCCAGCCAAGGTGTCGGCTTCTTTTGCGTCATATCAATACATAATATGCTTATATTCCCAGCAACTAGCAACATGCTATCAACGACTGGTCTTACAAATGTATGTAGCGTAGCCTTAAGTCACTGGACTGCTTTCTTTAGGCGTTAACGAATGACGAGTCCGCATACACATATAACTTACAGGCGAGCCCATACTGGTACTAACTGCCCAACTGCTGAAACTGAGCAAATGAAGTCCACTGAATGTCAGAGAAAAACAAACATATTACACTAATATACTAGCAATTATTTTTCTGTTGTATGAATCTATACATGGCATAGAATGTAATATGCATATTCACTAATTACCACTTTTTCTAAGCGGGCATTTTTAATCATTAGCTACTTTGCATGTCAATAAACAATGTAATCTTTGGCGAGCCACTACGGCGGCAAAGCTTGGTAAAATAGTAAATACGCAGTCAAACGGTCACAATAATTGAAATATGAAATAGTGCGGCATTTTGTAGTGTCTCGGGAAGTCATTTATCTTCCGCTAGCATCGATATCTGATTTTATATGCATGTAGATTTTCATGTAAAAATAGTTGTCATTATTATAGGAAATTACAAACGGTTAGCCATAGACGGAAAGAATTCAGTTCCCAATCACATAAATTTTGCTCTAACATTTGTTAAATTGTAATGGCTGTAAATATAAATTATAAAGTGGTAACGTTCTACCACGGTCATCAGTTATTCAAATTTTTGACAAAGTAATGTCCAAACCTTTAGTTTCTATTTTAGTCGAGTCAAGGGAACAGAATGCGTATTTCGTATTACCTCATCGACATTTTGATCTCCAGCTTAGATTTGTAACGTCGTACATTATGTCACTTGCATTTTAGCATTAGATTAGTTGGAATCCAAAATCATACCGTGCGTTCATTTGCTTCTTTTATAATTGGCTGATATGCATTACATAACTACTATCTATCAGATCTTACGGAGTTGTTGTAGATAACGTATCCAAGATATGCTTGTATGTTTAACTGATTTTTAACAAAAGAAACCTGAACCATTGTCAATTGGTTATGTCATTCTGATTTACATACAAAATGGAATGAATCGTATTGATGCATGTTGGCTGCTCAAAATTTATAACATATCTAACCTAGCCTACATAAATTTGTAATTCTTGCCATTGGCCACCTGCTGTCCTCTTAATAGTTGACTTCATTCAATGTTACTCTGCAGCTTTTTGTCTTCTGGGATTGTGAGTAAATCAGACTGTTAAGATAGCAAAGCTCAGTCACTTAAGCGTATGTATTATGAATGAATGGTTGTTTGCAGCATAGCATGGGTAATGTGAGATTCAGCTGTAGTCACAGTCACACAGACCAAACCAATCCTCCAAAGTGGAGTAACACGTTTGCAATGTATTCAAGTAGGAGAGAAGGAATGCATAAACATTTTAGTCTATTCAGGAAAAGCTGTTGTAGCGACATACACAATGAAATTATGTATACACAGCCCCTTCATTTGTAATGCGTTTAAGCATTAAGCTTTAGATATGGTCCTCATAATTTCTCAACACCTTTCATGACTCAACTACTGGTTTCAGTTGGACTGCAATGTGATAATATGCACTCGTTCTATATAGTTAGGTTCGTCGTAAGAATGTATGCGCGTGAAAATCTGTCTTGTGTTTACTTCAACATTCTAAGCAGACATCGAGCCGCTCACTGGAGAATTCAGAAATGCTGGTTGGGCTGGTATGCAGCATTTGTAGTAATAACATCATGATGACTCTTGTCGCCTGTTGTCACAGAGAAAGTGGTAAAAAATGACGCTAAATGAGAAACTAAATGAATAGAAACGAGAAATTACATTTTCGTACCCCTCCACTCCATTCACGACTCACTCTCCAAAAAAAGCAAGGGAGAACAACACGGCAAACTCACAAATACACTTTACCCGTTAGCTTTTATATGGTACAGCATATTGTTTTAGTTTCCACATCCGTCCTTTTTCAGCAGGCTTCTGCACCTAATTTCCGCTTGCTGGAATGGAGAAAAACCATGCTAGTTTGCCTGGATCTCCCCTGTTCGTATTTCTGGTATACTAAGCTTGTCTCCAACTCACATCTGATCTCAATCAATAATAATTCACTTATAAGAATTTCGTCTGAAGAAGTGGAAGGAAAAATATTCCATTAGTGTTCCACAACACATATATTCGGTGGGACGTGTGCAATGATCTTGTTTTGATTTCGAGTTGCATTTTAGCGCAAAAGAACTTGCATATGGAGGCTCGGTTTTTTGTACAATTCAAACCAATTTGTGAAAGTTGAAATGCATTTTTGTCCTTTAAGATCATGTTTGTATTTATGGAGGCCTGATGAAACATTTCAGAACATTTGACATAAAATATGGGAAAATTTAGATGGACTGACAATGTTAGGATAGTGTGTGTTCTATTTGTAGTTAGGGCTCCACTCCCAAAATGTCAAATGACACACATACATCCTTAAAATCTCTGAATTCCGAAGCCTGATGTGCATTCTTCGTGCTGAAATTGTAGCAAAGAATTTAAATAGGATTGTTTCTGGAATGCTGCCCAAAAGTGGAGACGAATTGGTATTGGTTACCAGTCACAGGTTCTGCAAACTGTCACTTGTTGGTGCATTTTCTATGTTTTAGTGAAGACCACCAAGAAGAGAGTCGTTTTGATTGCTGCATAACATTTCATTCTTTTTCCATTCATACAACTTGAGTTGTGTAGTTTTTGGCTTAGGTCCGTACATAATTTTGATTTTTCAGACAAGATATGATCATTCACATTCAATCATAATTCTCTTTTTTGTATACATTTGCATGGCATTCAGTCGTTAACATTGGTATGACGTATTGCATTGTCTTATTTGCAACATTATTTGCAAAACCACCCATACACGCATAAAGTCAATTTGACTGCTACTTGGAAAATATGGTATACCTGCTCAACGAGATTCAAACGGTATTGTATTGTGGCAAGTACTAATTATTTGATTTCCTTTTTAATAGAAATTGAAGCTGATCTACCTCATTTCTCAGATTCCCTTTTAACTCTGCGTTGAGTTTATACTTAGCTGTGTTCGTTTTCCTAAAATAATTTTACGTCACTAATAGTAGCAATCATACCAGAAGTAACAGAAATGTGAGTAAAAGGAAGAAAAAGACTTACGTAAATGAAAAGAGCAGAGCAAACATTTTACAGCATGCAATGTCCCCCCGCTGCTACTTAATTATATGGGCCTCGTGTTATGATATTGTTATCATCATCCCCAAACAGCAGCAGTATCGTTGAGTTTCTCAACTTTAGTAGAACAAAGATACCCTAATGATTAACGAATTCATATACTTTGCTGTGGACACTCATAAAAAATGGTTCTTTGGGACAGGATGTGTTTGCTCGCGCTGGAGTATTTCACTGACGATGAGTTTCTCGTCTTGTTTGTAGCAGGTCTTTCAAGCATTCACTTTATTTGATCGTAGGAGCATGTTTTAAGTAGGTAGGTATAAAGGCCAATTGTTCTGTTCTTTTGTTTTACACATGCGAAAATGGAAATAGTCAACAGTTGCTCCTTTCATTTTTACTCAGACTGGAAGTTAAGTAACAGCGGGGTCCTTCCATATCGAGATAAGATGTCAACCGATATGAGTGAGTAATTCAGACCAAAAAGTACGTTCTTTGCATACCGCTTACTTTTACATACAATCATTAAAGGAATGAGCGAAAGAGCTCAA
Source organism: Orchesella cincta (assembly GCA_001718145.1). Lineage (NCBI taxonomy): Eukaryota > Metazoa > Arthropoda > Collembola > Entomobryomorpha > Orchesellidae > Orchesella > Orchesella cincta. The sequence goes on along the minus strand of LJIJ01000110.1, from coordinate 141,276 downwards.
AAAACGTTGTAGCCTCGGCTTCATGATAAAATAGTAATTGACCTTGTGTTATGCGTTGATTGTCTCACAGTAGTACGTTAATTATTTACAGAAACAGTTCAACACAGAGCAAGTGGGTAGATTACATTGTAATACATAAGTATAAGTTCGGCATAATAATCCATTACATAACGTACATTCGGTGAGCGGAAAAGGATATGCCGCATGCTGATATATGGGCTGCTCACTGCTGAACCAGCAGTAGCGGTGAGCTCTGGTACATTTATAATAAATAGACTAAGTGAGAGACTGTTGTTGAGGTAGTGTGTTTGCACATGTTGATGATGTGAAAATTAATCAAGGTGACTTAACGAAAACCTTGACTCGTCAGATTGTATTGGCTTATGTGTATAAAATGCATAATTGACTGGTTGATAACATATATAAATTACTGCAGCTCAGTGGTGGACGGGCATTGCCTTTGTATTAAGTGTTTAATGTTATTATATACTTTTCTTCGGGAGTAGGTTGGACGGATAGAGTAGTTCACAGTCGGGCGTCTGTCAAGAGTGATGTATCCGGTGTCAATTTTAATGACTTGCTCTTTGCTCTCTTTGATCACTTAATCGGCTCATGTAAATTAGTATGTACGGACTGCCATGCAAAGCAGAAAGCACGGACGGATTCTAGGTTTTGTATTTTACAGCATACTTAAAATCGTTGGCAGTCTATTTACTATTTTTAAGAACTTTTATTCAGTTCACTGTAATACTATTTTTTTTGCATTCAGAAGTATATGTTGAAAAGCAAAGTATTGGTATGCTAAACTTTATGTTTGCAAATCTCAACGTTTTCTGGACTTATTTACCAATTATTGAATGGAAATTGTACAATTCCTGCCAATTCAATGGAAACATTGATTAAATCCGAATGCAAATCTTGTTTTGGGAGCGTGATTCACTTTTGGGGTGATACGCTATTGTTGATACTGTATGTCGAGGGATGTTTCTATTTACAAGGTTCATTATTAGATTGTCCTATTCCGTTCACTGACTTCGTTTGACGGCCGTGACTGGCCAAATGGAACGGCAAAGAAAATGAAAGTTGGGAAGGGCAAGAATCCCTCTATTTAGTAAGCTTTTGGTGTATGGCACGGAGAGAAAATCAAGTCATCCTTTTCTAAAGAATGAAGTTAATGTTTATATATGTATCTCTCCTTTTGCCTGTTATGATACCAGTGCAATTGCATCCAATTCGTTTCTTCCAGCTCGCTACACACAGCACACTGCAGCATTATTTCAGTGTTCGGATATATAACCAGGATCCCCTGCTCGTTTCTAATCAATTTGTTGCGAGTGGAGGAGCCATTTGTCTGAATTAGTGGACAACAGAAACGACAGGGAAAAAATGAAAAGGGGAAACTAAGTTGTGACTCAGGAACAGTAATGTATTTATAAATGTGTGTAGTGACTTGCTCTTCTTCCTAATCATCTCCGTATATATACTTGAGAATAAAAAAGTTCTGTAGTAATGTAATTTTCCAAGTGGATCATATATCCTTCTCCAAACATTTGCTGAATTTTTTCTTTGCTCTCTGGTGCAAAATTTATCTCCATCTGATGTCGTACGGATTTTTGAAAAATGGGATATAAATTTAATAAGTAGTCTAGTTTTGTTGTATTTACATTACAACACTGGTAAACTTATTGCTTTGAATTTGGGTTTACTAATAAGGAAAAAATGGTCTGGTTTTAGCAAAACTTTTGTTGAGAATTTAACATTTTTATTTAATAACAGTTAATTTTATGACTTTGAAAAATAGTTTTCATATGCCAACCTGGGTTAGTTCTCCTAACATAACTTCCTATTCTACAAATTACTTCAAAGTGAAATTACTATGAGATGAAATTTAAGCCGACTACAAATTTTAAAAACGACACAACCAGATTCATGATTGACTAGTCTCACTAGATCACGAAATAAATTTTTCCGAAGAAACAACACACATTAATTTCTATACTCCATTGGTATTTATTACATAGCAGTTTTTAGCATTAGACGAAATTTACTCGACATGATTTTTTTTCATTTCTATTTGTAATACTTCCTTTTCTATCAAGGATAACATCTACGAATTTCATTGTCTTTGGACTGTTACAAACGGTTAAATACTTTATAAAAATGCGACGACAAGCACAAGAAGTACAATAGTTTATACAACAGCTCCTGATGCTATGAATGTTGAATAACATTTATTACGGATTGTACTACTTCTACAAGCTGATGTGAATTAACACGGATGTAATTAGATTACAAACTAGATAAGATACAAAACTTAGCACAGCACGGGAAATTTTGTGAGGGTTTCTTCTCCCATTTCTTGAATATCATCATGTTCCTGCCACTCACTGCTGCACCATCATCCAACAATGTTAGTAGACAATAAACACACCCTCACTTCACGCTCTTTTTAATACTACTTTTTGCTCTTTTACAAAAGGGTTTACTCAACAGTAGTCTTCAGCAAGACAGTCGGATTTCATTCTAGTCTTTTGATTTACTTAAAAATCAAAAAAAAATGATGAGTACAAGCACGATTATCGTGTCTTTCCATGACATTCCCATGTCTATTTTAATAGTAAAATGGGGTGATTCAACTTTCAGTCTTCCTAAAAATTGCTAATTGCAAGGAAGTATGAATTATTGCTTATGATTTCTATGTCACGTGCAAGTGTGCTATTTAAATCATTACGTATATTCATAGTACTATTTATGTCAGTTGAAGCAGTTTTAACTTTATTTGTTTTAAATAATTTCTTGCGCTGCTATCTCAACTTTTGGCAATTGTTCTTTGGATGAAATTAACAGTTTAAGAAACGTTCACTATACATAAATACGATAACTATGAGCTAACTCTTTTCTATTTAATTTAATCACTTCAAAGTGTTTAGTAGTAATACTATAGTAACTATTGCTAGCATGTTATTCATATGGAGTTGGTGTTTATATGAGAGTTGTAGTGCATAAACTGTTATTGATGGCAATAACTTTCGAAATCAACATCGGATTCTTAGTTGACCTAAAGTTTTTCGAGTGACCTGGTGTTTGTGAGGAGTTCCCTTGTAAGGCGCCATGCCTGTTTAGCCGCGTTTTCCAGAGCGCTCGGTGATTTCCCTTTGAATAGATCCAAGTTGGGTAGAAAATAGTGGGGACATCGGCGGCACTGTAGACATGAAATGAGTTGAAGTAATATTCCATTAATCCTGTCACCAAGACATGGCTCATCCCACTCAATTTCTCGTGGATGCTTCTCACACTCGTACAGCAATAACGTCTTCATGTGATACGATGTCACTGGATTCCCTTTGATTCAAAAACAAAATAAACAAACACTTTCATTTCTGACCATTACACACACAAGGGTCCACATAATATGCTTCCCACACTGAGTTGAGCACTAACCAGGCAAGTCTAAGTGCCGGTCTCGAAGTGTTTTGAGAAGACTGAGACACTTCTTTCTACATCCACCCTGAAGAAGTCGACCCTCTGCCTCCAGGAAGGACAGCACCCATGCATCTCCTTCCATTGCTGATTGTTTTCCCTGTATTTTATTAAACACAATATTGATGTCACAAAAAACAGCACTTACAATGACGACTTGGCTTATTTTAGCAAAAATATTTTCACTTTGCTGACCTGCATGGATAAACTTTCTTTGGAGAGCAAGTCAAAACCTTCAGTTTTAACTTCAGCCACCAAGTTTGGATGTGGCCAAGGAATGTGGGGAATGGGCCAATGTGCAGCACTTCGTGGCCAAACCCCTGAGCATTTGAATGCTGGGGTGATTTGAACAACATATCTTTCACGAATACGTAACTTCACTTCCGTCGTGTCAGCAATCATTTTTACCGAATCTCTGTAGGAGCACTTGTCACAAGCTTGGGCAACCAAAGTTTGAAAACGAGATCGAATCTTCCTTGCTGACAAATAGCCTGACGCAGTTATGAACTCAACCCAGAGAGACATTGATCTCTTTCTTCCGTCACTGAGCTTAAGGACGGCACAACCCGGAAGGGTGCCATCATCCACAAAATTGAAAACTCCCATTTGGTTTAAATACAGAACCACTTCAAACTCAGTTGGGGAGATTACATCCAAACCCTCAAAACGACCATTGCATTCCGTCAATGATGAAATGAATCGAGGCTCTTGAACTTCAACCTCTTTCAATACATCTTGTACCACACGACAAACCTCCCGAATTGTTTTGGCAATTCCACTTTTCCTCAACTGAACCCTTTCTCCATAATACTTGTTGAGTTGATAAAGCATTTTGGACTGAGCCGCCATCATATCCTGAGGCACCAACATTTTGACAGGAGTATTTAATTAGAGATGATGATGTCACACTTTTATATTTTCCAGGCTATTTCATAAGCCAGTAACTTTCATAAATGCATGTGATACCCAATCACATGATCTTTTAAGAGGGTGAGTGCAGAATGGGGTATTTTAGGAATTTTTCACAATGACACAAACATCAAGTAATCACTTTGTAATTGGATTTCCAAACAATAGGATCACAATATGTGGCTCTTTTCGAGGTAATAAAGAGAAGTGGATCTTGAAATTCACCGGATGTTTTTTCGAGAGGTGTAAATTATTGATTATTTGTCACTCTCACAATATTTAGATGTCATATGTAGGAATTCCCATATGATAGGTTATTAAGAGATTACGAGGGCTAAATGGATAACCACAAATTTATGTGGCTAAGAAGATCTGGTTAAGTAGCAGTGACAATGACCGGAGAACGATTCGAAGCATTGAGTTTCTTGGTAGCTAATAATGAGAGATGAGCTCCTGCAGTTGTTTTATATTCTGAAGAATAAGTGTTTTCTTGCCTTGTTTTGCACCGTGTAACTGATAATGTATTTTGGTGGTGGTGCTGGTAGTTCTGTTCACGTTGTTAAGATTGAAAAAGACAGGTATTCCATGCCATTCCACTCGGCTCACATTGAGGTGAGCGAGAGTATGGTATGCCTGTAGCTAAGCTGCTCTGTGTCTCACAGATGAATAATATGCTGCTTGTTCTGCTTTGCTCTCACATCGTTGAGTGTAAATACAAACGTGCTTGTGTTCTCATTGTACTGTATTGTGGGAAAAGTGAGGATCATCACAAGGGTTGTTGCGTTGTTACAAGAGAGAGAGAGAGTCGCTCTTACATTCGTTGTGAGTCGGCCGTCCTTCCTCCGTCCTGAGACTGGGAGACGCCTCTTTCTCTTCGCATCCACGCCCATCGCACGCGACCAGTATCCACTCACTGGCTTGACACTTTTCTCATTCAAGTAAAAGATGCTCTCTCGTCAATAGATTCCGGATATTCTTATATTATCTCATACTGTCACTGGTTTTTCCATTGAAGATACTCAACGTTCTTAAAATTGGCATTATAATGATGCATTCTGTATGAAAATTCTACTGTTTCTGGATCTTTTCAGTGTCACATTTTGAAGCTAGTTAATTGTAGAACTACATACAAGTTGTGTCTAATTACATAAACTGATTTCATTATTACGTATACAGTTGATACTGATTTTTCAAAATTAATAATTGAAAAACTTATATTACGGTCGTTCTTTTAATTCTTTCATCTTCGTTATAACGCCTGCCTTAATGCTTTCAAAACAAGCAACTAAATACAATCGATTCAGTATAGATATTGATTCACATGTTTCTGGGACTTCATGGTTTTTAAGTTCGAATTCCTCAATAGTGTACGTTTTGGCTCAGTGTACCTTTAAAGTGAAAAACCCTACCGTTGAGGAAGTCATTTAAAGAGAATACCCTACCATGACTGGAAATGATACAAATGATAACATGGTTACTAATGTACAACCTCAGATTCTATGCTGCATTGAAGTCTTTCATGTAATGCATTTTAGTCTCACACTATAGTTTAGTAGTCGGAGCCTACCGCTAAAGTCCTTTTGGTCTTCTACATTTCCTTCCGTGACAGATGTAACAAATGCTATGCATTTGGTTTGTTTATTTGGTAGCGGCTTTACCATTTTTTGGTTGAAACAGTGAATGATGTTAGAGCTCTAACTTTCCCTTGAGACTCGTTCTTTCCGTCTTTCTTTCTGAATTCGGTGTCTTAGAGAACCAATTTCCAACATACATTATCCCATGATTGGAGTAATAGTTTGAGTGCATGTGACGGGAGGACGTGAGGGTAAATGTAATGCTACATAGCACAGTACCAGCGCGCTGGCGCTCTAACGTGCCAACCAATATTTTTCCACTGTATACTTTTTTCTCCATGGATTTTGTGTAATTTTTCTACGAAGAGTTTTTCCCATTTTTCATGGCCTCCGACTGTCTCACTCCCCTTCCTTGGAAACTAACTTTTCCCCATCTTTTAGTTGAAAAAATACAGCATGGATTTCAACTCGTTTCCCAAGCGTCAATGGAAAGTGCACTTTCTTTCCCTGCAAGATCATCTTGTTTCCAGTCATCTTGGTCTGGATTCTCTATCTGATCTTTTCGCGCAGAAGAGTTCATTGCTTGGCTTTGACGGGTGTGAGTGTGTCGTGGTATTTTTCTCTTCATGGAAGTATTGGCTAGTTACTGTGATGATGCGGCTGTATCGCTAATTTTTTTTTTGAAGACTTCGTCATTGATTTTCTCCGTTCATATTGGCACGATTTCCGAAATTACCTGAGAGTGTACACGCAATGCAGTAATAATAATATTTGACACAAATTAGCTGATGAACCGTGACTGAAAGTAAGTTTCTATGCTGGGAATACAGCATCTGGTCCTCCATTTTTAAATCATTGCATTTCAAAGTGCAACTACCACTCTTTTCCTTACTGAACCGAAAACAAATTGTTTTATCAAAGGAAAATCCTGCTGAAAATTCGTACAGAGCTCACACGTCATGGATGCAGATGTTTTATAAGGCTCAGCAACGTATATGAATGTATTGCATCTTCCCCCACACCTTTCCTCTTTGTATGTAACAAAGTAACAACAAAACAATTGTGAACGAGCACTTAACAAGCCACCTCTCAACCTTTTTTAATGTGCTCTCTATGCTATCAGTAGCAGGAATGCGAGTGTACATCCATTATCCCATGTTTCTATTCAACGAGCCCTTTACTTTACTCGATCTTTGGTTCTAATTCAGTTGATCAATGGACCACTGGCTCCATAACACAATGCGGTGTACTTGAAATGCACAACACAAAGCTTATCGATTGACAAATGCATAAAGAGGCTCGCCATCATTATCAATGAGGAACTAAATAGCAGATATTCCATTGGAATGAATGGAGTTCTTTTAACCCTGATCAGATCAGTGGGTTTCAACCAAGGTTTTATTTTAGATTGGCGAGAAAATATCTTTCGTCAAAAATTCAACGGTTGCATTTTTTTATTCAGCTCAAAATAATGTTTCTCAAACCATTATAGCACCTAACGAATGTCGGAGAAAACCATATTTTATGAGCTAGGTGCTGACAGATTACTGCTGCTACTGCTGAAAAGTAATTTGCGAGAAAGATTTAGTATGTAAAGAAAGCGGCGCCATCTCCTTCCAAAATTTTAATTTTTAATGAGAAGCAAACCAAATGTGGAAATTAGTATTTTTTCTTTCTCCTTCCACCTTCATCCTTTGAAATCATTTTATTCATGGCGTTATGATGAACTCTTGAGCTCTGTCCATATCTTGAAAGCATCATGGGAGTTCACTCATTTCATTAGCTCCAGCCGCTCATCTTATTACGAGAGATCGGCAACCTTTGAGCAGGAGGCTAGCTCACGATTGCCATACAATCTGAAGCGCTTTTCATCATGTTGTTTATCCTCCTGTTCAACAATGAACAAGCTTGCTATTGATAAAGCAGAGGGGGTGTCTGTCTAACTACTTTGCCGAAAGGTTATCGACTAATAGTAAGCAACAATTCATTCAAGAAAAGCAGCCAAAGTTGAGATGAGACGTGGAGAGGTTCAGATCCAAAGGATTCAACTCATTATTTAACAACCATTTCATATTATGTTGGTTTTATTGTGAAATACAGCCAACTAATACTTTTAATGTATGCGCAGAGTTGCCTCTCAACCAACGTGGCACCGGCGTCCAAAGTTCCATGATGCCAACTTTTTACTTGCATTCACAAATCCACTCACGAACTGCCGATCGTCGTCGTTGCTCATGCCATTGTTTGAAAATGCATAACTTGGGGAAATAATGTAGCGAGACGAAACGTTAATCGATGGACAGACCTACTTATTTTTAAGAAACTAGTGGCTACTACAAATAAAACTGGGATTTCCTCCTTCCATTGGCTCGTCTCTCCCATTCACAGGCTGATAATAGTTTTAATCATTACATGTGGTGTGGTAGGGATGTAGGTTTTGTTGGACTAAAGATGCGGAGAAATGTATAGATAGTAATAATTGTCTAGATTCAAAATGGTGATATGAGAGTAAACGAGGTGTGATCATTGTAATAGGACCCTATTCAAAGGTTGGTTGGTTTTTTACGTATCATGTTGTTGCATCTTTTGTGCCTGCCACCGATAACATGTCATTCATCTCATGAAAGAATTTAAGCATTCTGAGCTCATAAAAACATGCATCACTTTCTGAACTCATATGGTGCGTCATTGTTCACTTACTCCTTTCAAAGGCATCGTTGGGCTTACTAGATAAGCATTTCTGTGTCCAGTGAAATAATGGTCACATCTCCCTATTACATGATAGCTCTGAAATTTATTTCTTTTGAAAAGAGAGCGGTAAATGGAGGTAGTTTATTAAAATAGAAAACACTCGAAATGAAAAGGAAAGATACCCCGTGTTATTTATGCTAACAATGGGAGGAGGGTGGCCCCATGACCAGGTATTTTAAAAAAAGAAATAGAACTGGGAGTCCTTTGAGCTACCGAATCTCTGAATTTAAAAACTTATCAAACAAACAGCAGCAGTAGCTGGGTAACGTACCACCAGCTAGGAAGGAAATGTATCTAAATGGAAATAATGGTGCATTGATATGCAATGCTTTTAGGGGCAATGGTAGTGGAAGCGTGTTTATCATTGGCCGATGCTTGATGAAGATTTCTTTTATATAAAATCATAAAATGATTTCTATTGAGCGGCTGTTTGAAAACTAGCTGTAAAACGGGAGGATTTAAAATGGAACAGCTGAATTGCTAAAAAAATAACGAAATCTCGTAAGTGGATCCTGAACCGTAGTCAAGTATTATATAATTTATACGGCGCACATATAGTTGCATAATGTGCACATGAGTATGAAATGAGCTGTTGGGGGTTGAACTGCATTATTTGGCTAGCTAATTGACGGGACCTGTCGCTCCTTCTTTTTTATGTGCTCTTTACCCTTGTGTCCCGAAATACGCTACCACCCAGGTGCTGCCAAGATCTGCTTTATTGGAATTCTTGCTTAATGAAGTTGTGAATGGAGGGATGCACCTAAAGATTTATTGCGACAGAGTTTCGTTTTCTTGTATACGAAATGGATTTGTTTCCACCAAATCTTTTTCAGCTCTTGTGTCTCATTTGAATTTTTCCATGCACGAAATTTCTTCAAATGAGAAAGAGTAGCGTTTTACGGGAATGTTATTAACTTTCGAAATACACATACTGATTGGCCTGGTGTCTCGACTTTGCTATAAAGACATTTTATATTACTATAAAACCACCATCTGTGAGGAGCATATATCGTGGCATTAGTAATTGTCAAAGGGGATAAATCAGTGGGTGACGTTCTGTCTTTTTTGGATGGAGATGACACATGTGGTTGTGCGCGTGATAATATGCATTGATCATTATCAAATCTGGAAATTTATTTTCCTGCAGATTATAATTCATGTCGTCATTAAATGGGATTCTTGGACAGGTTGGGGTAGGCTGCTCAAGTTCCTTCGTAACGACTTGTCAGTTCATTTTATTGCAGTTGAAGGGCTGTTTGGAATTATCATGGATGGGATGAGCAGACTGCTTTTTTGGTTTGGTGTCGCAACCAAGAAAAACGTCCACATGCTACCACGAAGATGACAAAGAGACTTACATACCTACATGTGTGCTTACGTGTTTATAAGGGTCGAATACCAATCTTTCTGTATTACGTGTCTCAAACATTTATGGTTCTAAACTCACCTGAGATTTTATCGCAAGATGGAAAAATGTAATTCTTGAGTCACTTGAGAACTTGATATATTTTTACTTCGGTTGGGTCCTCAAGACGTCTCCTCGCTCGCACCGTACCGTTCGCATCATATTATGTAATACTATCCAAGACAATTTTGTCTAGTTGATTGCACACTATACGTATATATATTTGTGGAAAAGATGCTTTTACTGCGGTATAAATATAGTTTTATATTCAATTTCCATGTTTTGAATTTTGAAACGACTCTTTTTAAACCCTTGCAATTTCCAGCGCTCATGTCAGCAAACATGTCCTGGAGACTTGTTTTTATCACGGGTTGTAATTTAGGTTGATTTTTAAAAACAAAATAAGGTTGCACCTCTTTATTGGTCCCTCATTGATGCTGTCATTATGGCAGAGTTTTTGAGGCTTTCACATATTTATGCGGCATTTAAGAAAAGAAACGACACAATGAGAACTGTCGGGTGGTGGCGGGGCATGGACATAAGACCGGTTGTTGAGTAAAAGTATGGTTTGTCTCCTCGTTTTATGGCTGATTTATTAGGGACGGTGGTCCCTGTGTTACTCAACGTAGCGTATTGCAAGTGTGTTTACTGCAATGCATAAATCAGCCTGTCAAGTCGATGTGAACGGGTGAACTGACTGGAAACGAATGGGGAAGCTAGGATTTACGAAGTTGGTTGAAAGAAGCCCTTAAAAGACGGTTCTCTACATTATTCATACACATGCAACATTATTTTATATACTCATTTAGTTATGCAGCATCATATTGTGGTTGATTGCTTCCCAGACCCTACTACGATGTACATATCACATGGGCATAATATGCAAAGCTTACATAATGATGTGAGGAGAACGAGCTCGAACTGCTTTGGATAAAATGAGAAAGATGAGATGAACTCTGATAACGTTCCTGGCTCTTCAAGATATTTTCCGGGTGGATGGATTGAAAGTCCTTAAGTCGGTTGAAATACCCAAGTACAGATAGAAACCAAGTCCTCCGCTTCTTGCGTATATGACAATAGAGTGTGGGCTCCAACTATTACATTGTGTCCTCCGTATGAGTCCCGAAGGAATTTCATGCAAAGCTGATTTGTGAGTGAAGCGTCTTTTCACAATTTAATGCCGAGCAACCAACATGAACAACTTGCATGTCACTTGCTCTGCAGGACTTTTGAATCTTTGTATGTCGAAGTGGAGTGAAACGCAATCCTTTATCAGAGTTGGATCAGATAGCATGAGAGCAAATACAGCAAGTTGAAGTTTAGTTTTCGTAAAAAAATATTGATCCTTGTTTACTGGTTGACTGCATCGTAACAAATTTTGGATGGCAGCTCTCCTCCGCTCTGTTTTTTGACTCACAGCTCTGCAGTTCGTAAAAAAAATTTATCATACAAAAACATATCAGCTTGATTTTATATGTGCTTAATGCATCTATTGTAGCAAAGTTGTAGCATTTCTATTGATAGATTTGGCACTTTCCTGCGAACATTTATCTATAATCTTCTTCATACTTCTCTGAACTTTCTTGATTTACAAAATTACCCATAAATAAATTTTCGAGTTTTTTCAAGTTCCCCCAACGTACAAGAATATTATTATGTTGTTTACTTTCCAATTTGCTATCAAATGAAGCAGGAAAAATTCACAACCCGATTGGTAAATTACAATTGTAATGCATTGTGGGAATGTGGTTAATGTTTAAAGAAAGCATAGCTTAATCCTAAGTGTTTGGTGTACTTACTTAGATTAAAAACGGAGTAACATGCTATTATCATGTTTTGTTTATAGTTTTTATGTACCGCATCTCTTATCAAGGAAGCTATGATTTTATTTACTGTGCAGAGATAATATTTTCTGTAAATACGCCGACTGTTAATGTAGCTGTGTCGAGGAATGATACATGAACCGAGTCTTGTAAGATTCTGGGTTGTATCACCAAAGTTGACTCAACTGAAATGCGAGTTATTGCTTGTGACAGAAACCAGAAGCCAATTATAATGAAAGAACCGACTTCGGTGTAACTACTAGTCTGTCGTAATCGCACCCTGGCCAACAACTCACTTACGCAAATATGATTCGTCCATCGTCATATTATGCAGCAGTTGCATTTAGTATTGCTTTGAAAACTGTATACTAATGTGTGAACACAAGGAGTTATATAAATAACATTTTCTTTAAAATAAGCTAATCAGACGGTTTAAAACCACACAAAGTTTGTAAAAATGGATGAAAAGAACATGATCAGGATGCCTGGCAATAATAAAGTGCGTGGAAGATGGTAGGGGCAATATGAATGATCCCCAAAAAATTAATGTCCTGGAGCAGCGAGCAGCACAATTCTTTGAAAACAATTACGCTTCATGGAATTATTAATACATTATAAACTTTTTTTAACATTTACTTTCCTACCGTATTACCCTCTCGATATCTTCATTTCTCGGTAAAATTTGTTATTCTAGATAAACATGTCACCGAAGTTAGACTCCATGAACAGTATGGCATCACTTCATCATAGTTAGTTTGTACCACTCCTAAATTTGCCGCATTAAAGGTGAATCAGTGTAGATTATTGGAAAGAGGGTTACTCGGATTGTGCTTTCAAATTCACCCGAATTCCATTGGGAAGTGTATGAAATTCTGATTTCTCTTGGGGATAGCGCCTTCCTCTTCATTTACAGAAAAATAAGTAAGGCAGCAAGAAAGAGAATGAGTGGAATGACTGTTGCGTGTACTGTATCTAAGAGGGAGATTGGATTTTAGTCTAATGTTGGGACCGGGTTTGATGATTTCCGTGGTGGTTGTCTAAATATACTCTAAAGTGAAAGAGAGCAACACATGGACTCAGTGAACCGGAAGCGATTCTTCACATCACATTACCTCTCTGGGTAATCTTCTTTGATAGATTACACATCACGTCAAAGTTTTGCCTCAAGATAGAATGCATTAAGTTTTGGGTGTCGCATAGCCTCCCGATGATTTTCAGTTTTCACCAAATCTAAAGGAAAGATAATGCACCAACTAATCGTGTTTGCAATGATACATAAACCTGGTTATTGGAACTAATTTCGTATAGATTTCGTGTAAATGCAGTGCATTGTACAGTACACCCCCTCGATAAACAAGCTTTGTTTTTTCTCCCTGCAAAACTGAAATTGTGAAAGGTGGACACGTTCTCAAGCTTTGATTACGAGTGCTTGTTTAGATTGATTATGAGTGCTGGTTCCTTAATGTGATTCAATCACGAATAATACGACAGCAATTTTTTAAAACGATCCTCTCAAATGCTATCTTACATGTCCGTGTTGAGCATGGTTTTTAAAGATACACCACTCCACCAGGTAACTGTTTGGTGATTGAGGTAGATATGAAACGGAGGAAAGCTTGCTTCATAATCATCATTTGTCCCTTCAGTCATGATTCCCAACGTTTTTTGCCTTGTTTGACATTAAATGCTTCACTGTGAATTATGGCACGGCATGACCAACTTGATTGAACTTCATGTGCTAGGTTTTCAGCTAATAAATAAGTAAAAAAAAGGAACGTTGTCTGACTCGCGTGGATCCAATGCTTCAAAAGTATAAAAATTGTGGATGAGAGGAGATGATGTGATAGCATCTCTGCATGCTCTGAACGTTTCTTGGTTGTTTTGTTGAGTGAGCCATGTAAAGGTTCATCATTTGAGCAATCAGCAATATACAGAGTGATTGTCGTGCTTACATTTCTCGTTTTCTCAAATAGCACAGCTTTCTTTTGAACACTTGAGCAGTGATGAATAGCAAAGGAGGGGGTGGGAGATAATCAGCAGTCAGTCTTGATGTTGGTGCTATATATTACTCAACACATGGATGCGTACTCACCTGTTCCCACGAGAAATTGAGAAATGACTCCTCATTTCACTGTATCCATGTATATTTCATCTTTCACAACTCTGTATTAAGAATAGGCTCTGGGTTGAAAGGAGTGAGGTCAAATAACTTGGTTCTGTTGATTCAGCATTTTTCATTTTGACATAAATATTCGTTGTTTTCCTTTCTATTTTCTTTCATAAATTAGAAAATTCTTGAGATTTTTGAATATTACTTTTCAACCTTTTATGAAATAGTTGTGCTCGTTGATGTAGTTTATTAAAAATGCGTAATTAACATTGGTTCGTCGATGTATACAATTGTGTATGCAGTTTTTGTTAGGAAATGGCAAGCATCTTGGATTGATTATCCATTGAAGTAGCTCGGGAAGTCTCATGGGTAACACGGGCTTTCCTTTTCCTCCTCTAATGGAAGTGGGTATAAATATATGTATTCATGATGTTGTTTTGGAAAGGGATAAAAATGCAATTGGAGGGTAAAGGATGAAGAAAGGAGAGGAAGGAAGGATTTGAAATCAAATTAGTATCGTAAATGAGTGTGTAGTTCAGGATTGTCGAGTATTTTCAAGAGGGGGAAATGGGAATACGACTGAATAAGTAGCTTATCGGGTACCAAAGCTCTTCGCTTGGTATGCTTACTGGTGGTGCGGTGTAAGCTTCTGCTCTGATGCTTTTTCATGCATTTTCAGTTTACCACCATACAATGATGTTACGTTATGGATAATGTTGTCGTGTGACGTGTTTATGTATCCACTCGCTCTTTCTCCTATTTTCACAGTGCATTTTATGGTGCGCTGCTCTTTTATGACTCAGTCGAAGAGTCGTTAGTATTCAGTGGAACTGGTGTTATGGAACAGGGAATGCGTCTAAAATTGCATAAGCATGGAAGCGAGAAGTAATATAGTGAGTGGAATGATTGGGGAAAGTTTCCTGAGTATACTTGTCGCTTGTGCTTTTTGTTTGGATGTGGTGTTGAATTGCAACCCTCGATGTTGCTTGCTCTAATGGATTCATAATCAGATTGTGACCCTTATTCCTATCTGCTGGAAGCGTTTTATTTTCTCAACCATGACAAATAATTTTTGGTCTTACTAACTGTTATTACACAAGTATTAATACGTAAAAACTGTTTCCCCCATCGTTCAACTCCCAACAACATCTCGGTTGTTGCAAAAAAATGCTTGATGGTTTTGCTCTAATCTTGTGCAAAGTTAAAAGCCTGTCACTCGCTCGTTGAAACATCAAATGTTAAGGAGATGATGAAGGCAGGAAGGATGCACGAATTTGATGCTTGGATTGTACTGATATACTTGTCAACAATGCTTGTTACTGCTGAAGCTAAACTCACGCATGCTTATTTCCATGTATTTTAAGGATTACTCATGTTCATGACTTGTGTTTTTTTTATTACAGGTGCTCAAATTTTGTGACCATTTACATGGAAAATGGTACTTCAGCGAGATACGTGCCATATTTTCAAGGCACTATCTTCTCCAGAATGTTGCAATCGAAATCTTTTTGGCTAGTCGAAGTAAGTTAAACTGGTTACTTTATATTATGCTTTTATAACGACGACGCACCTACAATAAAAACAATGAGATATGTATCTGAATCCATCCATATACGTACACGAGTGACATTAGTGTCTTCATTGAATAGTGGTGCAGTAGCATGCTTGCATGCACTTTATACAGTTACAGTTGCACTTTGATATAGTACGCGTCAAAATTGATGGGCTTTACATTTTCTGTCGCCATCTAAAAATTTTGTTTTTTCTTTCTTTGTGAATGTTGATGCTTAGCTTTTAACCAAATGAGGTGGAATTCCAGTTTTGAGAGTCGCTTTATGCCGTCATATATTTTCAGTTGATATTGCTCCAGAGGGAATTACCGTACATGAAACACATGTTCCAAATAATGTGCTATCTAATAAAGTGCTGTCGTTTTAGGAAGACACAAACTAGCTTCATCACAAGTATGCTACTTTTAAGTGATAAAGAAGTAGCAGGAGCACCACCATTCCTTCTGCTGGTTGACAAGATAAAAGAGCCAAATAGTGCCCTGACTGACATCCTCTAGCTTACCTTACCTAGGAAGCTAGTCCAGTTAGATATTGTGATGGTTCTATTCTATCAGTCAGTCAGTATACATATAACACATGTGTGTAAAATATAGCTTGACAAATGAATGCTCTTAACCCTGCAAAGGAAGCTCATAAACTGTAGCATGATGCCGCGTTACTTCTCCATAAGTGTCATCTCCTAATTTTACCCTTTCACTCACAAAAACAATGCGGATGCAAAGGATTATGGAAGTTGGTATAAGACAGTCAATTTTTGTAAAATGTGGTACAGTACAAAGTTGCCTTACTAATTGGAACCTTTATGCATTTTACGTAGCAATGATATGCCAACAATTTACAATTGCACTAAAAATATGCACAGCTATTGACAGTTATACAACGTAAACCTACTTTTCCACCTTTATAGTTAGGTGTGTTGCTAAAACATTTAAAAACACAAATAATTAAGGCACCAGTAGTCTCTATAAACAACTGTTGAGTGGAGAAATTTAGTGATTGTTATTAGTACACACGTATACATACCAAAAAGGCCGTGAAAGTAGGTAATAATCCGCATATTTGAAAACTAGATCTAATACACTGATTGCTACTAATGGTAAAAAGGTTCATCCTTTCATCACCAAACGTTCTCGTGTCTATTAAAACAAAAACAAGTCCTCATTGTATGAGACTACTTTTACACTATTACTACCAGATATGTATGCATGAAGCCCTTAGACTCATGACTTCTGTTTATGACTGGCGGCCGCTGCTGGAACAGTTTGTTGGGTAGGCATATGGACTAAGATTACGTAAACGAAAGCAGTTCTAAATTACTCACAAGTACGGCAAGGGTTCTCGGATGCTGCAATTTGGAATGCCACAACTTTTCGTCAGAATCCTCCTCGGCTAGCCATCATAAATTAGGGAGTATTAAACGACTCATTTACAAGTCTCAAGTTTCCTCTTTGTTTGTTCAGTAAACACTCGTTGTTGACCCTACAGTTTAGGAGTAAGTCCCACCTAACTCCCAAAATGGTTTCATTTTTGTACACATACTTCACATTCACATTTTTAGGAGAGCACGAGTTCTTAAGTAAATTCTTTAAGCTCCTCTCCAAAAGAAAGAAAAATGTTTACTTTTAAAGTATTTATGCTGCGTGACAGAAAAAGGCGCACTAAATATGTGGGAACTATCTGCTATGCAGTCGTTTAAATGGTCAGAAATATGATATGTACTTGTGCGTTATCCATATATCAAAGCCCTCTTGATTTCTGATAATACTGTAGATGTGAGTACTTATTTTTTCTCGCGTGAAAAACATGAGGGATCAACTTACAAGACCATTCAGCAGTGAGCTTTGAAATTGCATCATCTTGTGAACAAATTCATTTCGTATATATTTCCATTTCACACTAATCGTGAAAACATGCTTTCTTTACAAACCGTTATTGTCAGCATCCAAAAACAACATACGCATAATATATCGTTTACAAGTAACGTCATGAAAACAAAACGATGTTAAAATAAATTATTTCCTTTGACAAAATTTATATTGTTGCTTAGTCATTAAACTTATAGCCGCCAGAAATGTGCCAAATTTTCACAGAAAAATGCAGTGCTCTAGGGAAAATACGTTAAAAAGGAAAATTGTAATATGCATCGCCCCAAATTAGTGGATTTTAGTGAGCCATATAACAAATATTATGTGTGTTCCCTCATGTGAGTATCCATTGTTTTGATGAGCACACCTCTTTCATGCAAAGCTGTGAAACCGTGTTGTTGTTTACTTTGGTCTTGAAAAAGCCGACATCATCAGCGCAATCATAATCGACAAGTTGAGAGCCCTGCCAGCTAGCCACGGCTCTTGAAGTGAGGTAATGAAGGAGCAGGTAGCGTTGCATCAAGATGATCAAAGTGTTTGGATCAGATCTGATGTCTGTCAGTATGTGTGTGTTAGGATGCTTGTGATGATTTTAGCTAATGAGTAAACCAGTTTTTACACGTCATCTGAAGGACCATGTTCTTTTTTTGATTGCTTCATGTAATGTAAAGAGAGCCGGCTTCGTTTCACAACGCTCAAGTTATGGATGTCTTTGGCTACACCTGCTTGCCCTGTTTGTTACCTCCTCTTTTTCCTAATCACCTTATCATTATCAACTTCTCATTTCCATTCACCACACATTTATATTTTATCACTTTTTTGTGACTTTTTCATTGCTTATGCTTACTTTCTGCTCTCGTACGTTTATGCTTAGGAAGCTTTTTCATAAGTGAATGTTGTTTGCTGAAAATCGGCGTTGAATTTGCCATCTATAAATGCTCTAGATGTACAAGTAACACAAGAATGAGTGCAGTTTATGGTAAGCGTCTTCTAATGCCTGAGGGATGAGCTATGTTGTGTGCAGGTATACAATGCGCAGTCATAAATTCGTTAGGTTTGTAAATTGCTTAAAAATACTAATCGAGCGATGCATAAAGTCTAATGTCTATATCCTAAAATTTTGAATGGTGATGCGCCACTACACCCCACAAACCATGAGTAGTGTGACTCTGTTTGAAATGTATGAGAAACTCACAAATGGATGCGTCATTAAATCAATCATTTTGTTTTAACTTTCAGCATCTGTAATGTTTGCCTTTCCGGATCAAGCAACTGTGAAGAAAGTTATCAAAGCTTTGCCGAGGGTTGGAGTCGGTATCAAATACGGTATCCCGCAGACCAGGTAATATTATCATTTCATGCTGCGTTTGCGTGTTTAGACTTTTTTTGTCTTTACCATAAATGTACATGAAAAATGTTTGTAATGCGTTATATTAGACGACCTGCATGTTGATGTAGAGGAATACCGAACTTTTTAAAACATGCAAGTCTGTTTAGTTCATGAAAGAATTTTGGTTTCTAGCAAAACCACATAATATTGAATCATGAGGTGCGCCTGAAAATGGTTTTATTGTCTAGTGTTTGTAAAACACTTTCAGAAATCGTAGCATATTTCACAATATTTATATTTTCATGCAAAAACAATGTTTTAATTCCCAATTCACTTTGCATTTCATAATGTAGTGTAGATATAACAAAAACAATTATTGTTTAAGCAAACTATCTTTTGGTTAGACTCATATTCCATATAATCTGAACTTTGATACTTGGGCTATGCAAGCAGCACAGTTCAGCATTTTATTCCTTATATGGGAGTGAAAAGCACAAACCGATGTAAGCCCAAGAAAGGAAATGTGCTCACCAGAAACGGCGTTGACGATAAATGCACTCGTCATCAACAAAGCATCGACCCAAAATATAATGCACATACGGTTTAATGGTTTGTGTGTAATTTAAAGACGAACTGACAAACAACATGGCAAATTCTGCATTCCTGATGTTCTATTTTTATATGTATAGGTGCTGAGTCTTATCTTTTAAATTTGAAATTTGAAGGTGCAGTCTACTCGTTAGTTAGATTTTATTGAATCTGCAATCACTTTTCTCAAACCGAATTGGTTGTGTTTACGCACATTTATCTAATTCATGTATAAAGCACTTTCAATTCCCATAATAACCATCACTTTCTGCTTCAAAACATATTCTACTTTGTTTCCAAATAAACTTTATTCGACAAACAAACATTGGTTATTATTTGACATATGGATATGATTCCCGTGAGACCTAATCGTTTCAACGATTCTATCTACGTTTGGTGGGGGGATCAGAATCAGAAATATGAATAACCTCATCCATCTCCACTCTGTAATACTGTTTGGCTACGTGATCAGCAATACTAAACCTAACGAAATCATGATCATAGAGTGATCAAAATCGATTAGAGGAGTTTTCTACTCTTTCACTTTTTACGTGTCTTATCTACTTTGAGCACATGCAGGCTTTTCACGTGTCATTCACTAGATATGTATGTACTAGATCAACAGTTTCTTTCATCTAATCCCACGTACACAGTTTTTGAGTAACTGTCTGTTTAGAGAAGCTGAAAGCATGTTATATAAGGTTGCTTCTGAACAATTAGCATCAAACCTAACTCTTTGTTTAGTATCTCCTGTTGTGCAGAACGAGTTGGGACCAAGTGAAATAAATTTTGCAACTCATTACATGCAATAACTTATTAATGGGATGAATGATGCTTGATTTAAAGAGAGTTATAAGCAATTTCATTATTAATTTCTTATACTGGCATTTGAAGGAATTTCCAAATAACTAATTCAGTATTCAGCACTGATTTCAGGGCTGTAAGATATTAATTAATGGTTTAATTTTCCCTTGCAGACGTGCATCTATGATGTCTCCACGACAGCTAATGAGGGCATCCAATATGACTCAAAAGTGGCAACGCCGAGAAATTTCAAATTTTGAATATTTGATGTTTCTTAACACCATTGCCGGTGCGAATTTAAACAGAATTACAACAATGTATGTAAAAATATGGGACATCTGGTTAACGTTTTGTTTGATATTGCAGGGCGAACATACAATGATTTGAATCAATATCCTGTTTTCCCATGGATTTTAACAAATTACGACTCAAAAGAGCTAGATTTGTCACTGTCGAGTAATTACCGTGATTTGTCGAAGGTAAACTAATTTTGAGCCAGTCACAAGTTTAGTTTAATGTGTCTGCATACCAGTGATGATGCTATGTTTATAACATTTGTTGCTTTAGCCTGTTGGAGCGCTTAACCCAAGTCGTCGTGCATACTTTGAAGAACGGTACAACAGTTGGGAACATGAAAGCATTCCACCGTTCCATTATGGTTCTCACTATTCTACTTCTGCTTTTACACTCAATTGGCTCCTCCGTTTGGTGAGAACATTTTAGAAGTATATCAGTACATTTGTATTGTTAGATCTGCAGATTCTAATTAAGTTATTTATGTTTACAGGAACCGTTTACAACAATGTTCCTTGCACTCCAAGGGGGGAAGTTTGATCACCCCAACCGTCTTTTCTCGTCTGTTTCTCTGGCATGGAAAAATTGTCAGCGGGATACGTCGGATGTGAAGGTTGGAAACAGTTTAAAAATTATTATACAATTGTTAATAATGGCTTGTTTTATAACTGTTCCTTTTCGTTTCAGGAGCTGATACCAGAACTGTTTTATTTGCCGGAGATGTTTACAAATAACCATCGTTACAAATTGGGTGTTCAAGATGACGGATCCGAAGTGGATAATGTACAACTTCCACCGTGGGCATCTACACCGGAGGAATTTGTTCGTTTTCACCGAATGGTAAAGGAATTTAATACAAATATTGTTATATTTTTTGGAACCGACAATTTAATATGTTAATATTTTACAGGCTCTGGAATCCGAAATTGTGTCCTGCCAATTACATCAATGGATCGACCTTATATTTGGGTACAAACAACGAGGTATGTTTTGTGCTAGAGCTATAAAAGTACATCAAACTTTGTGTAATAAACTCCGTTGAATGTATGTTTTAAACCTTTTTTTATATAGGACCTGAAGCAGTCCGGGCGACAAATGTGTTTTATTATTTAACGTACGAAGGTAGTGTGGATTTAGATGCAATTACTGATCCAGTCATGTTGGAGGTAGGAAAGTTGTCATAATAAATGTAGCTTTTGATTAATTGTGAAAATGTATAAATTGATAATATGGAATTTGTCATACAGGCGATTGAAAATCAAATTCGCAACTTTGGCCAAACACCGTCTCAACTTTTAATGGAACCGCATCCTCCGAGAAGCTCCGCCATGCATTTGGTATAAAAAAAAGTTTAAAAAAATACTCAAGCAAATCGGGAAGACTTGGATTCATGTTTTGAAGATCTTATTAATAATCTTTGCGAACTTTAACTTGTAGTCACCTCTTATGTTCTCCGCCGTCCCTGATGATGTTTGCATGGTTATGAAGTTTATGTCCAATTCACCTGTGTGCCACATCTCGGCTAATACGTATCCGCAGCTCCCTCAACCGTCGGTTGTAACAGTTACGACTAGTCAAAACTTTGCAGTCAATAAATGGAATACATCTTATTCTGGTATGTTATTTTAGTTACATGTTGCAGCTATCATGATTGTAATTTATAATAAATAGGTGAGAATTAATATGAATTTTGTCTGTTTTTAGCTTCCCTCCATTCACCAAGCTTTGCTGAAACAAATGCCAATATAACATCAAATCTACCACTCATAATGGATCCTGTTTTATCACAAGGAAATAATCATCAAGCCAAACGCCATTTAGGGGATAACTTTAGTCAAAAAGTGAAGATGAGGTCAAATTGTTTTGTAACGACAGTTGATTCGAAATTTCTCATTGCATGTGGTTTCTGGGATCACAGTTTCAGAGTTTTTTCCACTGAAACAGGTACAACTTGATTACCTTGAATCTGTCATGATAAATTATTCAAGTCATTTAATTAGCATCTATTCAAACCTAATACATTTATTTTTTTCTCGTTTCTACAGCTAAAATTGTTCAAATAATTTTTGGACACTTCGGCGTGGTTACTTGTCTTGGTCGCTCAGAATGCAATATTACCTCGGATTGCTACATTGCATCTGGCTCAGCGGATTGCACAGTTCTCCTTTGGCACTGGAATGCTCGTTGTCAGGCAATTGTTGGAGATGGAGATCATCCCACCCCAAGGGCTACACTTACTGGTCATGATACACCTGTCACCGCTTTGGTGATATCTGCAGAACTGGGACTGGTTGTTAGCTCATCTGAATGTAAGTATTTCTAAGTTTTGTTGACAGTCTTTTTTTCCAAACTTAGTTTATATTTATGTAACAGTAACAATGTTTACAATCTATTTATTAGGGGGTCCTGTACTTGTTCACACAACGTTTGGTGATCTATTGAGAACACTGGAACCTCCTACGGGTTTTAGATATCCGGAAAATGTGACAATGAGTCGAGAAGGAATTGTTGTCGTTGGTTATGAAAAAGGAAATGTAGCTGCATTCACTATGAACGGCCGCAGGCTGCGATACCAGACACACCACGATATCATAAACGTAATAGATATTACTAAATACATTTTAACCTTGTTACTGTTTGAAAAAAGTGTTCACCATGACTGTTTAAAAATTCCAGTGCATGTTACTGAGCCGGGACGGTGAGTACTTAATAACTGGCGGCGAAAAAGGAATTGTTGAAGTATGGCGAACATTTTCTCTGGCCTTGCTCTACGCATTTCCAGCTTGTGACAGTGCTATAAGATCCCTAGCACTTTCACATGATCATAGGTAATCATGTATTCTTATTATATGATCTTCTTATTTTAGGTGAAATAATTGATGGAGCTTGGATAATTAAATTTGGATGTATTCTTCCAGGTTCTTGCTTGCCGGACTTGCTACAGGATCTATTGTCGCATTCCACATTGATTTCAACCGCTGGCATCACGAATTCCAGCACCGTTACTAACCATCAGTAACCGAGTAAACCCCAAAAAATGTATTTCGTTCAAAAATTTCGAGGAGGGTAAATTATAGCCGGTGATTTCCTGGCATAGTATTATGTAACTGACAGTCAGTCCATTTTAAGTGGTGGGACTTTTTATTCTGAATAAACTTGGTCATTTTAACTTGAAACTTTTAGGGCTTCTTAACAAGAAATTTTTACCAACATTGACGAAACGGAAGATTTTCGTTGAATGATTTTATTTTAAATCCTCAAGGCTTCAAGTACTATGTGGACAGTGGATTTACTATGCAAAGGTTTTTAAAGCAGCGTCAAGGTGAACTGTTTTTCAATAGCTAAGTGAGTTAATAAGTAGAGCTAGCTTCAATACAACTTTAAGTATTTAACGTGATTAGGCGTAAGATTGTGTGCAATTATATCGTTAATAGATTCAAGTTCGAATTTGACAGTTTTGACTACAGTAGCACGTAAGCATACCAATACCATTGTAAGATACTTTATATAACTACAATACAGTTCTATATTATGTATGTATGCATATAATATGTATGTATTCCTGGTAAGGAAAGCAACAGCGGCCAAATATGGTGATAATATCTTTTTAAACTGCAGAAGTGTTAGAAATTTCATGAGTCCGTTAAACTAGAGTTTAGTTTGGTGGGGAATATTGATTGTGACAGAAATTATGTAACGATTTGAATGATATAGTGCAATACAAAAGTAATGAATTGAAATCCTTCCATACTATCTACAAAAGGAGAGAAACGTTTGATATGAAATTGATGTGCGAGGTGCATTATTTCTACGTTTATCACGTAGTAGTTCATACATCTTAATAATCTAGTTTTAGAAAAGTGTATTCCGAAAATAATTATTGTATGCTAAGGTATTATTATACCTATTTGTTACACTTACACTCTTGAATACTAGATTTTTAGAATAGACTCTAGAGAATGATAGGATGGTAGTTAGAGTGAACCTCAATGAAAATTTAGGTCTCATATGTTGTGATTATATTAAATTGCTACTGAAAAGCCAGTCCAAATTCAGAATGCTTATCTCTAATTCGTCAAGGAACAAGCGTCTGAATTTTTTTTAAAAAAAAAGAAGTCTGTAGTAACCGTTGAAACTTGCTATGAGGTCGTGACTTTTGACATCATAATGATTTCAAGTAGGGGTAGAAAAATTGCTACGTGACGAAAACTTAAATGGTTTGTGAACAGTTGCCTCTGCTAATCAGGTAAAACTGAAAGTATTTACAACATTCCAAGATGCATTAGATACGATACGATCTTAATATACTGATGTGTCATAAATATATTGATAGTTATGTACCGTCGCTAAGTTTTACTATCAATATTATTATTATTATTATAAACACTTTAATATTAGTTGACTTATGCTTGCTTAATCACGATGATGAATAAAAAACATTTTATGGTATAAAACAAATATATGGTACGAAGTTTTTATTTGGAGACTGATTTCTTTCAATTGTGGCTCATAATAGCTGTAACAAGTTTGTACGATATTTCTTTATTCACAACAATAGCGTTTTAATATACAGGAGATAAGTTTTTGTGGGATAGAAATATTATTTGAAAGCCTTTCTTGAAGATAACATGCAAGATGCAATAATAGAATAAACAAACGCACTGCCAGCTCGACACCAAGACACTATAATTTTTATTTTTTTGTTCGCCGATCTATCATCTAATAAGACAATAAATTTGGGGATAGAAATAAAATTCACAAGCTGTCATCCCTTCTCTAAGAAGATCTACAAGAAAATAAAAGCTTCGTGTCAAAAAATTATAGAAGCAAATCACCACCGCAATTCTTAGTCTTACAGGTCGTTATGTGTGTGTTAGTTTTGTTGGGACACTCCACAAGCCTTACCTCACTCAAAATTACCCAATTTTCGGAAGGATTTTTTAGCGTTATGCGGACGGCAGATAGTGGATTCAAATGCGGAGGAACCTTAGCGTCAAGAATTCCCAAGTCATCGAACTCATCTAAAATGACAAGCGCCCATAGAGTTTTGTCACATTGTCACATTATCACATTTTTAAAAAAAATTCATTAAAAAATGACTTTGGTTATTACCTATTATAATAAATCCGTTTTCTTTGGCTACGATATTTGGACTATTATGGCTACTTGAAGTGGACGTCTGTAAGTTAGCAGGTAGGACTTCCAATGTTGCGTTATACAGTTTATCTGAAGGGTGCTCTGCATTTCCGCTAACAAATCGGTAACTGAGAAAAATATTTTTGAATCAGGTTACCACAGTTTTTATTATCTTGAAATGTGTGAGTTTCAACTTATCCGGTTCCATATAGTTTCACTTGTGACAAGTGAACGCAGTGGTTACCTTTTTAAATTGATAGGTTGAGGGAAAATGAAAGTAACGGTATCACCGGCCTCCGGGGCTAAGCCCCAAAAATATGTTTTTCCATGATAAGCTTTGTCCAGTGAAAATCTTCCGTAATGTTTGATTGTACTTTCTACCCTAGCCTCTGGATTATCGTGTCTTGTAAATAGTTCCAGTTTTCCAAACTGACGGTCCTGTAGCACACAAAATGCAGTTTATAAAACAGTGCATTGAATAGTTAAATGGACGATCTCAGACTTATGTGGGTTCATTAATTACCTTGAGTTTTTGAACTTTTCCATTCAAAGAGGAAACCATTCCGATATGCTGAAACAGTGATGGCTTATTACGTATCCATCGTTTACTAAGTTCTCGAAGACAACGTTTCTAAAATGCAGCCCGGATAAATATTAAAATACAATTATCAAGTTACTCCAGTACTCATACTTAATCCATCTTAAGCGGAGTTGGATAGAACTCTTATTACATGCTGCTGAAATACTTTACAAACCATGCGTATTAACTTTCACTTACATGATTGTAATCTAGTTTGCAATACTTAACACTAAAGAAGTGAGACAGTAACCAGTCTCCAGGCTTGTCTTGGTAAAATAGAAGAATGAACTCGACTAACTTCCACAAGTCAGAACTTCTGAAAAGTTTTCCTGGAATAGTCAAAATCAAATTTTGCATTAATTTGAGCGCATCTGACAATCTGGATATAAGTTTAAACTGTTTTGTATGCGAATTTATACCTATAAAACCGAGTTGACAAAAATCAAGCATAAACCATTCATCCCCTTTAACGGAATTGCTAATGGCAAAGTTTTTCATGGTAGTGATGAATCCTTTTTTACTAAGAACGTCATCCTCTAACTGTACATAGTATGTTCCCCGATTTTGCGCATACATCATTAGGTACGCATAGTCTAAATTCTGCTTCGTCCTCCATTTTGTCCTTTCTTCAGAGTCTCCAAGGGTTGCTTTCAGAGACTTGAAGTCCGGATAAAAGCTACTTGAAGGTGCGAGAATCTCAATGAGACCAGTTTCTACATCTCTGCGGAACCTGTAATTCACAAACATTGTTATGGAGAAACCTATGGAAAATGTATTGCCAGGAACTAAATGAATAAAACTTACTGTCTAGTAATTGAACTAACTGTACTCTGTACAAAGGAAACGTCTGACTCCGCAACAAAAACAATGATTAATGTGTCATTTTTCTCTGATGGAAGCATGGAATTTAATAAATTTTGCAAAGTTGGCAGAAGGTAACTTTGCGTCGGTCTTTTCACGGTGGGGATTCCAAGGACAACAGATACTGAAAGAGACATTAATATTGAACTTAATTATTCCAGATCGCCACTGGTCGCAGTATAAATTAATTTTTAGTTATAATTGAGCTTGTACATACCTCCTTCTCGTTGTTTTCCGATTGTAAGGGCAGGTGTTAAGGCGTCCTCACTGTCCAGCAAGTGAGGTAAGGCGTTGTAAAGATTAACAAGTTTGAGGCGATTCTTACTCAATAATGTCTTAAGGACTCTTGAGGCATGACCACTACTTCGTGGTGATGCCTCCTTCATCGACAAGGATGAATCCCTCTCCTTTCCACTAACATGACTAGTTTCAGTCTCACCATCGTCACTTAGTAGGGCTATCTCACTACGAAGTGAACGAATCGCCGCTAAGTACTCTGATACATGAGTCTCCAGCGAAGCTAACAGGCGAAGTATTTTAGTTCCTTGGTCTTCCTCTGTATTATCAAATTCATGTATGATTATGGGCTGTACTTAAATATCATGAACTATAGCACTTAATAAATGCATCTCTTACCTTCTGGGGTTTTCCATAAACCTTGTATGAATATCACAAATAGTATTAGGCCCACTACCCAGGCCATACGGTAAGGGAACTGCATAGTGCTCTTGGACACAAGTAAATTGTAACGACGGGGAAAAAATGGACTTCATCGGCAAGCAGGTAATATATTCCAAGTTCAGGTGCGAATGTCAAAGAAGTATTTGTTGGAGGTAAGTTGCAGGGGGAATGATCACCTATTTCTCTCTCTGAGATTATATCACCTCGATGTATTTCGCTGCATTTGGGGGTAACTGGAAATAATGGAAAATCGTCATTTGGAGTTTAAATCACGATCATTTTACGGCAAACGATGGTTCGTCTTTGGCACTGAAAACAACAAAAATATCAACGATCAACGAATGAAGAAACGACTTTGTTGTCATTTTATATAATCTACGAGCATTTTATTGACTCTATATTACATGCAATTCGCTAATTTCTGTAGACGTATCTTATATGGGATGATTAAGGAGCTCATTCAGCACCAGTCTCAATAAAAAATTTAAGAAGTAACGTCTATAAGAAGTAAGCAATAAAGCTGGCATCGCCATCATCCATACACATAAATGCCAGTGACCAGCAACGCTATTATTAAAACGCTGCTTTTATACAGCCAAATTAAGTAAAGTGCTGACTGCTAGTCATCATTTGACATGAAAATGTGTCGAGTCAAATTATTACTTTCTTATAATCTGCAAGAGCTCTGTTGTTAAGCTCCAAATTAATGCTTTATGACTTCGTGAGCAAGGACACCTCAAATGATGATGATGATGATGGATTCGTTACAATTACAAACGCAAACGGTCAGTAGTTTTTGGTTGAATAGGGTTCATCTATTATATTGATAGCATGTCACGAGCATTTATGTAAGACAATTCTGAGAATCGCAAAAGAATCAATATACTCCTTCGTCTGTCATGCACGAAATGCTACTTTAATGCATAATTATCTCAGGGTGTACCAAATATACTAGTATTACATTGCATGCTAGCTTTTTCAGATTACTGGAAAAAGTTGGTATTGGAAGCATGGAACAATACAATTAACAGGGGTAGACTCTGCATGACACAAGCATTTTCCATAAGTGAGAACGAGAAGCTATTTATTTTTCCAAAACAATAGAAGTATCATATCATGAACATGATGTTTAAGAAAAGTTGTTGTCCTGAGCATATATACACGTAGAATAAATAAAGGGCCAGCGCCCAATACTTGAACTTAATGACATTCTATATGTCCACACTTTAAAATTGGACATTTTGCTCTCGATTTTTATACTTTTCAACATGCAAGCCACAAATGAGAATTGAGCACTTGGTTTCTTAAGTAAGTATGCGATCTATTATATATGTTATGGTTTAGGGTTTTTTTTCTTGTTTGGTGCTAGATTTTGGTGTGAAGGTGAAACCTGGTGGATGTGGATTACGTATTATTATTGTGTGGCTGTGAATATAAAAAAAGTAAAAATCGAAATGGAAAATGCCTGTTACAAGGGCTAACACGCCCTCACTAAGAAAATCGATATTGTTACATGTTTCCATTAGAAGTCGTGTTCTTTTGTGACATGCAAAACATGTGTACATTTTGCCGGATGGAATGAGTAAGAGGAAGAAAATAGACGGGATAATAGCATCCAACAAAACCTCAGCTCGGAGCGAATGAGAAGCATTTCTTTTCTCGCAACTGCCAGAAGCTGTGTGGCTGTTGCTGCTCTGACATTTAAACAATTAAGTGGCTTTTCTGTCCTCAGCTTAAAAGTTCATGTATTATCAATGAGATGCTCTTGGTAGATGAATCCGTGAAATATTTAGCTCGCTTGTAAGTATCGTCAGAGCTAAGAAGTTTGTGCAAAATAAGCTAAATGAAAATCCTGGAATGTTAAATAAAAACTTACTAGTCGTCTTCAGAATATACTTCAACTATAGTAGATTTTTGCCTTGCGGCAGCGGATTCTGAGTTCTATCAGGAAACCCAATTTCTTAAAATACCTAACGCAGATGGAAAACATGTTAAACTCGTCTATGACTAAATTGCATTCTATGAAAGCCATATTTATAATTATTGTGTAATATAAAGCATCTTCAAATAACGATCTAGTCACTAGTACATTCACTCCTGAATTCCCTACTTAAACGGATGAAACTCCGTCAAGCCAAGTGTAAGAAAGTGAAAACGGTTTCCATTAAATTGATTAAATAAACATCGGGAGTCTGAAATCGCCTTGAGTATGAAAAAGAACTCCGAAAGTTCCATCAAATATAGCCTCAATATTTTAGGTTTGGCTTCCGCTGGAAGCTATGCGGGTTTATAAATTTGGCACGCACCATGCAAACCCTAGTGGCGATTACAGCATCAAATTATAGTCATTTTGATTTCTCAAAACTTTGCCATGACCTATTTGCGAAATATTGCTTCATTTTATCTATGTAGCCACATATTTCACGTCGTCATCAGTTTCTGTTAAAATATTCTGTCACGACGTCCACTTTAGATTTTCAAAATTGAAGCAAACCTTCCTCTTGGAAAGCCAACGGAGTATCAGTGAAAGGAATGGAATTTTATGTGTACACATTAGCATGCTTCGTCACTTCCTGAATTGAAACACATCGTGTTGGATGCTCACGTATTTCATGTAGTTTGTTGTGAGTATGCATGTGAAAAATTGGTTGGTGAAGCATTAAATTATTTGTAACTCAATAACCTAGCACTTACATGATGTTCTGAAGCATGCCCTTCCATGTAGTTTACCATGTTGTACACAATCACTTTTATGCATGTTGTCCCTTATTTTTAGAGAGATAGATGGGCTTATGATTTTCTGCGCATTTCATGAAACTTCTGTTCACGCAGCCTGGATGAACGTATGGATCGTGGTGGAGCGGACAACTGATGGATCACACAATGACGTTTGTATCAAACTCAATGTGTTTCATTTGAGTCAAGTAGAGTAAAGTTAATGTATAGAAGAGTGAACATCCATATCGTAAAGAAAGGGAAGATAATATAGAAATTACTGGTATTATCCGTGGAAGAGCACGAAGTCATCCAATTATGACTTACGAACATGAATATTTGCTTGTATCGCGTGTAAGCCGACACGAATAGAACCACCTTTAACAACAAACAAATCGAATGTTTGATCGCAATGCAGTGTCGATCAGAAATTGCCACATTCAACGTTCTTCAGCCTCCATGGAGCAAAGTAACTTCATTCCCCTTTTATTAGCCCTCCATTCCATGTTACTAATGAATGCAGAGTTTTCATCGTGTTTGAACAAAAAAATGGCTACATCCCAAGCAGCAAGCTGCTTGTACATTAAACATTATGCACATGTAGCTGTAGCATTTTGATATTTACTTTAGAGGCTTAAATTGGAATACCCAGTATTTTCTATGCTGAATTATTCACGATGCTTGTATTCGAAAGTGGTTGGCTACTTACGAATTTATGTCATCTTGTACATATGTTCATTATTCATAATGAAAAATTCTTAATTCTTAGGTTTTTACAGCCAACTGCTTTACGTATATCAGTAGTTAAGCTGGAAACGGTATTACTCTTTGGTGATAGTATTTAAATTTGGATAGCTTGTGCAACGTCTGACATTAAATTGTAATTGAGGTTAAGAAACAGATATCATAATATATAGCTTGTGTCATTTTATTGCATTGCATGTTGTTTAAGATGTCTGCAGTGTCAATCGACAAAGATATCAATGAGTAGTTAATTATGGCATGTGCCGCTGGAACAAGAAAAATGGTGATTACATAAGAAACGTCAAATTAATTGCTGGGTCTTCAGCTTTGTCTGCAAGTCTGACTGAAGTCCACATGCATAACGCCTAACTCAATGATGGTTGGTATTTACAATTCTCCAATTCTTTGCTGTCCGTCTACTTTATTTATGTCATTAAGGAGTGGATTTTCAATACCACTAGCACAAGTAATGGAACGGAAGTTGTCTCAAAGGTTGTGCAAATTAAATAAGAATGTAGCTGCAAAGCAGTTATTAAGAAAATATCAAATGGTATTTGTTTACTGCACTATATGCTGCAGTTCTTTGTTCTGTATGGTTTACACGTGAATACGTATAACATACATACATACATACATGGACTACTATTTATCAAGATGGGAAGGTAGATTGTGGTACGAGGATATATATACGATAAATTATAACTGCATGTGGTATTTTAACACTGTATTATATAGGAAAATATTCCCAGGCTTCATTGCTTCTATCATGTTTGTAAAAGTGCAAAGAATGCAGAAAAACACAATAAATTCTTTTTTTCCCAGCTTGGCTTGGTATGCAATTAATATTCTTCAAGAATATTGTTACTGGAGCGTTATTCTCATCTTGTTAAAAGCGCTACTACCGGTTCATTAATCATTGCTATGTTTGCATAGTTAGATAAGCACAACGGTATAAGCTACAGATCTGACCCTTCTCTTGCAGGTATACAACTTAACTCCATATAAGAAGCCGGCTGTGTCCTCGTTTAACTGGTATGGTTTGGATCATTTGAGGCAAAATACTGCTTCTTCTGTCTCAACAACATAATAGCCACGTACTTTTGCACTAGTCTACATATTGTTTGGTAGCACTAGCAACTACATTAGTCACAAATAAGTCTATCCCTGACATGTGTATCATGCTAAGCCATTCCATATTCAATCTCCACCCTTTTCGTGTTAGGTTGTCAATAATGTTTCGACTATTTTAATAGTTTTACTGGCACTGGACATAACGGACAGGTGTTTAGGTACACAAAGAGGTGATGGAAATAATGAGAAAATGATTTTGTTTTACTAATAGATACTCGGTTCATGATAAATTGATCATTGTATCAAAATTACATGGACATGTTTTCGTTAGCCCCACTTTGTATGAATGGCTGCTCTGATAACGTGGGTTGAAGCATCCGGTTCCATGGCCTCAATGTTTTCTTGCGTCTAAAACTAGTGGAGGGCTTGGAACGCGCACTGTATTTAGCACTTCCATCACACGTTCAATTGCAAGGGAAAATGTATTAGGAACTCATACTAATAAAAAATTTAAAAATCCAAAATCTGCATTTTGCATACTCAGTCAGTTTCTGCGAATGCTTTTTTGACAGTACTTTAAATGGTTTTGCTTGCTAACTCATCATCAGTTACGTAGTTCGTTCCAGTATTAATAATATTGCACTCGGGAGGCTGAAGTGCTTTTAATTTTGTAATGTAACCGCAATCCATTTACCGTGAGTGTGAGTTCATGTTGTATGAGTGTGTGTGTATATATATTTGTTATATTCATTTAAGACTTTAACTATTCAACAACTCATTGTTTATTATATCCACGATATACGCCTTTTGTGTACTTTTGAAGAACATTCTACTCCCTAGGAAGCAATTGTCCATACTCCATTTGATACCTTGGCTTTACTGCGTTCATCCTTCAGTCTGAAGGCTTCAGAACATTTTTAGATAGCTACATTTTCAAATGTAGAACTTCTGGAACCATACGATCTTTCTGTTCATCTTCCAGGTTTACACGCCGTCATGTAACCTAACCTTTACTGTTTCATTAGTAATAATAAAGTAGATACGTTTCTTATTTTCTGTATCATATTGCTGAATAAAACGTTGTTACAAATTGTAATCATGTATGAATGAATGTCCGCAGGTCAATTTCGAATTGAGCTAGTTTAAATCAGTAAACAATCCAATTTTTTGAAATTACATATTTTTATGAAATGGTAAACCTAAGCTGTAAAAAATGTTTTAATTACACTTTGGTTCTCTTCTATTAGATAGAATCTTGATGTGATTATGTGATACGTAAGAAACTCTGTCATAAAGAGAGAAAATATCAAGGTTTCGCTCCTTGTCCTCAAAACGTAAGTGACATGGTTCAACATCAGCGCGTAATTGTGTAAGCTTCGATATTTCAATTGTCCGTAGAGGCTGAAATAGCGATAGTATCAAATGTAGATCTGTCAAAAAGGGAAGAGTCACTTTCCTATATCAAATGCATTTAATACAGGAAAGATATGATAAGAACATACGAAGCTACCTTTTTCCGTTCTAACTTCTGGCCGCAGCCCATGCCCAAGAAATAGACCAACTTGAACTTTTATAATGCGCACAAAGTAGGTTATAATGGAGTGTCTAATTAAAATGGATGAAATACATCCAACGATATTTCGTGAATTCCCACAGGTTTTTAATTATTGTCTCATAATTTTTTCCGTTTAACGTTTGGTATATTTGGCAGTTGATATTCATGGCTAGTTAATTAGAAGATAGCAGTTTCTTGGTCCTTATCTAACCTTGCAATTTAATTCGAACTCGATGCAGCGCATCGCATTTCAGCATCATCATCAACACTGCCTTATTTACTTCACGCTTCGAATAAATAAAAACATTATTACTTCACAAATAATAATATAGGTGAGATGGTTATCCGAGAAATACGCTGCAGTGTGTCTAAATGCAGAATACTCTAGTTACTGTAGTTCATTCATTTCTAAAAACAAACCTACTGAGTACCTTTTATCAAAACGGAATCAAGTCTTGATGGCATAGATTACATAATTTGTAATTCTAAAAAAATAACATCTTTTCGTGCAGCAAAATTTGATAATAGGGAGACGTATTCAGGAAGACAAACTAGCCTAGCTAATGTTGCTAATAAATGCGTACTTGTGCTTCATTCAGAGTGAGAAATACACACCGTGTGCATCTGTGCTTCACTTACTTAATGACTTTGTGAATCTTTGAATAATACATATGCGTGTGTGAGTGGACCAATAACGTTGTATCGTCTCATCTGGATGCAGCTGCACAAACTGCTGTTTCACACATGGCTGAAAGTACGTACGTGATAATAATATTAGAGAAGAGTAGTAGTGCAACATTAAACTGGGAGGGTTGCATATAAACCAGAAATGTTACAAAACTAGTAAAAACACGGAGTGGAGTATGCCAACTAGTATAAGTCCATAGCCACACCACAGGTACAGGTTTTTGCCCATTTCTCTAATAAAGCAATGGCAAAAGTTGTGTGATGGTATCGGTATCCGATTCTAAAATCTTTACAATCTTGTTGCAATATAAAGTAAGCTGAGTTTCTGCCCCAATTCTTTGCAAAAAAAAAGCAAGAATAGTGCAGTTCAGCGATTCCTGAGATTGTTCGTTTCGTTCATAGATTTCGGATGATGAGGATATTCAACGTGTGTATTCAACACGAATTCAGACTTTACTCCAAACATCATACTTTACACACATTTTACGCACTCACCCAACGTGATGCGGTGTAGATTGCGAAAAATAATTCGTGTTTGTTTTTCACGATGCCACACCGTTTCTCTCTGTATGTAGTGGAGGCAGTGAGAAAACACATGAATCCATAAATATTTATATTGAGCGGAAATTCTCGTAAGACGTTGTACATCTTACTGACAATTTAAAACGGTTCTTGTGTTCCAGCAACTGGTATGCATGAGCATTTTAGGATACAGCAAATTCCACTATTTTGGCGCTCCCCACTGGGAACTTGAGTAAAAGTCTGGTTGACGTTTTTCCTGAGAGTTGCTCATGCGAATCTAATAGAATGTCCGAAAGGAAAGCTTTGGGAATGTGTGATTAACAAGTCAAATTTGCACTTTACACGGTTTATCAATTCCTTCGTCAACAAGATGAGCAGCAGAGCTTAGATTTCATCCTGTCTCAATCCCAGCAGTGTAAACAAGCAGCAAGAGAGTATTTTCAACGTGAGATTGGCAATTGGAAAAATGTGTACATACGGACATATATATCGGTGCGATAAGACTTACTCTCTCGTAACTCTCTCGTATAAGCATATGCATATTTATGCGGGTTCCATTTCATAGCTAAATGTTATTGCTTCTTGCAGTTCTCGTATCGCTACGTGAATACATTGCCTTTTCTAGACCAGAAACGGATTAATTTTGTGGGATACATGGACGCACACAGAATATCCACATCCTATCCAATTTTCAAATGCAGGCAGCCAATTTGTCAATACTGCTCAGCAGCATATAAATTGACATTCTGAAATGCTGAGCTTAGCTTGGGTAATAAAACTATGCTCATGAGAATATTGATAGGGAAAACAGAAAAGGATTGTTCTCTCAGATGCCAACAAGCCACAAGAAAATTGAAGGAGATGGAGAAGCAATAAAAATAATATATGATGAATATGGAATGGTTAAACCATAGCTACTTTAGGCGCATGTACCGAATGAATGAATGGGCTTTTGGTGGTTTGGGGCTCGTAATCCTTTTGTGGTTGCCTTAGTTCTGTTTTTATTCACTTTTAAATGTTCGTTTGCATGATAATGTGCCTATTTCCCAGGCATTGTTCTCCATAGCCAGTTATTGATTACCTCTGATATCTGGAAAACGTCCCTCAACGTCAATTGGGATAATGCAGACTCCCACGGTAAATTATTCTTGTATTGCTCTATGCCTTACTAGCCATCTTGATGAAGCTAATTCCAGTAATACATACCGTAAAGAGTAACGTCTTTAATACAATCCAGAACATAAAAAGACCTATGTATGTACATCCTAACAAACTCCAGATTTCTTTCTATATCTGATTATAGCTTTCTTTCCTTAACGACCAATAGCCCCTTTTTATATAAACAATTTTGTTTACGTATACTCGTAATATTACTGGCTTCCTCCCACAATACTGATTTGTACTTTAATTATTGAATTTAGATAGTCTTACATATATATCCTTCATCATACGTTCAACGCGTAATTCCTTATAACAAGTTACATAAATATGGGAAAGACGAAGTTTCTATTGCTCCCCATATTACCATTATTGACACATACTTACACAAATATGGTCCTAAATAACTTGGTAAGCTTCAATCTACGTACGTCATCATGGTGGGTAGACTGTTTCCGGTAGAAATATGTATTTCTAAATAAATTACCACACGGCACGGCACTAGAAAGCAGCAATCAATTGGAATCGAATGGAATACATGTGTTAGTTTGAGGACAGCTTGCAACTTTCATACATTCTTTAATGAGAATATATATCATTAATATTTTACTAGTGCTTGTAACGCTGTATGATTGCCACTGCCATAAACAAAGATACAACAAGCATGTCTAGAAATATCCAGACTTGAAATAGGTTTCAAAAGGCTTCTGTTAATTGTGAAATGAATTTATGAGGAACGAATTTTATTGGAATTTATAAATATACATTAGTTGATGAATAGTGAAACATAGTTTAAATTCACCAATGTTCTTTAAAAATTCTTATGCTTGCAGCTTATGTGATGTAAACGTTTATTTACTTTACTATGCCCATCATATATGATATAGTGTTTCCTACAGTGGATAACTGTATCTCAAAATTCTGAAGGCAGTTTCTATTCTAATAAATGCAAAACGAGTTGCTGGATTCCTGATCACGCTCAAAACTAGTATATATTATCATGATAGAAGGTCCACGCATGTCATTAGCGCTTTGTAGATGCAGTCGTAGCCATTGCATTAAATACTAGTAGATTGCTATCTACCCGGTGGGCACAGAGCGTAAAAGCATGCATGTTGTTACATCCACGCTATTAATTCTTGCTGGAACACGCTACTCAACCTGTTTCTAACTTGTGGTGCTATATTTGTCCCAAAGTTTTTTTAAAGCGAGATGTAGAACATTTTCATTTAAAAAGCGATGATTATCTAACTACAAGAGCTTGTTGAGGTCAGCCAAAATAATTATTTTATTGGTTGCATTTGTTGGCATAACATTGAAGTTCATATCATGACGTGCTGCCTGAACCCTGGCTTTTCAGCACTTTGTTGTAAATCAGATATTACCCTATTCAGTCCCGAGTTTTACATGCATGCAGCATTTACCTACAGCAAATATTTAAAACTCACCTTCAGAATTCTTGAACTCACTGCAAAATGTCCTCTTGAATCCGTTTTCCAACTGGTCATTCGTTGTATTCATTCTGCAATGCCATGTGATCATCATCAACTTCATATCTGGAATGCTGCAAATGGAACTGACGATGAGATGTACGACATTTAACTAATCTTAAGTAAACACACTGGATACAGAACTGGAATACTTAACATCGTGCAACTTTCCACGCTTGATGAATAAGTTGACAAAGGTGACAAAATGTGCTTAAAATGTTATGCTACATATAGCAAACACAGTTGCACAAGGTATTCTGCTGCTGAGCTGCAGCTTACCGCTGCTTTCCTTTCTGTGCACAACTTTTCCTTAACGTTAGATAGGACTGTTAACTCTCGCAATTAAATTGGTTCTGGACGTCATGGTTCAGTTTCCCCTAGGGTCACTGTTGTAATCTTTAAGCACTAACTTTTCTGTCACTTTACTACGTTGGTGCTTGACAGTTGACTTAAGGGCTCTAGAGATAGGTTAGCCATGTTTTCATGTGGGTTGTTACACTATTTAACTAAATAGTAATTTAGAAAACCCTGTGAGACTTTTAAGGACTTTGAAATACCATCGGAATATGCACAGCGCCACTACCACCTGAGTCTACTCACATGATCCCCACAACAAATCTCAATAAAAAACCGTACAAGAATGAGAAGATGTAAACTACAAGGTGGTATTGTATTGTGAGGAGAAGCTGTTGGACTTGCTCAGAGAAGAGAACAGAGTTTGTGAGTTGTGAGAACGAAGAAGCGAGCACCTCTACTGAAGGAAGGGAAAAAACTTACATGTGCATACATACCGACGAGACACTGTATCTAATACATGTTTCTTGTTTACTGTTTGGGTAAGATGAAATGAGAATAGATTCACTTACAATTTCTAGGGGAAAAAATATGATGCGTGAGCTCGTATGAAACGATGTTGGACTCATAAACGTTCATGTGTGAGGATTCATCATGCAATGCCAATGTAAAAGGTTTGCATATTGTATATGAGGACGCCTCAATAAATACAACAGTACAACCGTTCCCATATATTCCTCCTTCTGTGTTTCGTGAGAAGAAAAGCTCTTCAAGTCAGGTAACAACAACAAAAAATAATAACACATTTCTCTCAGTCCACAATGTATAAAAACTGATATTAATGATGATAATTTTGTTTAAAAGAGGAATAAAACTTGTATGTTCGCTCGTTAGACTGCTGCCACATGCAGGAATTACTTTGAGGAAGAATTATTTAATTCCTTACTCGTATGCTTAGAGGCGGTTAATTGTCGTAGAGTACAACCAGAGATCTGCCTGTATGGGCACTGTACATGGTATCTAGGCATGTCAACCATGTGAAAAGCAATCTGCTTTGCCTATTCAGCAGTAAACGACATTGGCAAGGAGGAAGGTGACTCCTGCCAGACACACTATGAGAGTTTTTGTGGGGATGTGAACGTAAATCCGTAAAACATGAGGCTTACCTGAGCTGAGTCTCAGTACGAGTCTTCATCTGCTTATGTACTGAGTTGCGATTAGAGCCAACCCATGAATTGGGAGTAAGAACTGCAGCTGCTGTGATTGATATGATCGTATTCAGATGACGACCTAACTTTGAAACCTCAAATACATCGTGAACAACCAGATAGCGTACAGACTTCATTTCATACTGTCCTCCTGAACCTGTTAGGATTGCGTCGCTTCTTGGTTGCTGTATGCATTGCTCCAAAAAGCTTGTAATCACCCATTAGACATTCTTATTGTCAGTTTACTCAGTTAGATTAACGAGACTGAAAGCTTAAGTACACACATCTTTATTTCAATCTTGAGCTCACCACCTACTTACCTACTCATTCACATGCTCAGTCGTCTCGAATGTGACTCGAAGAGATGACTGATGTTGATTTGGTATAGACAGGCCTTTTTAATTTTTTTTGTATCTGTACTTAAATTCATTGCTCCTATTATGCAAATTTGGAAAATTACTCGCAATTTACAATTACTCAAATTGGAGCTGCTTTCTATTGAGCAATCATATAGCTGGAACACGTTTCACCTTCAGACTTACATCATGCTGTTTCCAAAGAAGTTCAAGCGTTTAAAGAAATATTGCTAGGTTTTATTCCTAATTTGTCTCTTCACAGTGAACAACTGAGATGATCAGCTTCAGATTTTCTCAATTTGATCCTATTTACATGATGGATTATGTTACCGAATGGGTTCCTGTCAATTTTCATATGATTTTCAATCAATATTTCAGGATTGAATATGAAAACCATTTTCTACTGTCTGTAACGTGTGCTTTCGATATTGGGGTTGAAGACGAAAAACTATGCCTGAATTTATACAAACGGAATGAGCATTATTGGAACATTGGAAGGCTTCCCAAAAATATATGTTTAATAAACCAACTTTAGCAACAACAAAACCACGTATCAATCATCCATGTAAAACAATTAAAGACGATGCTGGTGCTACGGTTTAATAATTTTGTTTTTATTATCGACAAAATATTTAGATTGCAGATGAACTTATGACTATGCAGGTCAAATATTTTAATATTTAATCAGTTGACCTTTGAGAATAGTTTCTCAGGAAACCAACAGTATTAATGGAAACCATGAAGTGCAGTCACATCTACTTTAGTTGTCCGTCGGGTTAAACTGGGTATAATAATGACGATTGTAAGGGTTTGGATAACGTAATATAAATTTGTCGTTCTAGTTCTCGTCTATAAAGAGGTTACCGCGTAAGTCTAATATAATGGCAAGCTATAATCCACTTAAAATCATCTGGCTGTTATCCTAATTTAATGATAAACGATTAAAGTTTTGGCGAAAGCTTATCTACACGGAAATCTTTTCATTCAATTAGGAGTGTACCTACAGATATTCGTGTTATCCTTTAGTGCTTAGAATATTTCAGTAATACTGCCTGAAGCTGTAGATGTATAAGCCACTTTATGCTTTCACAAATATTTTCCGATTTTCGTTTGTAGTAAATGAAAGTTGGTAATTAGTTTTTATAGGGTTTGCCGTAAGAATCATCTCAAAACCGACTCCCTCTCATGGGTTTAATCTCGGCATTTTCAATTATAAAAAGTGATTCCGCTGAAATATGCAAAAATAAATACAAGAGTATGAATTACTTTTATTCAAATTGTATTGGTTATCACAGAGCTTATCAAATGCCATTTTATGAAAGTTCATAAATCCATTTACATTGGGTCATCCTGAGACTTGAATGAACTAAACTTTGTAGTGGATCTTGGTAAAATAAAATCTTCCGTACACTTTTTGGTATTTTCAGGAACGGTATATTTTGCTTGCGGTCACAGTTTTGCGCATCGGTTATTAGGAATAAATGTCCAGGGCCAACTGGCATCATGATCAGCAGTGTAACTTACTGTGGGATGGGTCTCATTCGTCGCTGCAACATACTTTTGAAGACTAAATTCTAAATTATTTTACATGAAATATTTGAAATTTACTTTTATCTAATGCACAAAAATAGTTTTAATGGATGCGCATAATAAGAGATGTCTCGTTGTTCAGAAATGATTTCATGCTGTTTATTTATGAAAAATAGGAAAAAGATGCCATAATGTGAGGAAAACAACTGCAAACATGAACACACATGCCCTTCAAATTCAGGATAAAACTTTTATTATGTTCTCAAACTACAAATTGTATTTAACTTCTATGTATTCAACAAGAAAATGACAACAGTAATATTCCAATAGTAAATCAACTAGCAGTAAAAGTATTTTGGTAAGAGCAACCATGCGCATATAATGCGTAAAAAGTTGGCATTTAGTCATTTGTTTATTTGCATAGTTCCGTCTGATTCTAAGGCTGAAACAGTAAATGAACTACAAGTTTACAAAGTAGTAAATACACTGAGGAGCTGATTTTCAAAGACGTACAAAATCAGTATTAAGTACACAATTTCACTGCAGATTTCAAAACACAACAACTATAAACCTAACTACCAGGAAAATCTCAAGAAGCAACAGTAATCAAAATTATAATGTCTAGACCCTAAGCTCAGCGAAAAAATCTCCAAAACTGCAATATGTATTCATAGATTTGGCTGTAACCATACAAACAACACACTAGAGAATCTATTTTTATTTGTGCATAATATATAGTCTGTTTCTCACAAGCAATCACTCAAATAACCATCACACCTTACTTTCACCCTAGTAGGTTGCAAACGAATTATTAGGCAATATGTCATTCTACTAGATATGCATATTTACAGTATGCAATTTTCGATTTCCTCGTTTTATGGTTTTCATACTCTACACAATTTTCGAAACAAATGTAAAACAACTGGACTATGACACGGGGCAATCACAAGATTATCCATGACACAACCCCTCTTTTACTTGTCTTCTTTGGTCAATCAAGTCCACACATAATATTTGGATAACCTGGGAGTAAGCTGCCTATATATTTCTCAGTATATTAAATTCCTAACTATGTAGCTATATGTTCTAAAAATTGGAAATTTGTGTTATGGTGTTTAAACCAAATCATATCGTGCTGCCCAAAACAATTTTCCTCCCATGTTTTCATGCAACTACCAGCCACCAAGTATTGAAATACTGTCCTGGTTGCCTTTTTCGCACAGTATACTAGGTCATGTTTATTACAAACACCAGCAATGTAGTTACGCGCACCTTTGCAAACAATCCAATGATACGTATCAGCCTTACTTTCACAGTAAATGATATAACGTACCCTAAGTACTACCACGGAGCTCGCCAGTTCAGCTCTTTTCAGGTCAATCTACATATTGATTGGGAGAAATGTGTACCAGATTAGAATATTTGCACAGTAGTATCAATGAAGTACTATACTTAAGGGGTTGCATATCTGCAATCGTTATCTCGAGATTAATTACACGCTTGGGGATTCTATAACCCCGGACAGCGATTGTACTACATAATGACTTATCTAGGTAAAATTGTAAATACATCTTCATCTATGGCTTTACAAAATTTGCATTGATACCGAAATGATTTTCTAAATGTCGTACGATCAAGTCTTGTTTAAAAATTATGTCCAAATTATTGATTCGGTTTGCCTATGCCTAAAAAAGAATACAACTTTAAGGTTCTAAAAATGCTGCTTGGAAAGTCAAGCCTAGTTCATCGTACGAAATTGTTTATTGTAAAATCATCAAAATTAAAATTAAACGTGTATTATGTCTTTTTTTAAATAGATTTTTATCCACATAAGGGTGCTAAGTACTTAAGAGGTATTGGGTTAAAAATGGTGTTTGCAATAAGCCATGCCTAATTTTCGTATGCCATTATCAATCCAAAGTTTGAAGAATTTGAAGGGAAAAGATTTGCACAGATTCTACTATTTAGTAAAACGCTGGTGCGCACATTA
The DNA here is from genome assembly GCA_001718145.1 of Orchesella cincta. Classification (NCBI taxonomy): domain Eukaryota; kingdom Metazoa; phylum Arthropoda; class Collembola; order Entomobryomorpha; family Orchesellidae; genus Orchesella; species Orchesella cincta. Next base: position 98,194 of record LJIJ01000110.1, on the reverse strand, counting down.
ATATATTTTCTTACACATTAAATGTTATTTCATAACCACATCACCTGAAGATTTGGGATCATCAAATAAAAAGTTGTAGTAAACCGTAAAGTCAGTAAATTAGCAATTTTTGAATTGTCCTGTTATACAAAGCCGTAGCAAATGTCAACGTCTATATGAGAAATTTTAATTTTGTTGACGTTAACTTCTTTGTTTTGATGCCAGAAGCTAAATGGGAACAGTGAGGGCAGTAGTAAGACAGTAGATTAGATGATAATTTATAAATTACGACGAGAGAAATGGATACTTAAAAAGAGGAGTGGAGTGAAATACATGCAGGCTCCAAGTCACCTGGACACTCATCAAAAAATGACGTCCCTTTGCTGACCCCAGCAATGCATATATCTAACTTAGTTTTATGGCAGTCCACGAGCTGTTGTTGACCTTCAACCTCCGACATGACGAAGGGGTCAGTTTGAAAACAAGTACATACATTAGCATCAGTCACCTTAAATTTAACCAACTATAGAAAACCATCCTACGTTTTACTTTACACCCATAAACGGTTCTGTCAAATTACCTAATTCGTTTGCTGTTGCAGTTATTTAATGACCATCATTGGTATCCCATTTGTAGCTAAAGAAACAGCTTCAGCCTTAAACTAATCCTTAAAAATAAATCGTGTGCTAAACATCTAAACTAACATCTAACCGTATAATCTAACCATGCATCACCATTATCTTTTATGTATCTAACATCTAACATTTATTTAACATCCGTTCCACAGACACATTCATTCCCTTCTTAAACGGAATCAACTACGGCTACAAATTTCCAAGCATACTCAACAATCAATCGTAAACGATCACAATACATCATCATCATCTTTGTCATCACACTCAGATTCACACTCATTCATTCTTGTTTTTAAATATTAACCAACAAGTGACAGATTACATACTTATAATACTTAACGATTTTAACGATACTGGTAATAATAATAAAACGTGGATATTATTTAAATATCTTCTACTGGAGCAATTTAATCCAAAAGTGTCTTTCAGAGTTTGTAGAGCTTTAGAATCAAAAGTTAACAGAGTTGCAGGAACATTTAAAATGTATTGGAAATTGTATAAAAGCCAACTCATATTTTATGTATCCTGATAACAATTTTCATTATTGCTTTTAAAGGCTCTAGAAAACTACGGAATAGAGAAAGGAAGAAAGGACATGTTTTCAATCAGCATACATTTTACATAGAATCTTAAACTAACAGTAATATTACAACAGAATGTTTTCAATTGTTCTTTGCATGTAATTTACGTACGTAATGTATTGTATGTCACAGTAATGTATATCTGTAAATTTAAACATACTTCGGTAGTCTTAGTACACACGGTCTTGTCTTGTGTAATAGCCGTATTGTTATTTGTCGAAAGGTTTGAAGACCTAGATTTTTGGTATAGTGATGGTGATGATGGTATGTTCATAATCAAGTTCTTTTTCATTTCGAACAACTATTGTATAAAAATAAAAATCAGTGACTTATCTTTGTTTTCTTAAAGCAAATGGGTTGTTTCTCAAAAAAGTTAACAGTATTAAAGCGATAGACAGATTGTTGTTGAGAGAATGTATTGTAATACAATCACAATACATGAGTACTCCAGTCTCCAACAATTGACCCATGCATGCTTTATAGATGGATTTATAATCAACTATGTATGAGGATAAATTATTATTCAAAATTAAGTGCCTTAGCGAATGAAAATCTTACAATTAGCATGGACCACCGATCCACCCTATAAGAGCAAATTGATTCATATTTACACAATTTTACGGGTTGGAATCGGAAGAACTAACGATAAGAATGCATTGACGCAATTGTAGATGTCGAAGAGTTTAAAATACATCAAATAGCAACTAAACGTTTTGAGCGAAATAAAACCTAAACCTAAGTCTATTATTAAATAAAAATTTTGTAAATAAATGTACGAACAAAATCTCCTAAACACTAACGGTTGCAGTCAATTGAACTATTTGGACTACGTCGTTTGTGACTTTTGTAACGGAGAGTTTGCTCATACTCACCTAGGACACCGAAAGTGTCGTAGATTTCTACACAACCAAATATAGTCTTCAACTAAATGTTTGGATAACCTAGCAAATTATAAATTACAAACGCCTAGAATCCACGAACGTTAATTTGCTGCGGTGGAAGAAATTTCACACTGCATAGCCGAAGAAAGAGAAGACGGATCAACAATGGAGGTAGTTGAAACTTGAATTTGTTCACCAGAAACAATCGGAGCAACTAATGGTGTTACTACTGATAAATGCTTGGCATCACGTACATATGAAGCCGGCAAAGATTCTATTGGAACCTTTCCCCCAGCGCCGTGATTAAGCAGGAGCTTAAAAGCTTCTGGAGTTGAGTTGGAGGAGTCGTCATACCCTGAATCAACAGATATGCAGTCTACAGGCATGGCAATTTCCTTCCTCGGCCCATCTGGACAATTCTCATCTAGCTCAGTTGTTGAAGTCTCGGTTACGACCTTTGGTTTGACTTGTGAGTGGTCACATGCCACATTATTCTCGACGGCTCGAAGGAAACAAGGACTTAAAAATCGACGATCAAGAAGTACTTCGCCGCAAGGACCTTTAAAGATGATGCCGCAACATGTTTTTTCCCTGTAATTTTAAATCCAAATGAATATATGATAATCTATTGATCAACCAGAAAAATACGAGAGACAAGAGAGTAGCTTTAGGAATTCTGTTGCTCACCTTTTCCAAAAGCTGAGATCTAAGAAACTGTTATGAGAAGCGTCTGAGTTTCTCCTTGGCTTCATAGAGGCGTTCCTGTTAATTTTAGTATTTGCAGTAGAAGTCGTGTTAGTTAATTGTTGATTAGACAATGGCCGACTGTTGACCGAGTCAAGTGATGTTTTCACTCGTCGAGGTCTTGTGGAGTTGGTGAAAGAAACATCATCATCTCCGGCTTCACTAGGAGTAGGAGATGCTGCCAGACTTGAGTGATAACTCCCACTTTCGCTTGAAATACAGTCCACTGAAAAGATGAAATGAAAATGATATTTATTTTGCAAAAATTCATACAACTTACTTTAGAAACAATGTGTACGCATTTGTTCTTACATTGCACGTCGTCACTACAACCTGATGGACTGTGTTCTCTTGCTCGCCCTAAGGAATTTATGTAAGATTCCGAAGGGCTTATGTGCTTCTTCATTACGTTACGCATCTTGTCCGTTAAGTCTATTGATGTTGCCTTCACCTTTGCAATACCTCCAATACTTGCGGTAGGTTTCTTAACTTTGTTAAGTTTGGATATCGGCTTACTCCCGTGACCAGCTCGGGCGTCCACAACCTAATTAGAGAATGCAGGAGGTGAAAGTTTTATTAATACCGCTGACTCGTAAGAAGTGCATGACATTTTGGTTCCAAAATTCAATTGCCAATGTTCCATCAAACTAATGGGATTAATAATTGGATACTATGAATTACATACATGATGCCAATTCCTTTGGGAGCCTTTCGGCAGCTTCTTCCAACGCTTGACCAGCAGCACACACGCATTGCAAATGTCACCGGTTCGACATTCGCTTAGTTTGAAACATGCATAGAAATCTCCTTCATAACGTCTACTATCGGTAAATCTTGAGCTGAAAAATTGAAAAAAGTCATGTCATTGACGTACATTTAGGAACTTCAAGAAGCATACAAACATGAATAATGATTATAAAATGTTTCACAAACCTGCTAGACTTAGCCCTGCATATACAACAGCCCGACGCGGAGCGATAAATTCTAGGTTTATGAAAACTAAACATTGTACTATCATCAAAATGTGCGTTTTCTTCGGGTTCTTTTCTTTGGTTGTAAAAACATGGATGACTGAATGGCTACGGGACTATGTTTCCTTAGCTTTACGCCAGCACTTCAGTTCCACTTCTCAATTTTGGTTACTAACTCACAGTTCCATGAACTGTGTTTCTCCTTTCTCAGTGCAACAAACTTGTGACGTCTTCAGAAATCTGTAATAAAAAAGTCAAACCTTTGATTAATATCACACTAAAATTGTCACCTTATTATTAAGACCAGCAAAATTTTGATACTCTATATTTTTCACTAAGTTTTGTAGAACTAACACCAATTTTCCGGAAAGGTGTGCTTGAAACACTATCAATATGCTAACACAGCGGGTGCATCCCTGACACTGCATGAATTTCACCGTTGTTACTGTGTGTTGCCGTATTTCAGTAACAATTTACAATTTTATGGTACGCAGAATGATATATTAATCATACTACTGCTAGAACATCCCTCTATCATGTGGTGCTTAATGCAAGTATTAAAATCTGGTACTTATTTCGCTCTTTCCTAAATGCCAAATCTCATTAATCATCGTCAAGTATTTGAAGGTATTCACGCATATACATCATTTGGGTGAGACGTTGAGCATTTGTATTGCATTGGCATCAGAAAGGGGACAATATGCTCATGCACGACTTGAACAAATCCATCTCATTATTGGTTTTGTACATACACTCCTCAATAGTCTCGTAAAGACAACCTTTTTCCTGTGTATAGCCGTTAAGCATTGAAATCCAATAACGTCAGTAGACAACAAAACAAAAATATTATCTGCATAAGTATGAGCACGTTGTTGTACATTTCATTGCATCACACGTGCATTCAGCAGACACTTTAAGTGCGTATACAAGCCAAAATAACTTTAAAGTAAAATGAGTTTGGTCTTATCTGATTACACCATATATAACTGCTTCAGCAAAATTGTGTGTGAGTGGGAGTCAGCTACATATTGCAGGCTATAGTTAGGAGAACCTTGAGAAGCCATGTCAAATTTTTAGCTCTCTCTCTCTTCCCTCTTTCGTCACTCAGTATAGTAATTACCAAGGTTTATCAGGGATATAATACTACCACTTTAAACAATGTCTTCCGTGTTTCGATAAAATATCAGTGTTGTATACTGTCGACTACAGATAAAGCTGATAACCTGTCATTCTCAACAATCTAATCTGATATTATATTCCTTTCTTTAATGTCCAAAGAGGCTAATTACTCTCATTATCATTATGAAGTGATGAACACTTCATATATGTATTTTAATAGTTTAGGAGTGGCGGATAATACCAATGAGACAATACACTCAATTGGGTATAGGGTTGAAAACTGTCAGAGCAGTAAATTCACCTGCTTCGTGTGAAATACTTCAACCCAAGCCTGACTGTCTTTCTGTTATCAACGTCAGCCAACATACTAGGCCAAGTTCGAATCAGTCATATCTCAGATACCGTTTCTGACGAGGTTATGGTTCGAAAAGCAAACATTCACATATATACTTGTACAGGTCAGTAAAAGCCAAAATATGAAATGGGTGATTCCCTTGTAATTAGCAAACCTTCATTGTAAAAGGCAAAATATGAGTTATCCAAAGTGCCAAATGAACTGCGGGGTAATATGTACATAAATTCCTGCCAAATGGATCAACCAGCCGCCCATCATATAGCAAAATTCCCCATAAATATGTAATTACAGCATGAAGGTTTATAAACGTAGCAGCCAGCACTACATTACATTTCCTGTAAATAAAAGTCGCATTGTGCAAGGCCACATTTTACAGAGTAAGATGTAATAGCAGCACCCAACACTATTTATGGAACAGGGAGTATACATTCACCACAGTGCGGAAAAATATTCTAGTTCTCACAAGAAACCTTATCTCTACAGCCTAGAGAGTTTTGTGCTGATTATACTTGCTCGACAGAACCAACCACTATTGTTTAGTGTAGTCTAGCCTTCCGCATAATGGCATCATGCTATCGGCATTCGCTATGAAACTTTCATACGACTTGGGAGTATTTGCATTTCTCGGACTCGAAAATGCCGACTTGCAGTTTGCACGCTGCTGGGTCGCACGACCACCTTATGAAGTTTTTGCAGAGGCATAAACTAGCGTCTACAGGAATAACTTATATGTATGAGTCGTCTACTGGTTAAAGAAACTAGGTCAAGCAGCAGTTGAACGGATGCCGGATAGCTTTCTTTCTGGGTCGTGCAAATGGTCTATAGAAGATGAAGTAAAATGAAGAGAAACACGATTCAGAGACAATGCTGCTCCGAGACCTTTATCATGTTGTGCAAAGTCTGCCTGTTCCACAAAATAAATTAACAGTAGAATTCTCCATCCGCTGGAAATATATTGTTTGCATTAGAAACACCTAGTTTTAGGCTGCAAGACACAATATTTACTCAATTTCTCTAGTGGAGGCGTGTACTTAACAATTTCAGACCTTTCACCAACTGGAAAAGTTAGACCAAAACGACGGTAGGATAATTTTAGTCTCGGCCTCTGGAAAATCTCTCTCTCCTGACTAAACCTTTGCATCGAACCGGCAGAATAACGCATGGCAGGTTCATTCTTTGAGGAAGACGAAAAGCCATTGCAATTCCACTTTGCAGCAAAAATAGAATGAGATTCTCCAAAAATACTTGTGCGTGCACTTTGGAAACGGAGGTGGTGGCGCTGATGGTGGTATAGTGGGATGTGATCCCAAAAATGGATTTCCCTGTCTGTGCAAAAGTTACCAGCTGCATGAGATGAGGCTTTTGCACAAGGATTTATGCGGTTGCGTTGAGATTTACAGACAATTCCACACATTATATGATGAGAGGAGAACATCGTCAAAGAATGAAAACCCGAAGCCTATCCTAACGTTGGAAATGGATAGTAGCAGCCTCAAGTCAACACAGAAGCGACAAAGCTCTACACCATAGTGTTCTTACGTAAAAAGTCGTTTGGTCCTTCCTTCGTAAGTAGGTCAATCTGTGAACGAACCAGGTTTGGTAGGTATTTGTAAAATATGCTCCGCCATTGCACTGGCTGAAAAGCTACAAGCACTGCTACATGCAGTGCACCATTTTTTTGAATTATCTCGTGCTGAAGTGGAGATCAGCTTGTAATCTTTATACTGGGTTTTCACGAGACACCGAATTTTCAGTTCATACAACCCAAGCTAACCGATCGGTTGGCCTACATGTGATCATTTCTTTAGTTTTGCAGGTAAAATTATAGTATTATGCTAGATATGGATAATAGTCGTAGTTACTTCAATTTGTAAGAGGAGAATGATTGGTCAAATAACTTTACGTTTGGAAGGCATGCAGTTAGTTGACAGCTAAAAGCGCATTGTAATAAATATAACGAAAGTGAACTACTAATAACCATTGGTAGAATATGGATGGAGCAATACCAATGACTAATGACAACTATTCAACTTGCTATCTTATATATTCCAGTTTTTTTTGGGTCAGATTGCGTTGGTATTCAGCTAGACCAAATGCCGCTTTGGACTTTGACAATAAAATAGGAAAATCATATTTTGGTTTTTGTTTTAAAATGCTTTCTTTAGAATACACATGGATATAATATAGATATATCTAAATTGATCAAAAGATTTTATTTTTCGACGGGATCAAACTGTTCCGAAACGAGACAGCAACCCCAATTCAATACTTCAGCTGCATAATAGAGTTTGATTTTCCCGGAAGGAGTTTTTAAAAGGAACGAGATGTATCATTAAATAAAATGTTTCTTGCTGCTGGAAGGGTTCAAGCACTCGTAAAAGCAAAACAATGCAGTATTCCGCTTGGACCCATTAGAGTGGAACACGTGTGAGGAGATGAAGATGTACATGTTATAACTACGGCTGGTAAAATGTCTGTGATATCAACATTCTACCTTGCTCGCACAAGGAAAATTTGTCTCTACAGAAATACCGTTGCGTTGCGTGGTTTTTCTTTTTGTCAATGATTCTATTTCCATTTGTGGAACTCACACAACCTGTGTGTTTAGGTACACAGACGAGATATGTACATATAGCAGAGTAGAGCTTAGGACTTGAGTCGGTTTTGGTTGTTCCGACTACTGTACGATATGTTTCTATGTACATGCATGCATACATTTGATAGTCCTAACATGAACTCGCAGATCATTATGGTACATGCACAAAGGGCAATAATAGCACCACTATTACTGCCACCACGAGTAAACCAGCCTTCTAGACTTTCTTCTAGTTTAGTATACTTTGCTCCCGGGAAGTTGGCTACGCGATGCATTAGAAGAGGAGAATGCGAGATTCAACATCACGACTACAGGAAAAAGGGAGAAGAAAAGGGGAGCAATAAACTCGGTTGGTTATTTTCAGGGTTTCATATATTTTACAAAAGATAACTGCACAAGAAGAAGTGGAAAGCTGGATGACACGTGCACGTGGAGGCTTCCCCTTCCTTGAATCAAACAGAGTTTTGACAACTGGATTCTACTCATTTTGCTAGTCCTGCCGTTTTATAGGAACAAATGAAAAGCATGCTCAAAAATCATATAATTCAACTCTCTACATCTCATATGATCTCACACCAACTTCAGCTTGTTGGGGTTGCTGCATCGTATAGTGAACTACCAATGCCGTTCAGCCATTGGAAATGCTTTCAAGAAAGATTACGTGAGCTACTACATACTTCAGATGTCATTGACCTTGGAAGGTAACTTGTTGGGGTTTCTCACTGAGAAACACAATCCTTCTCTCGATATCTCCAGCTTTCCTTTAACCAGATGATAAGATAGCTAGCGGCTTCCTAGATGGAAAATTTTAAAAGCAATTTCCCAATTTTGATTGAGCTATTAATGTACTTTCGACTATGTGGTTGTTGTCTAAACCAACGAATCTCTGTTTTGGGAGCTTTTAACGATGGGCTTTCTCATGTTTATCTTCTCTTGCTACCAGTTTTGTAGCTGCTTGTTTGTACTCTTTCTCGTCTATCCAGTTTCCCATGCTTGCATTTATTGAGATCGGTGACACGTGTACCAAGGAGGAGATACATCAACATGCAAGTTTTACTTTGAAAAAATTCCATTGCATGCAATGCATGGCGTAGGACTAGGATGTCTCATAAATTTTCCAGGATATGGTTAGTCATATGGACTGTTTCCTTGGAAGGAAACATGGATTTTCAAATATTAGCCTTCACAAAAGCTATTAGAGTTAATGACAGGATCAAAAATGCTTCTTCTGAAATAATTACTTACAGGATGTTGCCAAAATACATGTTGGAAAGAATATTGAAATACTAATAGGTGTTGTGCTACTCGTTTAATTACTTTAATCTCATTTAAAATCAACTGCTGGTATTATCATTACTACATAAAGATAGCGGAAACATACCCTTTAGTTTGGTATTTAGAAAAGGAAATGTTATGCAAGTAACTAGGCATATTCAGTTCAGCAGACCGGTCGATCGCGTTGCATCTGGCTGGACGTATAATGCAAGGAAAAGTTTTCCTACAACCGTTTCGCAGAACTGGAACAGGAGAAATGTGGAGACAGAGGAAGCAGCAAGACTAAATGAAAACATGAGGGGAGAAGCGATACGTAATCGGCGGTTCCACAAATTTGGTGTGTGGCTCGACAGCATGGTAGAGTAAGCTTCGTTTTCAAGATAGCATGGATAATGTGTGCGAACGCCCTTGATTTGCCCAAGTCATGGAGACCGTACCGCCACTACCGCTTGGATAGCGGTGTCAATGACCCTGAGCTCCCTATATTACTCTTTCCCTTTCCTCAGTCGACGAGACAGACAAGAGTGAGGCACGCGAGCTCAAGTATTCCACATAAAAGAGCCACCACACACGGTTCCAGCGACTAGCACTAGCAATGCAGTGCTGGTGTTACTACATATACGAATACAGCGACGAGTTAACGAAGGGAATAGGAAGAACGAACGCATGTAGCATTCTCCTAACCGGAGAAATTATGAGAGAAAAAGGTTGCCGGTTGCTCGCTGAAGGGGAGATGTTTCTTGATTTTATATATGGACCGTGAGTCTTGCATGTAGTAGCACACATGGATCTCATATACATATGTGTATACATACATAAATACATTTTTTGCTCACTATTCCTGGATATTGTAGCACATCAACTTTTTTGCCGGTCTTTAGGTATATTCTCTGTGCACTTCTTTCTTGAAAACGACGGGCTAAGGCTAAGCGTAGGCGAGCATGAGGTTCATCTGAACTCTTCTCAATTTCCATTTGTGCAGTATTAGGTAACGCGTACCAACGTTATGATTCTCCTCTTAGTTCATGGAGCACACAGTGTGGGTAGGATTGGAGATAGAAGCAAAGAAAAGGTCTGCTAGTCCCTGCTACTACTTTGCAGAGGGTATATCGCACAGCTAAATTTAAGTTAACAAGGTTCCCTTATGCAGCATGTCATGCTAAGTCCGGAGACGCAAAATTAGTTTCTTCATGGAAAACGGAAAGCGCTCATTCGGGTTTCAAGGAATTGTCAAGCATTGCTCCCCGAATCAATTATGTAGGAAGAATTGAGACACTGACGTACGTTTACTAGACGGAGTCATTTTTGTCCGGGTTTGGTGAAACTCAAATTCAAAACGTAGCGTGGGTGAAATGCCATGACCGATTAGTATCCAAAGACTATTTTCCCTGACGGGGCAATTATTGCATAATACAAAAATGTGGCATAATAATATGAGCATTAGTGAGCAACCCGAACTTCAATATTGATTGACATGTAAATGATGGATTGTCTAAGCAGAAAAACCACTTCCTCTACCGTATCAAGAGGTTCTCTTCTAACAAAATAACACACATAATATACTTTGGTTTGGTAAATTATGCATTAAGAATGTTGTTGAAATGTTTGAATGGGATTTCTGAACCCAATCCTCATATTAACAGCAGACTAAACTATTCCGTATTACACATTAAAAACTCGACGACAGCTGATGATGTAAAGAGTGATGAATCATGCGTTTGCTCTGAAAAACTCGATATTATAGTCAGTCCCCATTTGTACAAACACACCAGATTTTACAAGAAAAAGTGAGTTTGTGGTCAGTGCTTTGCCCTACGCAATATAATAATAAAATATAAAGAAAAACTTGAATGTTTGAGGAGAAACGTTGATAATAATAATATGATTTCTCCTTCCATCCATCCAACCACTGTGGTGGTTCCGACTGTTTCGAGAGATCGAATCTGTGCACACTAAACAAATCCAAGCATGACCAGATTTCTTGCGTTGGTTGATGACTGGTGAACGAACAATGCCAATGCGCCCAGAGTAACTTTTTTTGCAGGTTCTCTGTGTCCATGGAATGAACGACCATGAACCGATGACGACGGAGGATGTGAATGCTCTTGGCTGGTACAAATGCTACAGCTGTGCTGTGCCTGGTTCTATCCTGAAGCTACCTGGTCAACTCACAGGTACTCATAATGATAGCTTATAGGCAGACACACATGCATGTATATTATATGCTCCTACATTTAATCAACATAGATCTGATGAAGAGATAATTCATAAAAAAATGAACCAGCTTTTTGTAATATGTATCTCCATACGGTCCTTCCCCTCCGTCAAGTGATTACGTAGTGGTGTTGTGTAAAAAGCATACAGACAACACACACTCACATGCAAAAAGAAATTATGTGAAACCAACGACATGCGATGAACTCTCTACAGTGTGCTAAGGGGATGATGTTTCGATCTCAGTTTCATTTCATCCAAAGAAGCAGAGAAGACGAAGGTGGATGTAAATAGATAATAGTATATCATCACCATCTAACTACTTCTTTCTTGCTATGAAACTTGAGTGTGAATAAGTGAACAAAAAATGAGTTGAGGGCGAAAGAGAAAAAAAAGAGTTGTTCGACACAAAAGAAGTAGTAGGTTACTTCAGAGTAACCACCTTTTCGGTCCGAAACAGATAAACTACGAAAGAAACAAACTTGCATTGGGTTTCGGAGGATGTGGCTAGGCCTGCAGGCGATACATCATGGTGAACTGAAGCATTTGATTCTCAATTATACTATACTACTGGTACATGATACTTTTTGCAGAATGACACTGCTTCTTGGGCTTCAATTATCTACAATATTCAATGCATCGTGCATGCGTTACATTCGGAACAACAACCTTTTCCATTTTAGCAAGTTTGCAATGATTCAATCTCTGCTCCAAGTCATATAAATTTGCTTGCCAAAATTAAAATTGCTTGATTTTTTTTTCAACATTTCCTTTCCCATTGGAGCTGCATAATAAGCTTTGTATATGTACGTAAAAATGGCTGTATTCCTTAAATGAGCATTTCTTACATTAGTATACACTTGACTGATTTTATCATCTGATTAATTTATAATGCAAGTCAATGATCGAATTGACAGGTACTTTCGATTTTAAAATAGCATCAATTGATTTATACATCATCAAGTTGCAAAGCAACGCAAACGTACATACAAAGCTTAGCTTGCATAACGTTCATATCAATTTCTGTCATGCTGAAGGAGAACCCTACCACACCCTTTCATTCATTTTCATTACAGTAAATGTAATTTTTTGCAAACAAATACACGTGAGTTGGTGCAGCATAAGCATGAAAGTTAACTAATATAGTTAAAAGGTTTGTGCATATCCTGAATGGGTATGGAACAATATGAAAGACGTCTCATATGAAGTTAATCTTTAAATAGGAAATATAATGTTGAAGTTGCAAAAATTTATTTATAAATTCAAGCCAATAATAGCAGATACAGTTTTGAGCGTGATATACCTTTCAGCGCATGCTAAAGTAGTGTATTGATTTCGACCACGACCACCAACCAAAACGCTTTTTAGCAGGTGTACTCAACATCCCTAGTAGCTTGTGCAGCCTGTTTTTAATGATTCTACCAAATGTGTATGTACTTGCCGTCAGTGAAATAATAAATGCAGATGTGGGGAATCGAGAAGAGACATAAGATAAGTGAAAAAATTCTTGCAATAATTGGCTACTGACTGTAAATGGCTATGATCATGATCATCACTGACCGTCACTGATATTGATTTTTGCGAACTCAGCCACTATCACCAATATAGGCTTGTTTGCCTTAGACTTATGTGCACAAGTTGTCTGCGGCACGTATGAGTATCACGCGAACACGAATGAAAGTGTGTGTACAAGTAGTAAATTCCAACATATCTGAAAATGTTGCAGTTTGAGAGACAAGACCAAATTCGAAAGTAAAAATTTGTGGCAATCAAGATTATAAATTATTAAGTATAAATAGTGTAAATATGAAAAAAATATTATTTGGTAGAGACTGTTACCTTTAAAAAAGTTCTTAGACATCATGACTGATGCTAGGATGCACATTATTTAATTATTGCTAGTAAATTAAACAAATTGTTAAGAGATAATAGATGTATAATTATGCGTTCACGTTCAAATTGCAATCATGCTGAAAATAAATATAGGTAGAGAAATTGGTTTCTAAAATTTGAAATTTGCAAACCATAAGTTGGAGTAGTAGTACATAGTACATATTAAAGACATATGCTCACCCAATAAAAATACAAGGAAGAAAAGTAATGAATACAGGGTACATTCCAAGAATGGAACGAATACTTTGAATGGTGGAAGCTGGAATCAAGTTTCACGCAAGTTCAACCCAGCAACCGATGCGAAGCGAGCACGGTTGTTGCAAAATATATCATAATGCATATGCACTAATAATACTATGAGCTTCTATAACGGTTGAGCAACAGCAGACGAGTAAGTAGCGAATAAGGATGTGTTTGAATGGTAAAAGATTTCATTACTAAACTGTCTGCATGGTTGACAATTGCAAAATTATTATCAAATCCCAATTTTATGGTGACAAACCAAGAACACATGAAGCGACGAGATAGTAAAAATAGCTAGTGTGAAATACCGAAATAAGCTAAGAAATGACATCATTTTGGATTAACCAAAAATTTACAAATCTAAAGTTGTGTAGCAATAAACCATCTACGCATATAGATATATCCGTCAGCGGGGATGGGTGAAATTCAAGTAATCTTGTTATTTACTTCCCAAGCCAACTTGCAGACAGACAAACAGTATCCTGCTACACACAACCCAGAAACAGAGACACTTCCGCAACTTAACAAGTGTTTCACAGCGAATAAATAAATAGTAATATTATTACAGGTAGCGTCAACGGGAATTAAGATGTACGCCTAGATTTGCATATTTTATAGGAGAAAAACTAGCAGCCGCTATAAAAAGCAAGTATCATCATCATCTTGAGATTGCAACTGAGTATTTAGGTTTGTGGGTCACATCTCTTCACGTTCAAACCCAAATCACTGTCGGTCTACAGCGACTTTATGCATTACAGCGCTACGCTGCTCTTCACTGATTCACTGCAATGGAAAAGTAAAGCTTTGCGATGTAGTAACAGCGGCAGTGGTAGTGCATAACATAACAGTAACACTACCACATAATAATACATACATGGTCATCATCACTATCATCAGGAGTATCGCGTTATGTGAAGAGCATCGCAAATGAATCTTTTCGTTGAGAGAGCATATTGAAGTATAATGCCTACATTAACAAACATTCGCACACTCTTTTGCCTTCCATTCATTCATAATGTACACACATTCCTTCCTATAACCTACAGACAACTATCTCTTTTCATTGTGATGAGAGCTTGAAGTTGTGTGTGCAAATATTTTTACATGTATAAAACTTCATTAAGTTGCCCTTTAAATTGATTGGCATACATTCAGTCAGAATGACGAGGAGTTTATCTCTTCTTGGTTGTTGGTGACGAAATTTGCACATACGCATATTTGTCCACCATCAATGTATACAGTTGGGGACTCTGTGTGTGGTGCAATTCATGCGACTGCTGCTTAGCCGTGTTTTTCTTTCCAACTCCCTTCGTAATACGGGATAATTGAATGGATTTGTATTGATATTTCATTGGCCTTGTGAATACAATGGTTTGTAAAACAGGATATATTTACAGACCAAAGTTACATAGAAGGTTTTAATTACTTTCCTCTTGCCTTCACACCTTGATAGACAACTCTGCCTATTGCGATTTTGCAACACCTTTCGAATAACTATGCCATCCCATGATATAAGCCACAATTAGAAAATGAGATGATTTTTTCAACGACCTACTTTTCGCATCTGCTAACGTCTTGACCTAACTAAATACCGGCATTCAACAGTACCTACTTGTCTGCTTTAATGCTTGAAACACTGTTATTACTTGATGGTCAATGTGCAATTTAAAATGTAACCAATAGCAGCTTGGTCCTGTTTTGAATTACCAACTAATAAGGGATCCGGGATATGATATGCGACAATTGCCACTCCAATCAGCTTAACACAATAATTCCTAGTTTAATATAAATAGGTAATGATATTTTACTTACATGGATTCTCTCACAGGATTAGTGAAACTATCCTTTGGTATCACTTTCAAGGACGAAAGGTTTATTTAGGTATGGTTTTTAAACAACTTTCAATTTGGTAATGAACAGTTCATAGTCAACAATCACTGTCACAAATGAACTCAGTTGCATCACTTCACTGACTGTTTCTTTCCCTTCGGCTTGGCAAAGTGTGCCAGAGTGAGTATGCCGAAAACTCAATATTATATTATGATTGTGTCACCTCTTACTTTTACTTTCGATTTCAAACATCAAACAAACCGGAAATGGGTCAAGTGTCAAGATTTACAAAAAGATGTGCTTCATTGTGAAACTCAGTGAGAGAGCTCTTCAAGCTAGTGTACCAATACCCTCCGAAGATTGTGCCTGTCTGGTGCGGCACCAACAGAATCCGCTTCCTTTCTCGACCCAAACCAGCACAATGCATAGCATCAACCACCAAAACGCCAATAAGACGAGAGATGAGTAAAACAAGTCGCTTAATGGTGTATATAGCCACCACCACAGAAAAGCATGCAGATTGCTAGCTAGCACTGTAACATGAAGCTCTACGTGAAAGAACGAGAGGTTCCCCTGAGAAGCATCGTAATATTGCATTGGTGTAACGAATGCTACAATACAGTATGCGGCGTGATACAACCCTACATGTAGCTTTTACAGGCATGGTTAACATACACGCTCTGTAACATGCCATGCCATGCCATTCACTCACAATCAAATCATACCTTTTGGGTTTATAAACCCAACGAAGCAAAGTGTTGAATCTAACGATGCCAGTCCGTTATACTTAAAGGTTTTTTCCACAGTTGTATGACCAGAACATTATAGTTGAGGTTGATACAAGTATCTCATTTTTTAAGCAAACTCCACCCCAAAGGGAGCCCTAACATACCCTTTATCAAAGACTTAAGGACACGTACATAGACTCATCCCTTTATAGTAATCCCACATGCGAGGGACAAGAATAAACTGTCAATATCAAGCTTATCCCTTCGAAATGTTGCACAATATGGAATTTCTCATGAACAGAGGACGGAGCAAAGGGTACACGGAGAGAGAAGTACTAGGGTACATTATCTTCCTGGCATTATGTTGAACCAGGCTCTAGTTTAAAGGGAAGAAAAAACACGAGCATGAAATTTCTAGGGTCTTGTTTTCACTATCCAGTAGCTTCGGATTTTTCTTTCCATGTGACTACGTGACAAAATTCATGCATATGCAGTATCCCATCGTGAGCTAAAGCAACAATTACTTGAGTAATGCAGTAATGTAACCAAGCACATGCGTAAAAATCAGTTCAATATTAAAGCATGCTCAAGTATACATATGACATAAAACTTCAAAATCCGAAACCCGTAAACCGTGACTTATGATGACCATCTAGCACAAAATACTTGCTTCAACAGAGCATTTTCAATGACACTTACAATTATCATGTTGCATGACACTACTTTTAAAGTTATAACCCATCCAACCTGAGACGACAAAATTTTCTTTGAAACCACAATTATGAAAACAATCCCTCTACTTATGCATAGTCCTAGTGTATTATATTTTATGTATTATAATATGTTTATTGCTGTATATATACTCATTTAAGAAGCACAAAAGTAAAATAGGATATGTAGATAAGGTGATCATTAACAAATTGCACTCTTAATTGCATTAATCGAACCGCTTTCTGTAAAATGGGTTTGATTGGGCGCAAATTATCCGGTTTCATAAATGATGCTTGTCGATTCGCATTGTCTAAATATAAACGTAGATGTGGAGTGTATGTCTACCTGACGCTTACTAAATTGACAGTTGAAAATTTTCTTATCATTGAACGTGATTATGCAGAAATTGTAAAGGGGTTTTATAGTAAAATGCTGACATATTACACTTTCGATTGCAACTATGTATTATGCAGGAAAGTGTGACTTCATTTTCATAGCATCACCTTTTGTCTAGCAAGTAAATAAGCATGCCTTATATGTTACCGGCAATTATCAATTAAGAATTTTACAACAAAGCCCGCAAAGTAGTTTGTCTTGCCATTGAATTAAATCCGTAACTATTAAAGTCAATCTAACAGAAATTTAACTTATGGTTAGTATGAATATCTACTTGTTTCAAAAATAATGTGATTCTTTATGCAAACTAATCGTGTAGAGCCGGAAAAAGTGCAATAATGATGAATAAGAACACGAACAATTTGAATTTACGCATAGTACAAACGATATTATTTTCAGAGAAAATTTACACATATAGCATGTTTTGACTTTTATCACTCTACTACGACTACATCTTATACTTAAATACGTTACATCACAAAACGGAAGAAAATAGATATGCAACTTGTGCGTTTGTCGATTAGATCAGCAAATTGGCGGATTATCTTCTGCTGTTTGTATTCACACACAGTTTAACTATACGACTGCATTAGTTTCTGGAGGCAATCTTGTTTTAATTACGTAATATACATAAATACATACAATCAAGTTTCAGAATACAGTACAAGTGTAATAAATTAGTAACTGCGCACAAACAAAATCCTATAGTTTGATGCTATTTATACTAACTTAGTAAAGCTGGGTTACAACTAAATGCATTGATATTTTTCCTGCTGCGGCAACATCAGCAGGAATTCAAGCGTTAAAATACGGTGGACATTTGGCTTAATATAATACAAAAGGAAATAGAAAAAATGGTATATATATTAAAGTCCCGTCAATTAGTAGTTAATTTGATTGAAAGATCTGATTGCCATTTTTTTGTACAATAACCAATAAAATACGAGTACACACAAATGTTGAGATCTGAGTAGACTTTTAAGCGAGTAACACACTGGCTAAACATACACATGAGTAAATGTTTTAATACCTTAAATAACACCCATTAAATGGACTTTCTGAACTAACAACAGTTAGTAGAGACTAGTTTTCTTCATAATTCGGAAGAATTCGTCCTGATTAACTGCACCGTCCCCATCTGCATCCGCTTCGGTAATCATTTCCTTTAAGAATATTAAGAAACGAATGAATTAAGTAGACTCAGTCTGTTAGCACCTCACAAACTATATAAATAACTTACCAAAATCTCCTCATCATTCAACTCTTCACCGAGTTCACTGGCAATCTGCTTTAAATTCTGAAACGTAATCAGTCCTGTGTGATCCTTATCAAACAAGTTGAATGCTTTCTGAATTTCATCCTTGCTGTCCTTCTCAGCTAATTTCATTTCAATGACGGTTAAAAAGTCGTTGAAGTTTAAACGCCCTGCAAGTCAACATAAGCATGAATTTAAAGAAAACTATTTATCGTCATACAAGAACCTGTAAAAGGTTTTTATTTGGAACGTAGATATTACCTGAGTTACTTTTGTCAACTTTCTCCAATATCTTCTTGATATCATTCTTCCTAGGTTCGAATCCCAATGCTCGAAGAGCGACCTGAGAATTTAAAAATTAACATTTTACAATTCATTCGTGCTATTAAATAGTAATAATTTATTTATAAAATACTAAAACGTCCAACATTCACCTTCAAATCCGACGTAGCAATAGAACCGTTTCCATTACGATCGCAGTTCCTGAAAGTGTCAACAACGTCTTTCTTCTGTTTGGCAGTCAAATCTGTTTTGCTTTTCAGTACGGCTTCCATCATTTCTTTGTCAGTCCTAAAAGTAAAAATGGGTTGGTTGCAGTTTCATACAATAAGTTAGGAACGTAATGGTACAGACAGAGTAACGATTATTTTGGAATCCAAAACTTACATTGGCACGGAAGAAATATTGGCTCGTCTAGCCAAACGTGACTGTTGAGAATTTTCCTGTGAACTTTCTTCCAACTTGGAGTTAGCCTCCTTGGTTTTGCTCTCAGCAGTAGCCTTTCTAGTTGACCTCCTTGTGGACGGACCGGTCGTTTCATTTTCAACTTCAGAAGGATCCTGTTATAAAAAACATTGGATATTGGCCGGGACTGAATTGAACATCTTGCATATGAAAGTTAAACAACTTATGACTAGAAAGAAACTTACCATTATATAGATGAGATTAGTACGTCACGTTTCAAATTTGAATTGGAAGATCAAGTTTCCGTGGTTGATTGTTAACGGATGGCTACTGATTTTCACTATGGAAATACTCTAAATTCAAGCACATATTCTGATATTACGTTCCAACATTAACAAGTTGAA
Source organism: Orchesella cincta (assembly GCA_001718145.1). NCBI lineage: Eukaryota > Metazoa > Arthropoda > Collembola > Entomobryomorpha > Orchesellidae > Orchesella > Orchesella cincta. The sequence continues at coordinate 78,700 of LJIJ01000110.1, read as the reverse complement.
ATGTAAAGCTACACTGCTGATTATAAATGTGAAATGTGCTCGGACACGGCTTGGCTTTCACAAGTAACAATGTTTACCTACAAGTCTTTCTAATTTTAGTTAACTTCTAAGCTGTTGACGTGCTGAATGAAACAAAATTAAAAATGAACTTAACAGCAACAACAAAAATTATTATAAATGCAAATTGTTGACAGTTTCGTAACCCGGAAGAAGGGTTTGAGGCCAAGAGGAAAATAAACCATTAACTTAGGCTGTTGCCTACTTCTACATTGCAAGTCACATAAACCAGTAGCACAGCTGATATAGATTCCCTAACATTTTCTGACAACCTTCTATGTCTACATGCAAAAAGAATAATGTCAATAGAACATGGCAAGCTCAAAATATGAACCAGCTACCCATGGGCAGTAATTCGGTACCCCTACTCTTGCTTTATGAAAAACGGTGTTCTGGATTTAGAATACTGACATTTTCACCCAGTTTTAAGTGCTACCAAAACTAAATTAAACTAAGGAGATTATTTCAGTGTTCGCCCATTTCTGACAGCTACTCTTCGGTAAGCACAGTTTTCTATAAGGATGATAGGCGCAGGAACCTAATTTTTCTTGAGGGTACCAGGGAGTACAAAGTATTATATTATATATAAACCACATAATTTAAAAGACCTTTCATCGAGTTTTCGAAAATCTGGGGGTACGACGTACCCCGGTTCCTGCGCCTATGATGATGAGAGTAGACCTAACTGAAAAACTGAACCAAAACTATTAAAACGATGATTGAATGTAAATTAATTTACCGATGCTATGACAATAGAATCGACAATCGATGGGTGCAATCTGAGTTCCTACAATCGATGGTTGAAAGCTGAGTTTCTACAATAGCGATTTAGAAGTTTCGTACACACAACACAACAAACGAAAATTCACAAATATTCAGGACACGTTAGACTAAAAATTAACAAAACAAGCACACGGAGTTAAAGTCAACTTAAAATATCAACGATACAATATTTAAAGAAGTCGACTCCCAAAAGCTACAGATAACTGCAACTGGTGTCAGGTCATTATTATTCATTTCAACTCAATGCAATGATTCGAAGTTGAAAGGATTTACGCTTTAACCGACACATCCCAACAGTATTTTTAAAGTAATCAGATGACTTTTCAAAAATACGAACTCGGATGCTTACGATTTTCATCTATCCGGGAGTATGGAATGTTTTCAGAATTTTTTACTGCAGCTACGATGGCTTTACTTGATTAGCGATATATTACTGCATTGCTAATGTAATTTGAACAATAATAAATCTGAGAACTGTCTTTAGCTTGACTTTTTGGGTCGGTGTCAGCCATCAGCCTCAATTAAGTTACTCATTGCTCATCGCCTGCAAAAAACAAAATTTTGTAATGTTTCATTAGCTAATAAACTGTTTTTTATTTTTTTATTTAGGAATTTTAATTTGACAGTAATAGGCATATTTAGTGGTTTAAAACGAAAGTTGTGATATTTTATTTCTTTTAATGTACGGCATATGAATTTGTATTTAGCTTTAACACTTCACATACACTTTTATACACTCGACATCTTCGCTCACAAAGTTTGCTGTGGAGTACGTGTTTTCGACGGGCCAAGTTTTTCTTTACCAAGACACGATCGATTATATGCCCATGTTTTCTTTCACTCGTCTGCTTTTCCAGATTTCTAATACGGCGCACGGGAAAGTATGCGAAGAAAGCTGGAATCAAAGATCCCGTCGTTTTTATTCTAGTCCGGACAACGAGTATACATACTCCGCACACAGTATTTTCCCCATCGAAAGCTTATCTCATGATTGACTTTCATTATTCCAAAATTCCTTGTTTTTTCGCTTTGTAATCGTTTAAAACTTCGTTTTGGAACGATCTACATTTTGTGGTAATTTAAAAAAACATAAAGTACTATTAAAGCAGTCATTTATAGCTTAAAAACATTGTTCACAAAAACAGTTTTTTTTGCGCAGGTGACAGAACAGGGATATTCTATTCCATGAAATTCAATCTGCAGTGAGGATTTTACCGGCTTATTATCATCAAAACCAACTATGAAGGTTTGTTGAAGGTAAGGAACTTTAACAAATAGAAAATATCACTCCAAACGTGAAATAGTTTATCATTTATAGAAAGTAAAGCTGCTTAAAACAAATAACCAAGAGTTTGTGTGGAAATTATCAAGCTGAAAACTTGCATCTTTAAACTTTTGGTTTTGATTTAATTTATAATAAGTGAATAACAAAACAACACAATTCTCCAGATATAGACGGCGAATCCCATTGAAAATCCGAAAAATGCTTACTGGTTAAAAAACAGGATGCTTCTCCAGACATTCGGCAAGTAGACAGACTGAAATGACAAAAATGAGAACTGCTGAATACAGTTAATTGGTAAATCGGACATTTTTTATTGATTGCTGGTTTTCTATGCAGAGGTGGAATAGAATCCTAATAAATGATATTCTAATTGGAATATAGGAACGCCGCAGGTATGCCAGTCGAAGAGGTCGATGTCGTGGAACTGACCAGAAATTTCCACTCCCTTTACCGTGTTTACCATTTAAAGAAAAATGAGCGGAAGCAAAATCAAAAGAGAGACAGGTCACAAAGAGCTAAGGGGAAGCAGAAACCTAAAATACTGGTGGTAATACGTCTAACTTTTTGGAAATACGACATCGCATGAGCAAGAGCCGGTTTATGCTAAGATACATTTATTATTTTTAACTTCACAGACAAGCTCAGTAACCACTAGCCTTCCCCTTTCAACACCAATTATAGAAATTTTGGGGAATTCCTCCATATTCGCTGCTTATGCCAGCGTTAGACAGGTAATACTTCCTTAAAAAGGCCTACAACTCCAGTTTGTTTCACTACAATAAACTCAACTGCTACACTGGTGCTGTTAATAATAATAAACGAAATGATTCATGCATATGTAAACGCTATTTGCAGGTTGTATTAGAGTTTAATTTTGCTGATGCCTCCCGCAAGTGGCTTATTCCATTGGAAGATACTGATACTGAAAATGACAATGCTGGAGAAAGATTACCATCTCCAGTCCCTGTACCTAAGGTTTTTAAATTCAAAAAGATTAACTGTATTGGAAAGTTATTTTACTCAGTTTCTCGTTTATCATCCACGTATATAAATTTAATTTGATAGATTGTTGGGCTCGGACTGGAAACTGTTTTTCAGTTAATACAAGAAAGTCACACGGTACACACAGGACTTTGTGTGAAAGCCTTAATGGCGAAAGCTTAAAAAAGGAACCAATTTCGGTGATTGGTAAGCTCTCACTAATGAACAAATACAACACGTTCTAAATACGAATACTATCGCGTTGAATAAAGGGTCATGAACATGTATTCGTTTTTCTAGATTCTATGTTCTCTGTGTTACTGATTTTATCCAAACACGAAGAAGATGATACTCCTAGCTGTAGCAGCTCATCGAATGCATTTAACTCATTGACATCCGTTGCTACAGCATGCTTAATTAGTCTCGCGATTGCTAGGGGGGAAACTAAGTCAATGTTCCAAGCAATAGCGTCGTTGTTTATGTGTCCTCGAAAGTTGGCTAGTCAGAAACTTAAAGTAAGCTTAGCGTGAAGGCATAAGTATTATACCACACATATTTACCCCATATTTACTGCACTAATGAATTTTTTAAAAAATTATTACAGAATCCGAATATACTGAAATCGGTTCAACGTAGTGCTCAGGCAGTCCTAGTCGGTAGACCTATTCTTCCACAATGGCTGAATCAAGGAATTCCACTAAACTCATGTGTAGACTCATTTACATTATCATTCCCATCAGGTAACTACTTGGGGGCATCTAACAAACTATCCAAATTACAAGTTTTGTCATATACATGTAATTTAATTTGCTAAATTTTAATAGATCCACCAGGTTCTGTGTTCAGTGCAAAATCTTTAGCTACGGACGGTAGGTACCTGTTTCTTCACTGTTCAAGAGGCCTGTACAAAATCGGATCCGGTTGCTTCGGAACTGAAAAAGGAAAAATATACGCTTATAATAACTCGTTCCATACATCAGAGAAAGTTTGGATTGGTTGGGCTAGCGTATGTCAATATTTATATTATTAGAAATTTACTACTTAGATAGTTCGTACCGTACGCATGATTACTATTTTGACAATGAAACGATTTGGTATTTGCAGGGGAAGTTGTTTTGCCGATTAATGAACTCAGCAAACTACATGCTTTTAATACTGGACCAAGTGACATTTGACGTTGTGGGAACTGTAAAAGTCGTTGAAGATGTTAATTGTGCCATGTTTTCTGATGGTGTGTCGATTGGTGCAATAGTTCCTGCAAGAGAGGTAGCATGACTTAAGACTTAATTTGCACTTTTTAAGCAAACTTATTAAGCTTATTTAACACCGTTTACGAACGTCATAGGATGGTTTCATGGCAAGGACAGTATGGATTGATTCAAGTGCAGCTTCACTGGAATCATTCTTTGAGATTAACTTACGCTTAGTCCGGAAATCTGTGGAGATTGCTGGCCCATGTCCGTGGGACAATGATACCCACTTAAGACCAGTTTCAACAGGGGTAGACGAGGATGTTGTAACTATAACTACTGGGAAAGACTTTGCCTTGTTAAGAACTCAACATGGACGGGTATGAAACATTATCACAGTTGTTACTGCAAATTTAAACAAATGTTGTTGTTCGTAATTAATCAATTTAATGTCATCTTATAGATTATGTACTGTGGGAAAGGTGCCAGTCTCGGACAAAAGTCAGGACTAGCAAAATGTTCCAAGTGGCTTGAACTAGGTCTTAGCAAATGTCCTCGGTTTATTCAGTGTGCCGTTGGTCATGAAGGAATTCATTCACTTTTGTTGACTGAAGATGGAACTGCGTACTTTGTTGGAACCCCAAAACGTGGGGAAGATGGGGATCAGGGTAAGAAATATTAAATGTTCTTTTAGAGCTGAATAAAGGTTCAATTCTAGCTCAATTTTGTGAATATTTATTTGATTTGTTCATGTAAAAAACAGCCAAAATACGGAGGGTAGCTAAAGCGTCCAAACCTAAGAAAGTGATTCGCATGGATGGACATGATATCACATTTGTTGCTTGCAACAATGGAACCTCCGCATTTGTCACCAGAAGCGGAGATGTATACATGTATGGAAAAGACACAGCCCATTGTGATTCTGCAAGTGGCTATCTTCTTGGACTTCGAGGAGTTTTCGTTACGCAAATAGCCATGGGTAAAGCTCATAGTGTGATCTTAACGGGAGAGGGAAAAGTTTACACAATGGGCATTAACAACCGTGGTCAGTGTGGTAGAAGCTACCTGCAGTTAAAAGAAGGTTAATTGAAACAATATCCAAATTTACTACAGGCCACTTTCGTGTTAAATGAAAGATTTTGTCCGCGTAGATGGAACAGATGTGTTGGAGGAAGATGATGGGGAATGGGAGGATGGAGCTGTACCTAGCAGCAGTACAGGGGGTCCACCTCCTGAGCAAGAAGGGATGTGCCCTGCAGGTTCGCACCGTTGGAAGCATGAACAATGCATGGTTTGTACAGTATGCAGGGAGTGTACAGGATATGGAAGTGCCTGCATATCAGCGCTACGACCTGACCGAAACCCGGGACAGTAAGTTTATTCATCATTTGGGATTTCAAGCTGTATATGTAAACTTCTAACAGGGATTACATTGTCAATGCTTTTATTATTGTAGAGAGTGCGGTTGTGGGGTTGGTGATGCCGGTTGTGCGGAATGTGGCTCCTGCAGAACGTGTGCAAGGGAAGGTATTGAGGATCAAGATTACCTAGTCATGGATCCTCAAAGAGTTGCGGATCCTGCAGTAGCTGATCTGATTAATTTAGAAGAAGGTATACAACAACATTCATTACTTGAAGAGTTGTCTGTTTTGAAGCGTATAAGTCTAAGCTGTGATTTCTCATTAAAGATCGCGTACTTCCTCATGAGGAATCTCAAGAAAGGCGGAGTGGTGGTGGAAAATCTGGCTCATCTTCCAGCAAATCATCAAAGCCAAAAAGTAACTGGTTGTAATACACATTTAAAATGTATCTCTGGTTCAGGCATACATCGCAGGAGCATTAATTGATTGACTTGAAAATTTCAGATAAAGAAAATTCAATGACTTCATTCCCACCATGTCGCCTTAGTCTTCCGACATCGCATACTATCACACAAATCGCTTGCGGACTTCATCATTCTGGTAAGTGCTTGATTTTGGTTAATACATGCTTTGCTGCAAATTATCTGTTGGTCGTATATACCACAGAATATAAACTATTTGACATTGGATTGCAGTATTTATGGACGCCAAGGGTTCCGTATTTGTCTGTGGTAGCAATTCTTTTGGGCAGCTAGGTCTTGGTGACCTGGCACCTCGGCATACTCCAGTGAAAGTTAGATTTCCCGAAACTAGTATAAAGATAATTCAAATAGCTGCTGGAAGCTACCATTCCGTTGCTCTTGATTCAAACGGGGTTGTGTACACTTGTGGAGCCCATGCGGTGAGTAAAAAACCTTGATGTTTTGCATAAAAATATAAATTTCGCACATAACAATTAACATATTTTAATCGCAGAAGGGACAGTTGGCAAGAACACCAGAAGGAAGTGATGTAGATCCATTGTGGTTTTCCAAAATGAATGCTGTTCAAAATGTTGGAGCGAAATACGGAAGACGGGTGACATGGGTCGGAGCTACTGGGGACTCTACTTTCATAAGACTGGAAGCCAGTTTAATTAGTCAGAAGATTCTGAAAAAGTCCACTGTCACTGCGAATTCTTCTTCAATTAGTACGGCATAAATAGACAATTTAGTCTAGTTAATGCAATAAAGAAGTCAAACATTGTAATATTTTTGTTTTGTACTTTAGTGGTTATACCACCCCTCAGCACTGGAAAGACAGCAACCGTTATAATGATAAACAGGAGGGATGGATCCTGTTCATATTTTGAAGGAGAGAATAACATTCAACTTCCAACGAGTGCGGCCACTCTTGATCCAACTTATGATTTTCTGTGGGCTTTTGAATGGAGAAAGCATACAATGAAGTGTTATAATGTCATCGCATCGGCAGTTCGCAATCCCCATGTTGAAGCCAACATGTGTCTTATGAAACCACCTTACGCAATACCCATCGCACCAAATTCCACGCTTGAAAGGTGGCAAGCTGGAGCTAGTATGCTGGCTTGTATGGACACTCTCATCGCAGCTCATATTCAGGGTCTCTCAGTTCACCATGAGGAACAAGGAGCTGTACCTGTGTTGGCAAAAATGTACAGTCGGGATGACTACTCCGCCGTGTGTCGGTTCGAGAGTCATGGTGGAGGGTGGGGTTACTCTGGCCACTCCATTGAAGCAATTCGATTCTCCTGCGATGCAGACATCTTGTTAGGCGGATTTGGTTTGTTTGGTGGACGGGGAGAGTACTGTGCAAAGATAAAGGCTTTTGACATAGGTCCTGAAGGAGGAGAAGTTGAAGGCGATGGTGAATTATTAGCGGAAACGGAAGAAATTCCTTATGACTGTGGTCCTCGTCAGAAATTTCGAATGATGTTTGAGGATCCAGTTCCTCTTCAAGCTGGACGTTGGTATGTGGCTTGGGCGCATATAAGTGGACCGTCCAGTGATTGTGGATCCAGCGGTCAAAGCACCGTTTCTACAGATGACCAGTCAGTGTTGAAAATGTGCATTTAAATAGTTCTTACTAGGTGTTCTTAGATTGAAAGATTTTGAATGGAAATGGTGGTTGTCTATTTAGGGTCACATTTAGTTTCAAATCCTCCAAGAAGTCAAATAATGGAACAGATGTGAATGCAGGGCAAATACCTCAGATCTTATATAGATTGATGACATCCGATAGTTGTTCGTCGGGAACAAAGTCAAAGCAATCACATGAACCTGCATACCTTCTAACAAATGACTTTGTTTCCAACTTTACTCCAGTAAGTGTATTCATGTTGGTATAGCCCTTTGAATGGATCTTTGGCATAGGTTGTAAGGGCTTATTAATCGAATCGTGATGATTATTTTTGAATATTTAAGGGGAGTGTGCAAGTTCTAATGTCTTTAATACGTTGGTGTTGGGATGAGATACAATCAATGTCTGGGGAAGTGAGGGATTCATTTACCGCAAATTTGATGAAAACTGTTACCTGCTCCTGCCTACGCTTGATAGAATTTAGTATTAATCAAATATATCCATACAAAGGTAATTAAATTCGATTTCTCACACTTACGAACCAGAAGGTAATTCCCTTATACTTTTTTTGCCTCAATTCACTAATATACCTGATTAACTAGGATGTGGGCGTCTTGGGCAAATGGAAAATTTATCGATGGCGGAAGCAATAGCAGATGTACGAGTGATGTTACATAATATGATTTCAGCCCAAAACGGTAAGTCAACCAGAAGTGCGAAAATTCCAATTGTAAACACCACTTATAATATTATGCCTCTTTATTTTGTATTGTGTTTTAGATTCAGATGACTCTAATATCAAGTCCGCCAAAGAAGAAATTGTTAATCAATGTTGCAACACGTTTGAACACTGTTTCCAAGTATTTTATCCTACCTCTGTGCTGAAGTGGGAATGCCTTGCTAATTTCATGTACCTTTACTTGGAGCACGGTCGAAAGTACGCAAGGATGCTTGGCTCGGTTGTTGGAGCGTTGTGTCGGTGTCGTGGGCAACTTCTGGGGATATTTCCGGTGCTTAGCTCAATTGTTAAGCAAAGTCCTGATGATACATGCGTTAGTGATCTTTAAAGTTATATGCAAAAAAATGTCAAAAAATGTATAAATGGTGGACAGGGTTTAGAGTTTACATTTACTTTCTCCTTGTAGTTAACATTTGTTACTAACACGGAAGGGGGCAAACTGAAACAGCCAGCAAATAACCGTGTATTAGTTGGGCAAATGGCATCCAGAAATGATGTAGAAGGGTTTGTTAAGCCTTCCTGGAGTTTTTGGGAAGTTATGCAAAATCTGCTAACAATTATCAATATGGACGAGTCTGCAAAGTATGAATCCATACGTGTTCTCATACACAATTCATCCCTTCTCCTTGCAAAATTGATGGAAGAGCTGGTGTCACATGCATCAGGAGTTTATGTAATACATTTATATTTAATTCAACAATTTTTTAAAATTTCAATTTGGAACTTGCTAATTTTGTTTAAATTCCATCTCTCAGGCTGAGTTGGAGAGTGTCATTGGTCAAATAATTGTAGCAACACCATGTAGGTTTACACGCACCAACCAAAGCAGAACATGGAATACTGGAAATGGTTCACCTGATGCAGTTTGCTTTACAGTGGATCAACCAGGTGTTTCCATATTTGGTTGTTGCATTTACTCCGGGACAGGAACGTATGAGTACGAAGTGGAACTCTTTCAAGAGGTAATTTAACAAATAATGGAATCTTCTTAGGGTTTTCTTTATGCTAATAACATATTATGCCTTCATGATATTTCAACATAGGTTGATGAATTGACTATTGCAAACTGTGACCAACCAAATCCTAAATGGACGGCAATAGAAATTGCCAGGGGAGCTTTTGATTCTGATGAGTGCGTGGGTGATATATCTGAAATACGATTTCCGAAGCCGATTCCAATCAAGCCCGGCATAAAATACGCAATTCGACTAAAAAATCATGGGGGTCGAACTTGTAATGGGGATGGAGGTGTGTCAGTGCTTCGTTGTCCGGATGGGACGACTTTTACTTTTAGCTCATGCCCTCTGAGTTTCAATGGCACAAATCAGATCCGGGGACAGATACCGCATCTGTTGTACTTTCGGTAAGAAACTAATGAGCTTGGTAGCTCTGATAACGTTGTTGTATGAACATGTTTAAAAGCATGACTATCTATTATGAATCAGAAATCCTGACGACTCTGACGCTCGTCAGAAGGCTAAAGCCGTTGCTGAAATGCAAGCAAGAAAGTGTGCGCTGAGAGCATGTACCGCGGTCTTTGAGAACGCAAAAAGAACCATGGAAAATACTAACACACCAGAAAAAATTTCTGAGCTATCGTCCAGTTCACTTGTAACTACATTGTTACCTTCGCTGCTAGCTCATCTACCTCACCTTGCCATGTCAGATCCACGTGTAAGAAACGGCAGATTGAAAATAATACTTTTAGTTTGTATTTGTAGGATTTGTGCAGTTTTTGTATTTTTTATGCTACTCAAGAGTTCCGTTGAGATGCTTCAGCTAATAAGCCTACTTCTACCGCCGGTAACTGACCTGAACAACAAAATGATGTCAACAAAGAAGGACGCTATCGATGACAAGGAAACCATTACTCGAAAATGTTTCGTACCCGAACTCAGTAACCCAGGAACGTATTACTCCTGGGTAGAAAGCGAACATCCTTACAAACCTGCTGTCATTGCACATTACAAGTGAGATTCATCACTAATCCTATTTTCTATGTGGCTAATGATGCACTGTTACATTTACTTAAACAAGCTAGTCATCATTTTGGATTACATTTGCATTCTTACGTTTACTACCGCATTTATAATTATTTTTATCTGTACTGTCTCGCTATGCACTGGCACTGGAGTGCTGTCATTTATTATTATTTATATTTTTTATATTGCACAAAGTTAATGAAAGGTTATCGTAAATATTCTCGTGCTTTATTTACTAACTTGGAACGGCTTATTGTTTACGTATTTATCTCATTGCCAGTCGTTATTTTCGTACCTGATGTACCTGCTTCGAAAAAATAAATTTTAAACTGCTCTTTTGTATTCGTTTGCTTTTTATTTTCATTTTTATATTGGTTTAATTCATGTTCTCCAGCAGCTGAATCTAAATTTATACGATATTTATCATTTAAATTAACCTCATTCAAGACTACATCATTATGCATTATTATTACAAAAAAAGTAAGCCCTAAATGTGTATGGTGTCAAGAATCTTTGTTCTGTGTGCATCAAGTTGCTTGCAGGCATGTATGTGGCTATCTTATGATTCTACACTTCAAGTTTTATGAATCCGTACGCTTGTATCATCGTATTAATATGCACATTCTGGCTTTACTCCATGCAATAGTCTTTCCCAAGTATGGTATAATGTCATAGATGGACATAGCCTCAATAACTTTATTGGGAACAAATTTTTAGGGTTAAATTTCCACCGTCAGTTCAACTGATGACGGTTGAGTTTGATCCACGGTGTAGCACAGCTCAGGCTGAAGATAGCGTTCGAATGTATGTCCCATATGGAGCTATTGTGTCAACCAGCGTTAATCCTCTAGCTAGCTCCCCACCTTCACAAATTCCTCGACCACCTCAACAGCCAGAGATTATCAATAATCTTGTTCGTCCAACATTGGCAAGTCCGGTGGACGGACCGACATCTGATGACCCACATTGCTTGTTCTCATACATTCCCATAATGGAACGATTCACGGGAGCTGAAAACTGGCCCAAGAGAGCTGTAATATTGCCAGGTAATTTTTCGAAAATGTGTGAAATGTCCTTATACGCAGAGAAACCACTGCAAATCCCAGTCCAACTAATATGTACCTTGTTATTTCAACTAATTCAAACTCAGGAAATGAGGTTTTATTCTCACTGGAAACTGCATCTGACTACGCGAGAGCGGATAAGCAGCACTACTTTGGCTTCCGTTGCCTCATCACTGGCTTCGAATGGAAAGAATGTTTTGGCTTAGCACGTCTTGAAATGGAACTAGCCTACCTGGGTGGTTTTTGTGCACATGAACTGATAAAGAATGATCTCGTCCTTCCTCCCGTTTCCGGTACGAGCTTCCAACTCTGATAATAATAACCTATTTACATGCTAACCCAAGTAATTAATGGGATTGACAAAAACAATGGTTTTTAAGACATGTCTCTCATATTCGTGATGACATCTTTACCTTTTTCAGTCGAAGAAGTCGAGACTTCCCTGGAGACAAGTGTTTGTGATGAGAAAATGATTGACATCTGCCTAAAGCATCATGCCCTCTTTGCTAAAGGAATAGGATTAGAATATTTCCCAGGAGTTCAGGAGGCCCTCGATGGTATTGTCCCATTAAGGTATGAAGACGTTTTATATTTTTTTATCGTGCATGTATTTCCTAAGAATCTCCTCGGATTTCATATTATTTATGGTATCAACATCTCCCATTACATACCTCACCAAAGGCATGAATCCATATAGACGGTGACCACCTGTCGAAGCGTACAGGTTGGTAAACCTCATCAAATTGAAATATTATCTTTCCAGCCGACTCATCTCAGCCATTACTTACTTCATTCCATATGGCATTCACAGATTGTGTCTGACACGATTGTTTGTGGTTGGTTGGGTTAGTGAACGTCGAATTGTCGAATGCACTTTTTCTCATTTCCTAAACATTTTCATGTCTTCATTCATAACAAGTTAGGCCACAACACCTAGCCCATGCCATGGTGAGGTTAACGAGTTGCATACTCCTCTGGCCAAATGTACATTTTAATGGAATAGTTATCGCATCGTATTTCTGTTGTGGCTAATTTGGTTTTCATAATGATGTTTTAGGCTTTCCCAATCTTTTGTTACAATTAGCTCAAAGTATGTCATAATCTACCTATTAGTTTTGATTATGAAAACAAGCCGATGGGGGGAAAATCATTCTCAGGTTATGAGCAATAACAACATACATTTTCATTCATGGTTTTATTTTCGTAAACGGTACAGTGATGATGACTAACATCTATTTCTGAAAGTATGAAGAAACCGTTGAGTTTTATTTGTAACAATAATGACAAGCCGAGCAACAATTTGAGAAACAAAAACTTTATGCTCCATCCTTCCTGTCGGAGCATCTATTCTTTTGAGTCTACCCCATAAGCTAACCGACAGCATGGATTTTGTATCATGTCTGTCTGACAGAGTTTGTTTTTCTAGTCATTCTCTAACAGCTTGTGAGAAAATACATGATGTCTTGATTTCCGTGAAAACATGCGGAGACTGTGGGAAAAAGTAGTGAAGAACTTCAGTTACATTCACAGGAAGAGTTATATTTACGTTTTTATGAAGACTGGGCCTAATCAAAAGAGCCGTAAAATATATTCTATAAGATGGGAATTACTTCATTTAGGATACTAATAGGACTCGAAGGAATCATAAGATAATTGCAATAAATGTATTTTTTTGGTAAAAATTGCTTTCAAACAGAACTTATGGCACGCTTCAGTTTCTAATACCTGTATTGATGAGTTGCTACTCCTGAACATATTTCAAAATCAAAGACTTACCGTGTCACTAGCAGAAAAAATCTTTTCATGCAATTTCTTATATTTGATGCAGATCCGTGTAGTTTAGATTTAGTCATTGTAGAAGAAAAGCTAAGCTAGTTAATCGGAGAAACTATTCAAGCAATCTCATTCGGCATTTAGAACAGCTTTGTTGTTCAGGATTCCCTTGTATTTGATGTATGTTTGTATGAACACTTATTTTTTAAAGTATTAGTCAATTCTTGACATTTCACCACGTATGAAGAATACCGGCTGACACATAAGAAAAGGAGATTCGCTTGCTTAATTCTGACTGAGAACTTCCTCCATAATTGAATAACTTTTAGTTCAACGGATTTGGTTCCGGAATTGGAACGGATTTTTTCTTACGAATCAAAATAGTACAAACTGATTGGAACCAGATGTGGGGTTGCCTTCAGGTATACTCAGACTTTCCGGCAACGAGCACAGCCCTGCCGTTGACGACACAAGTTTATTTTGAAACAATAAATCAGTCAAACATTTTTTTTGAAAGCCATCATCGTAGAAAGCTCCAATATTGTAGATTAGTACTGACAGGTTCAGTATTTATCAGAAAGTGTTAGGATCAGTACGTATCTTTCACATGCCGTGATAAAGTTACGTGTCATTGACACTTGCTAATCATTTTGAAAGTCTGGCTGATATTTGTTCGCTGCATAGCGTTGTTTCACTTTCGGTTGCAAATTTTGTCAATTGACATTAATACAGAGACTAGTCAATTTTATTAACCTTTTGAATCTAACGTTACTCTGACCTGCTCTTCCTTATAGTTATGTTATGTAAGCATATCAATAGTAATTGAGGCAAGTGGTAATATAGACGCTTAAAAAATGCATAAAACCAAATGACGAAATCCTCAGCCTCCTTTTTTAAATTGACTCCTACCGTTGCGCCAATACTTTTGGCATTTAAAATTTTAGGTCAACTCACTATACTTTTGATACATATAATAATAATAGATGAAACCTAATTATTTGTTTACATTACAATTGTTTGACTTTTGACGCGTCGTGAGATTGTATGTCGTTGTCGATTTGTCGTTCAAATGGACTTGCAATGTTGTTAAGCATGCTTCTAATCGTCTTATGAAAGATTTACTGTGATATGAACTGTTCCCACAATAGAATGTACAAGAATGATACAGCTATTGGGTATAATGTTTGCCTTTAGTATTTAAAACTTGTGGATGCTTCAGAAAAGCAGACATCTGTTTGCTGACATGAATTAATTAGACCAAACAAGTAATTCGGTGTAGTTCATTGTTTATTCTGGCAGTACAATATATAGGTATTTATGTAATTCATAGATACATGATATATAGTACATCTATTAATATGTATTTCATACAGCTTTATAAATAATCTATTTGACTCGATCACCATTGTCATACATTTGGTGGTTTTAGTACACCATCATCATGGAATTGAGAATATTTTGTTACAAAAACCAACAATTTGGTTAACAGCTTAACACTAAGTGCGTTTTCGATTATAAACAGAACATAACACAGGTTATAAAATAAAACTTAGGAGCATACAACATTCACTGTTGGTACGAAGTGCTGTACAACACAGTTAACTGCGGTTTAGGTGATGTGACGATGAATATATTTATTTAATACAACGTTGTAGGTTTAAGAGGGTAAAGTTGTAAAATTGCATTAAGTTAATGACGACCTTGAATCACTTCTACTCTGGCTTTGGATTAAAGTTGACTTTTGGCTTCATTCTGGTTTGGCCACGAGGGAATGGACGGTAGTGGACGCTTTTGTGTGTCCTTTTTGCTAACTCCATTTCCGGGGGAGTCAGTCAACAACGGAGATAAATTGGTCCTTGATGAAGCATCCGCATTAGATTGTGAGCGCTTGAGTTTTTCGGATGAAAGTCGATTTCTGGAAGCAGAGCTCTCCAAGTCATTCACATGAATAATTTTCACAGGCGTTGAGAGCTGTGATGTAATTGCGGGATTTGAGGAAGACAGTTCATTTTCTCGTAACTTTCGTAAAAGTCTTGGTGAGCTGTGAAAACTGCTAGAATGTGGGATACTGATTGGTGGTGGAGGTACGGCAATAGTGATGGTATTAGAGTGAGATAGAAGGAGAGGTTGCTTTGGCTTCACGCTGTTGGTTTTTACAGGTGACGTCGTCACAGATTTCGATACTTGCGGCTTAGTTTGAGAAGAACTATTAGATAACTCGGCATACACGTGGGATTGAACATCTTTGGGTTCAGTGTACTCACAAAGTATAGGCCCATTGTGGTACGGACTTCGAGGTCCGCCAATAAATTTGCTTTTTAAGGGTGACTTGTCTGCACTTTGAGAACGACGACTTGGACTAGGAATTTTGCCGTTTGATGAGGACGCTGTAAGTGTTGTCGCTGCGGAATCGCATTGAAGATGTGGGGTGAGCTCAGAGTAAATGTGCATGGATGAATCGGAAGGATCAGCATACTCACACAGAGGTGCAGTCTTTGCTTTATTGCGTATCTGAGCATATCTCTGAATTTGCGGTACTCCTGATGGAGGAGATGTTGCTGGAAGGGGTGGCGGTGTGTCACTCACAGGGCTAGAATCGTTACTAGTCGCTGAAGTGTTGATAGTTTGTAAAATTTGCGGGTCTGAGCCTCCTATCGATACGCTAACCCCTGCAGAAGTCACATGAGCTACAGGGGAAGACGATGTTGATGGAAGTAAACGTGCTGTTGATGCTGTAGTCGATTGCCCATTGCACATTGTGACATCAGGTGGACTTGATAACCCAGAATTTAATTCTTTAACTTGAATTAAATCATACAAATGGTCAATAGTCTCTTTGGCATCCCAAAAAGAGTCGGGCCTTGACAACTTCTCACGAAGCCCCTCCAACACTTCACTGCTGAGCTCTGTGGGCATAGTTTGAACCCCTTTGTCTTCCATTTCAACATCTTCAAGTAGCATTGACCGTGGCCTTCCTCCGGAGTTTTGGTGCTTGAACACAATATCAGCATACTCTCCTCCACTCATTGACTTTGACATAACAGACTTTTTTCCTTGAGCATTCTCCAAATCCTGGAGCGGGCTATCAGGAGGAGATTTCTTTTTGGGGGTTTTTCTTCTGCACAGAAATACGCACATGGTTATAATTAATGATACTATAATAAACATCCCCATTGCCGCAATGAAGTAGGCAAGAACTCGAAGTCGATTTGGGAGTTGAGGTCGACCCGGCGCTGTATCATCATCAATCTCACTGTCAACACCAACCTCACTCACATCATTCATACACATGTAGACTTTGGAGTCACACAATAAGTTCAGGGATTCGTATGGCAGCAGATTGGATTCTGTGGAGTTTACATGCTCATTAGCATGCAAGCACTCTAGCACTTCTTCACTCACAGGGCATTTGCTATTATTCAAAAGTTCCTCATGAAACCACCTTCGGGAACCGTTCATGGTCACATAAGAGGCAAACGTGTTGCCACAGTCGCACTGTTGCAGGAATACGTTGTCTTTCACTGTGATAAAAGGATTCTCATCAGCACCCGTTGATATAAAGTCTCGTTCCACTTTCTCCCAACTGTTGTCAATTATCTCTACACGGTGGCTGTGCTCACTATCTCGACTCAGGTCAATTCCCCTTCTAGCCACATCCATGAATGTGTTGTTGCTGATAACAATTTTGGACCAGGATTCGATTGAAAAAGCATTCGTTTCCACCTTTGTAAACTCTGAATTTTGTATTGTAACAGTGGCAACTGCTCCGTTTAATGCGTCTTGCTGTAATAATTCTACTTTTGTGTTCATCCATAGCATTTTATTCATTGCGGATGCGACTCCGGCTTTATGTATTCTTGAAATGGTTGAGTCCTCCACATTCAAGGAATCAATAAATGTGTCGCTTTTAAACGCCTCTGACTCAATATCATGCACGTTTGAGTGCTCAATTGTGACTTGATCCATTTTGAGTGTGCGTATAAAGCGTGGCGCCAAAGTGTTGATGTTGCACCGACTGAACCTGATGTTGTTCACGTAGGATGGGAAAGTTTTGGTGGGTACGCGCTCAATGTTGCACTGATTAAAGGAAATTGACATTTGGTCGGGGCTCACATGACTTGAGTAGAAACCTAAATGAGCAAACAAGACAATTGAAATTTTAGGGTTGAAATTTAAATCAGGACCCTTACAACTAACTAGTTGCATGTTATATTATGAATACTAACTAAGCAATGCCTGCGTGCTTAAAAGCCTGCCTAAAAACATGATTTTTTTTCAAAGGTTTGGATTTTCACGGCTTCATTTCATTTTTTCTTTCTTGCTGGATTCCTCCCAATCTTGCTAACAATGCGTAAATACATATATTGTGTATTGTCTTTGAAATCTGTACGAGAAAACTAAAAACCCTTTTGAAGTTCAATGGCATGACACATACATGTACATACATGCGTGTAGTGAATGACATGAGAGCAACTAGCTTTTGCAATATATGTGTTTAGATTAGCTGTGTGAAATTATGCCTCATTCTATTGTATTCTTCGCTCGCAAGTGTTCTTTTAGCCAGTAACACGGCACGGCAACACAGCTGTCCGTCCATCCACGTAATTATGGACGATGTAATGATTATAATGATGTTACACATGCAGAAGTAAGGATACCACAAAAAACTGAACAAAATGAAAGTGAAAAGCTGCAGCGTTTTTGCTCCACTCGATTATATTCAGTCGTGTGAAATTAAGCTGGTCGCCACAAACGGGTGAAACATTCATTTTTTTCTTGGAAAATTAATGAAACGATCGAGAGGATGTTTTGCAATTTTGCATTGAAAATTGGTGGAACAGCGCAAGAATGTGTGATGATGAGAAGTACAAATCATGATTGCTGTTTCTATTATGTATTCTGTGAAATATGTCTTCTAGTATAATCAAAACATATAATATACTGGTTTCCTAACAAGTTATCCAGTTATTTGTATGCTCGTTTATTTTTACTGGTTTTATATGCTCTAGTTTGTACCTGAAATTATGCCTTGCGGTAGACTACGTTTTGTTTAGAACAAGTACTTTATAAACTACCTTAAAAGCTACACACTTGTTTTGGGTATTACTCACCTCCTGTAGCAGGTGTAAATTCGTGAATAACAAGCGACGAAACATTGTTGAATTCCACCTGAAATTTGGATCCATCCATGACGCTGAGAAAGTTGGAGTGAAGAACCATCTTGGAACATTGTTCAAATGTCCATATCCAGATATCCGAGTGAGCTGTTGAGCGTCTACCATTTGGCCCCAATCCCGGCGGTTTGAGATGAGCGACCTAGAAATAGTTTTAAAAAATATGCCCATTCAGTCATTGTTTAAAAATGTTAAAATCGAACTCAACCGCCGAAAACCCATTTAGTATTAATGATGGTGAAGAATTTAGGTAACGCATCATGATCATTGTGTCTTTTTTTGTCCATCTGGAACAAACATGCGAGCGAATACGTTCATTCACAATCAACATGCGCTTGTACTTTGTACTCATGATGTTGCGGTTTGGATGATTTCTTACAAACCGCTTGCATTAGTAATGGTGCCAACATCAACCGACCATGATTCATTTTTAGTCAAATGTGTGCTTATCATATGGTTATAGTTGCCAAATTTAAATATCTAACCCTATTTTGGTACAGCAACCTGAGATTTGTTTCGCCCAGCCGGAAACCACAGGAAGGCATGAGGAAATGTGATACATGAACTGGTTCGTAAAACAAACATGAATGATCATTTACATTTTTGAGAAGAAGCCTGCATTCTCAACTTTTATTCTCAACGAAGCATGACAAAATTGTTTCATGATATTCCTGTTACAAAACCAGAAAGAAGACGCAGTCAACTGTGAGCAAATATGTGGATATAGGGATATGGGATGCAGCTAGCACATATGCAGCGTGAAAATTTGCGACGTTTTTTAGTGTGAATGAAATCCATACATACGGTATAAATTCCGCTCTGGTCTCTGATTCAGCTATTCATATTTCTCATTTGATATCAACTCAATGTAACTACTTTTGTATGCAAGTCTGCGAGCGACACATTTGTGAATTCATTGATTATCAACTAAGTAGCATTGTCGGCAGACTAAAGAAGGGTTCGCCGAACAGTTAGACATTTTTGTGTGATGGGGTTATATTTTCTGAACTGAAATTTATTGTGAATCAAAATGACTTTGGTTCAACTTGGTTCAAAGTTGTAGACAAGAAATGAGAGTGCATACAAGTTAAAAGTATAATGATTCATAAAAGATACGAGTAGGATTAAGCTCAAGAGGCAACTGTTGTATGGCATCGTCCTCTCTATCTACTTCAGTATCCATCCTATCAAATCATAAGACATTACAAATTCCAATGTAGTGAGCATGTCCAGCACTGTTCGTGTTATAACAATATTAGAACAAGTACAATTTGAAGTCGATTACTTTTAAATGAAAATGAATTAAAGGAGAAGAGACTGTTGCACTGTGCTCCATTCATTCTATCTATTTATGATTTGATGTAGAGATCCTTTTTATCATTCACCGTATACTTTCATGTAGGTACATGCTTGTCACACTTAAATACTTTAGTATTAATATTGTGACATTGTGTTCACGCTTGAATTCCTTCACTTGGTCACCAAATGCATTTCAAGCTAGTTGAAATCCTTCGGAGAGTGTAAATATTGAGATGGAATATGATATGATAGGAAAAGGTTAAGTAACGTTACTTTGGTTGGGTTGGAAACTACTTTTGACGACAAGATAGCAACTTTCGCTGCTTGTGTTTAACATGTTGTCTCAAATGACCTCAATATTTCGTAAAAAATCATCAATATTTCAGTCACAGTAAACGTTTTAGATGTGTGTGCCTGGATATTGGTTATAGATAATAAAAAAGTGGTCTGATATGTCACGACGACATATGATTTCTTCCTCAAGCCTCAGCTTAGCTTCCGCATCAGCTAATGACAGTTAGTGTGACAATCTCACAACTGATTTGCTTAATATCATGATGAATGAAAGGGAAGTATCGCAATACCTCACCTCCATTGCATTGGAATTGGTGCAACGCATGAGTTGGAATGAATGAAACTGAATGAATTGGAGGATGTCGAATTATGTACTATGCACATACTACTTGTCATCAGTCGTCGTCACTACTTAGGTTTCGGTTCAACTCCCCTAGTTCCTGAATGCAACGCAACATTCATCGCCATACACGTGGAACTCCCTCACTTAACTACAAGACATATTATTCAGCTGACTTTACTTGTATCACACACTGTTTGTCTGTCTGCCTTCCTGTGGGGCTCACAGTGCTCTCCCCATCAAAATTTTAATGGAAGCTTCAAGCTTCGTCATGATTCATGCGTTTTGCGCTGTTACACAATTTTCAGTCAAGTAGAACAGCCAGCGGTATTCATTAGCATAAATTCTAATTGTATAGTTTATGGAAGTGACTAAACTATTTGTGTTGGCTGAAAATTACTTCAATTAATTCATCTCATAACCTAAGGTTTCCGCTACTTCCCCATTCCTCTCACGAAGATTTCAAACGCACATAAATACATACTACTACATCATCATATACTTCCTTTATGGATGGTGGAGAGACAAAACAACTCAGACCAACATGATAGGATAACAAACGACGATAAACGGTAATGGTTAACGATTTGGATGATGATAGAAGGAAGCAAGCGTTGTTGGCAGTGTGTGTGAGTGTATGTTGAATGCACTTCCAGCACTATTTACAAGAGACAGAAAATGATGAAATTGCTCGAATCATTATTCAAACAGTTGATACAAAGATTAAGCTGATCCCCCTGCTTCGTTGACTGAGTGAGTGAACGACTGATTTAGGATATACTGGCTGGATAAAGGAATGCACTGTTATGAATGATACAGTCCTTAACTTCTAATCTATATAAAGAAACATGTATTGCTTGGAAAAAATATAAGTTCGCTTAAAATACTTTAGAGCAAACGCACACAACATCCGCTGCTATGCCGCTTGACTTATGTTCTACTTACGATTTGAACATTTATAAGGCTGTAAAATTCTATTGGATGTGAAGTCCACGCTTGGTCAACATCATCTATTACATAAAGAAGCATAGCTGCAACAGCACAAAACACACATCCTCTAGGTATACAAGGGAAAGAATTCAATGAGATTAAGACAAACAAGAAAAGGTTTGTGAAGGTTACACAATTCAGTTGGCTCGATTTGTTTTAGAGATTTCAAACGGAATGGCATGAACAACAGAACCAAAAATTCTCTTGTACTTTTGTCGTCTTCTCTTTTTTTTCGTTTTCAGTTGTTTTCAAGTTAGTTCAAACATGCAATGAAAACGAAATTCAGTTGTCTCATCCAATGAATTTCTTTTGTATTCACATTGACAATTTACCGAATACCTTTCTTCTTATATTGGATTGTATGCTCTTGGAAACTTACTGACGGATCGTGAGTTACGCACCTTTTAACGCGCGTATTCCACTTCACCACGAACGTTACCTGATCTTATTTTTAGATTCAAACTCTTTTCTAATTCAATTACATGTCGTTGCCGTCTTGTGGTTGTGTGTTAGTATACGTAAATACGTCTGTTAGTAAGAATTTCATCACATCGTGGAAAGCGTTTACGCTTACCTGTGTTTCATTCTCACACCGGCATCGAATACTCGTTCTGTTACGGTTTGGTTTGGTTTCGCAAAAACAACCGTCGTCCAGTTGTCCGCACTCTTTGTTGTCAATACTCCATATCAAATCTGAATTATGCAGGGGATCACTGTTACTGTTGGTTGCATTGCTGTAAAGATTTCTTTTGGCGAGTGCTTGTCTTCGAACATGTTCCGAGGCTATTACGCCTTTTCCTGAAGCGCTGACATGGATTTCACGTGCAGTTGTTGAATATATCAACAATGAGATCAAATAGAGAAGGCATAACATTATTGCTGCTGGAGATGAGCGAGGACTCCTCCTTTTAATCACCTGCTTCATCCATGCTTTGGATGTTGGCGAATCTGGTTTGCGT
Source organism: Orchesella cincta (assembly GCA_001718145.1). Lineage (NCBI taxonomy): Eukaryota > Metazoa > Arthropoda > Collembola > Entomobryomorpha > Orchesellidae > Orchesella > Orchesella cincta. The sequence goes on along the minus strand of LJIJ01000110.1, from coordinate 56,332 downwards.
AGATCCATCCCTCCTTTGTGTCATATGAAATGACTTACATCAATAAAATCAATTCGTTCCCCTCATTTATTTTGGGTACTACTACAATTTATTGGCGGCACAATCAGTTTACGTATAGTAAAACTGTACTATGACGGAAGTGAGTTAAAACGCATAGATTTAATCATCCATCGGGTAAATCGGTTGGTTGTTATTTTAAACTGGCACATTTGGTAATGATTAAGGGAAAGAATCACGTTTGTACAGCTAATTCTTTGGTTTGCGTGGTAATACTCGACACCAGGATTACGGCTGATACAGCCCAAGTGATATGAGGCGAGCGACAAAAATGAGTCGACTACCACTTCCGTTGCCGATATCGTGCGGTCCTTTTTCCCACTGTTCTATATCACTTTAGCACTTGTTCAACATTGTTGTGGGATTCTCTCTAAGTGTTCTCATTTTGGCTTTTGCTCTCCTTCATCATCATTACAGCGCTGCCAGAGGGAATACAGTTGATATCGTTGATGTTGACGTTGTGAGAATTTCAAAGAGTCATGAAAGTGAACACGTTCTCAAGTGTGACTGTGTGACTAATGTGTAGGTAAAATTCGAAACAGCAGCAGTATTAATTTGTGTGTACATCAAATATGAAAGTTTTTATTTGTCGGACGAATAAACTTCATACAAACATCAACAGTAGTCAACACACACACGGGGCAATTCTGATAATCATAATCGCTACTCAAATGCGTTTTTATCTGTCTCTTTATGCATGACACTCGAGGAAAAAATACACGGCATGAAAACAAAATTTCAAAAAATTATATGATTAACTTTATAAAAAAACTGACGATGTAATATAGCTTTCCATTAGTTTATTTGTTGTCTGCAGTGAAATTCCCATGACTGCTGAGTAACTACAAGCTCTTTACGGGGTGTAATATAATGTACCTGTTGCTATTGCACTGCACAAATACCTCACGATCAGCGAATTAGCCGTGTAATCTACGCGTCAAGATATTTATGAATCTATCAAGTTATAGAAGTTATCAACATGTCCTCAAGCTTAGTCTTCGACATGTCATCATATCAATATCGAATTTCCTTATGACAAGATAGTTATAAACCTTGGATTTTGTGCGAAGTTGCAAATACTGCTTGGTTCTTTCTGTGAGCAATTAATAGAGTAACAATAATAGCATTGTATCAGCTATTATCATATCATGGGCACTTGTTCTACTACAATATTATCAAGTTGGTCATTCCTTCCTACGAAGTAATTTTCTTCAGTTGGTTTCTTACGTTAATGACATTGACAGCAAATGTACCTGTTCTATTTTGGAAAGTCAACAGTAAATTATATGCTCATTAATGCATACTTGTGTAATTTAGCAACAATGTCAAGTAGTGACATCGCTTCAGTCAGCAGTTTATTGTATTTTATTGAAATGAAAATTTGCAGATTATTGTTGCACTTTCGTCCAAAAACTCACTCTGATTCTTTGAGAGTCAATATTTTCTAAAATCCAACAACATTTATCAACATTTATCCTTTGTCCGTTTGCGAAGAACAACGTTACAATTGAGTTCCATAGCTTGAGGCAAAAAGGGCCAAGATAGCAGTCTGAAATGGCGAGCTCGTTTATTTGTACACGTACATTAATCCATTATGGTTGTAGATAAAATATTGGGGAAATGTCTCCAGCGTTGAAAAATCCCATAAACAAAAATGAACAAGAGCCACTGGATACAAACGAAACGAAGCAAGCACAAAGAAAGTTATACAACATAAAACCAAAAAGAATACGAAGATGTAGATATACGAAGAGATAACAGCAAACAATGTGTCTTGGTTTCAGGAGCAAGTGGTACTTTTATAAGTACATTTATACCATTATTGCACCAGTCAGTCAAGCCCAGCTACAATCATTCTCATCATCATCATCAGCCAGTTGCATTTCCCATTCCCATGGTAGCTCAGCAACTTTTATTGTCGTTTTTCTTCACTTTAACTTTAAGTCATCATGCGTTTTTTGTTTAGAAACTATCTCGTAATACAAACAACAACAAGACAAAGTGCCATTACAACTGCCTTAAAATGTAGCTGCACCTGACGCTATAGAGGAGGCGACTCCTGTAACTTGGCACTTCAAATGAAGCTCGTCGTCATGTGTCAACAAAAAAAATCAGAATTTTTACTAGCTCATATAGAACTAGTCAGGGTTGTTCAGTTTTATGTCCAGAAGTGGGGAACCGCTTTATAACCCATGTAGTACTGCACCTCGTTCCTTGTTTGTCAAATTCATCCAGAAGTTGAAATTTAATAGTGATGATATAAAATATTTAGTTTTAATTGAACACACTTTGGAAGCACTGCTAAAGCACTATTTTGGGAAGGCGATTGGAAATAATTTTTTCATGTTGGTCGCTCCTGCTTACTTACTGCTTTCATGTCTGTTTCGTGCATTACATGGGGTACAGACGCGAACACCGAACTACACTACACGTCCGTCTAGCATGGAGGCTGATGAAGTACTAAGGGTTTTGAAGTTGCATGCAACCAAGATCCTCATGAAATTTCTTCTCCTGCCTTGTGTTACACATAAATGTTATGTGCAAACGTTGCACAGAACAACACGCATAACTCTAGGAATCAGCTAGATTTACTCCTTTCTATCTGACCCAAAAGTACAACGATATTATGTCGTATTTGGCTTCTGCAATGGGATTCCGCTGCATTCGCTCACTGATGAGTGTATTGTATATCCTCATGTTTGCCGAGAGATATTCTTAAAAAAGCACGCATATGTGTGCATACTCATACTCCTTTCTTCGTCTTGTTGTTGAGCAGTTCACTCACTTAAAATTATCATGGTAATGTCAGTCAGATAGAAAACCAGAACGGCAAGAGACTGAGAGGAGCGAGCGTAAGAAGAAAAGGCGATTCCTTATGTTCACGCCGAACCTTAAAGTGGTATAAATTGTATGAAAGCTTGAGAACCATGGTTAGATGCAATATGCAGTTTACTTACATAAAGAAAGCTTTGTAAAATGGTTTGGTTTGAGTGAGTACATCACATCAGATCACATCACCTTAGCGCTCAGTCTTGGCATTTTATGTGCTCAAGTTTGTTCAAAACACTGCTTTGGAATCAGGTTTGAGGATGATGCACAAAACCTTGAATAAACTCAAGTTATATGGACACCACCGACATGACTGAATTGAACTACTGATCAAGAGGGCGAGGGAGTGTTGTTGGTGTTGGTATCGTATCAGTAGAGCAAGTTCTGCTCCTGGCTGAGATAGCCAAAACCATGTGAACTGCTTTTAGGAGTAGCAGGGAAGATTAAGGCAAGCAAGCATATTTTGTACATCCTTCTTTACTTTTCAGTTAGTTATTCTGCTAACACCAGTCCGTGGTTCCTATTTATCCAAGTTACTACTGGTTATTCTACTACTACAAAGACCATGAAGATGAGACTTCTTTAAGTTACAACACAATATTAAAATGAAAAGGTTTGAAGATGAGCGTTGTACTTTTTTATTCTTGACAAAAGCCATGCCTTGTTGTTCAATACGACTTGGTTGGCCTTGTTTACAGGGTACATAATAATACTCACTCACACACACCACTTTTCAATGCGTATGCACTTCTTCTTACTGGCTACTCATAATAAATATTATTATGTACATTCATATAACATACATGTTAATTCTTGTCTGCCGGCTGTTATGTTTTCGTTGCCTCTGGGCCACTTGATTCGATTTTGATCTTGATGTCATTACGAGAAGCTACAACAAGGAACCTAGCTCAAGTCTTGATTTTTTGGAACTTTTGGCTGAGGCTGCTGATCATGATGATGATGATGGTGATCAAGTACATACGTTGGGTAATTTTTAACCAAGTATCACAACTTGACTACAATGACTGACGGAATGATTAGTTGCTGACTCGGTCATAGATGTAACCTTCTTGTTTCATGGCTGGTTATTTAGGGCCGAAAAAGAAGTAGTCCTAAATGCATTATACGGCTTGCCCTCTTCAAGTTGATTTCAGTCCTGTGTGTCAACGAGAGAAGAAAATGATGAGGATGTATCATCAGCGCACAGGGTATTTACCACTTTAACAAACGTTGTGGCGGTGGCAATCTAAATGGTAAAAAGTGGTGGAAGGGTTGGCTCTTGGCTCACTTGGTTGCATGCTGGCTCTCATGTTAGGTAATAATGGAGGGACACAGAGAGTTTGTTGCTGTTGCGAAGAACGAGTGTGGCATTGTTGATCATGTCATAATGATGCATGCATAGTAACATAACCCTCTTTTATGCCAGTTTTGTTTGGATTCTGCTTCGATTCTGAGTATCCCTCCAACAAAATTTTTCATATCAAACAAAGCGAGTTTGCACTCTTTTTGGGTTCCTTGTAATTCAAACTGTTAAGTCAGCATTTGTGCTATAACTGTGCCAAGTCTGCACGGAATATGAATTTTACTGAAGCTTGGCACTTTTCGTTTCCATTAATTGGCATCTTCGTGCTACAAATACGCAGACTTGCGATTTTAATAAAGGTGTAACATTTAACATCCTTAAGTTTTTTTAAATGAGATCTCACACAGTCTCAAAATCAAATTATTCAATCGCACTTATGTCCGGTATAGTTACATATGAGGACACTTGTTTGGAGAAGTAAAACGTTCATAGCTCAGATTTTGTCGTTTCTTACCAATTTAGTCCTAAATCAAGCTCCTTCCTTGTTAATCCTAAAAATCATAGCATGCCAGGTTAAAAACAAGTTGAGGAAAGACAAAACGTATTACAATCGTCAGGATGTTTGCTCTGTTTCGCGTCAATATCGCAGCTCCTCCATTCCAATTTTAATTATGACAAACCTTGCAATGTAATGTATGTTACGCACTTCAGTTTAATGCCAACCTAATATATGTAGTTTTAACTTACTGGCATGTTAGATAAGCTGAGTGCAATTTTGATAAACTATAAATGTCGAACATAATAATATGATGGCTTAAATCAGCAAAAATTGATTCATGGGATTTTCCTTCATGGACAACTATCTTGAGATACATTATTTGCATGCTAACGACATTTATAATATGATTTTGTTGGTAGCATGTCATGAAATGATTTATAGACGCATGTAAAAAGTTCAAACCCCTTCTTGAGCTCTTGCATTACAGATGTCGAAGTCCAACTGCTGCCACTCGCATTCTTTTTGCTAATTTTTATGGTGTTGAGTTCCAGTTTTTACACTGTGTGTAAATTTGAGGATTATATATACCCAATTTCTATGCTCCTCTGCTGATTTCTGCTGACTAGAGAATATTCATTACGTTTCAAACTCAGAGGAACAGAGCAAAATTAAAATTATCTAGACCTTTGATATCCCCAAACGAGTTTTTCATTTAATGACTAAACTTGTATTATGTATAAATTGCCGACAAGCGAATGACATGCATAAACAAGCGAAATGTTTTAACATACAGCAGAAGCAAAATCAATTGTTCAGATTCTCGTATTCTAGTTTTAATGTCATACATTTCGCACTCAAAACAAGTACAATAACAAAAAATAATGACTTGATGCCCAGTGCTCGTCTGTTGTCGTTTTGACAAAGTTTACCAATGCTTAAAAAGCCGACTTTTATAAAATATCGCAGAAGGTCTCAAACTGTGTGGATTTGACGTACATATATTCATTTAAAACATGGGTCTCCAAATTTTTACACGTATGCACATGCAGTTTCGTTGTTAGCACAGCAATAAAAATGCACATGTATGTTTTAACTGGAAGTGATATTGCTGTCCTAGTTTTTGCTTCTACTCAAAATATATGCAAGCTCAAGCTCAATGATCGCGCTTTATTTTGACTACGTCAAAAGTACATCCGAAATGAATAATTTTGTTTAATTATTCAAACCAATCAGTTATAATGCGAGTTTTTAATAAGTCATGGTTTGAGTGAAACGAAACCGCAGTTAAAGCATCTTTTGCTATCGCCTTGTCCACATCCGTATCATTGTTTTTGTATACGGGAACGTAGTAAATGCTGAGGCAGACTTGGATATTAGTCATATCCTTATTTTTTGGCGTCTTTAACTAAATGCCAATGCATAATGAGTTTGGTTATTCGTTCAGGCTCCATGAACCAAGATTACAAATGACAAATGCGTAGCACCATTTTCTCACTTTCTGGCTATGACCGACGATGATGACTAAGATCTGTCTCCAATTTCATGAGAAACAAACCAACTGTGATTGACGAGTTGCCGACTGGATGATTACATCATGCAAAAATTTATATGCATGCTCAAATAAAAATTCCTTCATTCATGAAACCTTTAGGAGTCATAAATTGCTAATAAGTAGCCTTACTGTCATAAAACTATCTGAGGTCAATAGATGACAGTAAAAATCAGAATATTTTGAGCAATTAACTCTTGCCAGTTGCTGCTAATTACGACTGCCCGTGCAAAACAGAAAAGGGACAGCAGCAAAAGATTGAAGGCGCTATGATTCGAGAACGAGATATAATTTCCGCATGCTCAGCATGAAACATGTAATGCTGAGCTACACATTGGGCCCCAGAACGACAAAGAAACCTGCATTGCATGCATGTCTAAACTGTCCAAGTAATTGAGTGTATGAAATGGTAAATGACAATAACACTCCGTACTCACTCTGGCCATTCATGGTTCTCTTTGGGATAAAAAGGGTCGTAATTAAATGTTATGTCAGTCTTCCATTGTAAAATACAGCCTATTTTGTAATGAAATGAGATGGACTGTGCTACGAACACGAAAACCTTTCCAATCCTTGCATCTTCGACTTGGTCAAACGTTAACTAAAGTTCTGCACGCATGATAAAATTTTACAGCCGTTTAATATTCGATTTTGATTACCAGAAATTGTTATCAAGCTTTGATTGGTAATTATCATAATCACTATTATTGCTTACTCGCACTGGCTGCCATGCTACTATCATAACAACAATTCTATGAGGCTTATACTACCACAATCTTTCAACAAGAGATACCAAACCAACATGTGACCTGACCGAGCTGGTTGTTGAATTGAAATGATGTGTTTAATTTTCGTCTGTTTCTCCAAACAGGCTTGATTATATTATGCCGATGCGTTGTTTGTATGAGCAGTAGACATAAAAGAGCTAAAGAGTTGCGGGCACAAAACAAGCATATGTCTATCAAAATTACAAGCAGTAAATAGTACTAATATATCGTTAATGAAGGAATCATGAAGGCAACGGCTGTGCTGGAGCTTAAACAATTGCTGTCAATTAACGTATCCAACAGTATCATCATCTACCTTCAACCTACTTCATGGATAAAATAAAAGCAATTTTATTCACCAAACATGGGGTTCATTACTGTGGGTGGCATTGCCAACTGTCTTGTTGGTTTCAAAGTTTCAATTACAGTAAAATAGATATGCAAATATAAATCCATAGTCGTTGCAATGGTTTTCATACTACTTTTAAGATTACTACTTTCAATGTACACAAATGACCTAAAGAGATTTTTCACGACCAGGATTACAATATGGTATGATTCTTCCTGGAAAAGCAAACTTGTTTGAACATGTCAACCTTTCAAACTTTCAATGCACCCATTGTTGCGATCGTGTATTTGGGTGAAGATGCACCTACAACAATGACGTATTATGGGTTTGATTTCTTTACAAGGAAAAGGAGAAAAGCACTTGCCTGCACAACACCAACGTTGTAAACAAGTTGGTAGTCAACACGGATCCGACCAAAATACCAAGAAACGTTCCTTTCCTTCGCTGTTATAAGTCTTCCTTTGATTAGTGTACAGGCGTGTTTTCCCATCTCAAAAACAGTTACTAACTCAGCGGTCGTGTCGCAAGAGTGCTAAAATTATTCGATTAGGAGTTTCTCTCGTACATCTTGCCGTTTCCCAAAAGGAGCCATGTATTACTGGGAAAGACCACAAAAACCTAAAACCCAAGGGGAGGGCGACAGAGATCTTTAGGTTGGATCTAATACCCTGCCAACTGCTTGCTATATACATTACTTTGCTAAGAAATGACCACATTCATTCATGTTTGCTTTCACTGACTGTGAAATATACACTTTTCGTACGTGCATTGTGGTCGACATTGAAACAGTCAGTTAGCATTGCTGCTGAAGTGCAGCGGAATCGAAATGTGAGTGCAACCTTGTTGTTGCACGGTAGAAGAAATATTTAACACATAAAATGAGTGCATTGATCCCCCGCTTCCCATTTCGCTTTCAAATTGCGTTGCCTTCCGCAGTTTCGATCGAAGAATCAAATCCGTACTCCGTACCCTGCATATTGTAGGAGTGACGGGAGAGGGAGGAAAGTAAAAGTAAAATATTGAGCACTGCACAACTCACGTAATATATTGTCTGTGCTAGAAATTTCCTCTTCTCAGAACCTCATATTATTTGTTTGGATCACACACAAAGCACAGAATCAAGTTCAAGGGTGGATTGCATTGCATCTACTATCCGTATCTAGGTACGTTCGTGGAAAAAGAAACAGTGTTTACGATCATCAGGCCCAGAAACTGTACAGTGCGCTCAGTATGTATACACACGCACTGAATCATCATCATCATCTTCATCTGGCCGACCCGATCACGGTGATTCCTTTCGCTTGCATTATGTTTTATGTCTGGTTACTCTGCTGCATTTTACATCGGAAATGCAGTAAAGAGGCTTCACTCTAATACCATGTTAGCTCGCTGTTGAATGAACGGCAACTATTCTCCTGCATATTGTATAAGGATGAAAGTATATTTGTTTTTACAAAACTAGTATACTGAAAAAAAACTATATGATAATAAAACGAGGGTGGAAGTAAGCTTTTTGTTAGATGTGAATTGTATCCACGGATAGGTTTTTGTTCTATGTTTGTATACACAAAATCAACTTATCCCAACCCTTACTACCCAACCTCCCTTGTCTCCTCGCCGGTTGGACTTTCGGTTCGCACAAGGAACTTCTGGATGCGTTTGTGCCAACTGCGATGCCACCCTACTGAATTCACTTCGGATGACTTCATGTTACTAGAAATTGTGTATGCATTACTCATTTTCCCATTCATCCTTCTCACCCTCAGTTGGGGAAATACTGTAAAGTAGACATAAAAACTTCGTGGTTGTAAACATAATTGGTGGATTTATTTTACTTGCTCTTGCTGAACAAGTAGAGCCTTGCTGTTCGTGTTCGGGAGATATTACGCATGTAAAAGAATAAGGAAGGATGAGTTTGTTTTTAAAATATGAGCAGCAAGTATTATTTATGGCTACACATCTTTCCCCATATGTACGTATGTATGCCAAGGTTATCGATGCATATGGATATTCAGATGATAGTAAAACTGCACCATCACATCACATCACCCATCATACCATCATTCATAAAACAGACCTTTCATTTCAATGTTGGGGCGCCTCAGTTTGTCGGCAGTCATCAAATCATACGAGAATGTTTTTGAAGTTATAGCTCCTTGAAACAAAACATTAGATAGGCGTCCATCTAGGTGCAATTGCCCTTTCCGTTCCGACTTTTTCTCGGAAAGTAGCATTTCACATGCAATTTTGGAATGGGGATGGGGCAAGCTTGCCTTTGTCTTTGAATGCTATCCTCCAACTCCAACCGCATGATATTTATGATCAATTTATTGTTATTGCTTAATGATGGGATGATTCATATGCAACTGAACCAAAACTACAAGTTTCAATGTCTTGGCAACCCAACGCATGAATTCAAGTTTTATTGCCAAACATTGTCATTTCATAGCTTTATGAAGTTTTGGTCAAATTCATTGCTGAACAATACTCTTGTTGAAAACTACTGTGCGAGTAACTACTTACGCATTGGTTAAATAACGGTTACTGGCATAACTTGACTTTGATTTGTCTGTTTTATGTTTAAGCCAACTCTATCACATGCTTATTATTTAATTACAGGGAGAAATCAAAAGAACGAGAGTTCATTGCAGACTTCATAGCTCGTACACCTGGGACAAGTGGTGAGCGGTTGGCGAATTGGCTTCAGCCGGAATCCTTTGTAGATCCACAAAAATGCGAGGTGAGTTCAATGCTCAGGATTATATAACATAATAAACCAGTAATTTGAAAGTCCATTCATATTTGCAACCTATTAGTCAAACGTCAAATGTATGCACTAATCCAGATGAGAACACAAACCCAATAAAATCTACTAATTCCTATTGATTAAGCATCTCATTTTATTTTATATGAACGAATATTTCCTGCTTGAATAGGTTGTCGCACCAAAGGAATCCTTGCGTCAGGGAAGACCAACTCCTTTGGTAATAATTACCCGTGACCAGTACGGAAATCCCGCGTTCGCTACTAATTTACAGGTTTGAAGCAATGCTATAAAAATTAAGTGCTAAGCTGCTAGATTCAAACCTTTGTTTCAGAATATGAATCATTATTTCATTGCTTGTAATACGTAGGTTGAAATGAAAGCAATGCCCATACGAACCAACGATCCTAATCGGAGTAAGAAATCAACCTCAACCAAAATATCTACATTTGGAGACACGCCAGTACCAAATGTAATTGCTTCCGGAGGTCAGCTCGGCGATGCTACAGTGCCCCCTCCGTCCTCCTACCAAACATTCGGCACGATATGCTCCCCTTCCAACATCCCACCATCTCCAATTTCTGGTGCTCGGAGTAGTGTGCTGCGTACAAACGTGCCAAAAACTGTAGATCGCCCGTATAACCATAATCCGTGCATTCGAGTAAGTGACGCCCAGTATCAGATCACAACAAAGGATAAAATGCGCTATCATGCCATAACAATGATGAAGGTATGCGAGCAACGTTTCATCATGCATACTCTTGACATACCTACCATTATTGCGTGGGTATTTCGCACCCCTCTAATAAACTGCATATGGTTGTTCCGCATTCATTACAAACTGCACGCATTTATCTCACACAGGAGTACGAGAACGTGTCATTCGAAGAACTAAGATTGTTGTCGCCATCCACATGCCGCTCAACTGAATCTATGCTCGTGCGTCAAAATAATAATGGAACGTACACAGCCACCTGGACTCCGGCATGCACTGGACTCTACCACATCTCGTTAACTGTTGATGGCTACTCCATACCACAGGTAGTGACAGCAAAGCGTTCCTCATTTCATTATCATCCCCCATTTACATTCATGATTGCGTTGCATCCCAGCGTCAGCTGCAGGGTGAACGTGAACAGGCCCTAATAATCATGACTTAAATATGCGTTCTGCGTCTGCTTTCAAACCCCATGTGTTTAATTCCCAGTGTCTGGTCTGGCGCGATTGCAAAGATCAAGCCAGACTGCCTTGCAATTAATTGTTTTTTTTACATAAAATGCCAATCCCTTTGTTCACGGGAAATAAACTACCGGGTTTCCATGCTCTTTTTTCAAAGGTATACGTGGTTGAAGTCGAAGAGGGACCTGAAGGCTCTGTAATCATCCCAGGAAAACTAGAAAATCGTTCCGACCTTGCCGATTTTCAGTTTACTAAAATGAGAAAGTTCAAAGCTACAGATTCGGCTGGACTCCGCATTCGATCACATCCCTCCTTACAGAGTGAGCAAATAGGATGTCTCCCAATCAACGGTGTGATTAGTTTCACACAAGAAATTCATAATGATGATGGCATATGGGTGAAGTTGGACGAAGCCTCAGTATATGCTTATTGCGATAACATACAAGCCAAAAACTTTCGTCTGGAGGGCTGGTGCCTTCAATATAACCAGCACGTGGGGAAAACCTTTCTTTTTCCCGTAGAAGGCCCCAAACCCATTCCTGGCATTGGCACGCTTGACAAAGGAAAAAAAAATCCCGTTTCGCTTCATGTTTTTGGTAGCACACACGCTTAACAAACTAGCCATGAACAGATTCCCCCGGCCTTGTAAACAATTTGCCAACATGCGTCGATTGAGAAATTCCCCCAAGATCGTATGAATAATTCCCAATATTTACACGGACACCAAAACTGCAAAAGATCCCTTCGAAGACAATTCAGCCTTCTTTGGCTTACAAACACACCTTGCTATGAAATGAACACTACCGCAGAATTGCAGGTCTGGCGCAATGTATAAGCAGCTATACCTATAACGCAGGTATATTTGCATACATATAATCCTAAATTAGTAATGATAATTTAAAAATAATAATTCAACTCACCATTTTCATATAGGGTGTAATGAAGTTGAAGAAAAGCGGCTGAATCCAATTTACAGAAATTAGGATCAGTGTTTAGCTTACTAGGGCAACGGGCTTCTAGGATTGCGATCTGTTTGTGTATAAATCTCAGCTCACAATCAGAAACTCATGTATTCTTGTTTCATACTACTCAAGACATTTATCAAACTCACGCAGTTGACAGGTTTTCATATGACCTTGTAGTTCGTCCCAAGTCTGAATAGGTAGTTGTGGTATGATTAGTAATTGAATGCCGAGAAAATAAGCTACCGGTTTTTTGCTTTAAGTATTGGATCAGTAAGCCAGTCTCGTAGAAATCTGGGCACTTGCGTAGTCCCGTTACACCAAGGATTACTTGTGCCGATTGGCACAGTCAGGGAGATGAGGTTTTGATTTTCCTCAGCTATTTTTTCTGAGGATGAACAACGCTCATGCAGAGGCTGAGCTTGATGATAGGCGTTTGTAGTGTGAAATTAAAAACTTGTATTTTTGTTGATTCGAATCGTCACAGTATTTATTTTGCGATGGTATAACTAACGATGACATGTGTTGATACGAGTGGTATGGTGATACAGATTACTCTCATCATCCCAGAAACAGGATCACATTATCATCATGGATTGGTTGCAAAGCAACGGCATGATTATTATATATTTTTTACTAGTTCGTACAAGTGTTGACGGACTTGCGTAACAGGATACGAAATTGATTGCTCTTCATTTATGTATAGAATATTTATTGAAATTTGGATTCATTTGTTTGAAAAGGTAGAAATGTCATGAAAATATTTTTAGGTAAAAGTAGATTGATGAAAATTGCAAGTTGGGACAGGAGATTTTTGCATAAATCATCCCCTTATATACATATTAGGTTTGGTTTGCATTTAAATTTGTAATGAGTTATGCTAAATGGCCCAAATGTCAACTATCCTTTATTGTAGCTCCAAATTATTACGACTTAATGGAAGTCCGGGCCAGTATCAAGTTGTTAAATGTGGAGTGTCAGGTCACAACATTCGAACAAGGCCTTGTCTTCGATCACCACCTGTGGGGATTTTGGTCATGGGATCTAAGTTCTTTGCTGTTGATGAGGTTAATAATTCATCTTGTTTATTTATATTCCGCTTTAGCAAAATGCCTATTGGACCAATTTTAAAATCGTTCGTATTCCTATTTTATAGTGCTATAACAATGAAGGCCTATGGGTAAAACTAGATCCAACAAGTCAACGAAAGTTTTGCTTTACGTCAGAAGGAGAAGCGTGGTCATTGGCTGTGGGTGCTGGTGAAGTCACGTATCTGCGGCGAATTGGTAAGTGGAGATAATTCCTACCGAAACACCAGAACTAGTACCTGATGTGATAACTAATGTTTGAACTTTTCACTCCTTCTCCAACACATAGATGCCACGAAAACCAAACAAGGTTTCGACTTCTCGGTCGCGTCTTACATTCCCCAAAACATTTTCCGTAACTTATCTCCTCCAGCCGCATTTCTGGGAAGTGTTGATGCGTTTTCAGTCTCGGAGCCTGCAATACCCGAGAGAAAGTTGTCAACAGAAAAGTTGTCTGTTTCCGACGTGACAGCAGAAACTGCAAGAAAAGAGCAAGTTGCTTCCGCTGTTACCCCAACTTTGCGTAAATCTGATGAAGCAGTTAGTGCTGTGGGGAAACTCCACAATGCTCCAATGCACAGATCCCTTCCCTGTTCTAAAACTATTGCGGAAGCTGTTAAACGTGACAGTGATGAGGAAACTCCTAAATCCCCCAGATCCAGGTCGTCCTCTACCTTTGGGGCTTTACAAAAGTGGTTACAAATGGGGGCTGAAAATCGACCGTCTTTACCCTCAGCTTCATCAATATCCCATTTGAAACAGGCTAGTAGCGTTGTGGAAGTATCAAAGTCGATAGTAAAAGAGAGAATTCATGCGATTAGTGGGAATGAAAGGTCAAAATCAGTTCCTAGCACTGTTTCATCCGCTACTCAAACTTCCCCAGAAGTGAACAGTGCGGTTCCCACTTCCATTCAATTCAATATTGGGACGTCTAGTTGGACACTGCCTCCAACCCAATCGTTGGCTCAGTACACCCCTACAATGACAACAACAGGGACAAAATCATCCCCCAAACCAGAACGAAAGCGCAAAGGGGGTTCAGTAAGATCAAGGCCTGGAAATCGGGAAAAGGAGAGGGGAAAGTCTCCTCAAAGTTTGGAAGAATTAAACATAAAGCTGGAGGCACCTGCCAGAGAAGCGATTGGGCCTGGTCAAGCACAAAGCTTGAGGGCTGTATTTGGGGCAGTTCTTTGGCACGCTGGAATAATCCATGATGCCATGGCATGTGCTTCCTATCTAAGATTTAATAAACAGCATTCAGCCAAAGATCAGAATATGGGAGATGTCAAATATCCAGCAGCAGATGAAGGGAATAGCACTGTGGAAGGACCTCTGGTGGATCAGGGATCTCTCCATGAAACTAGAGAAGCAGACGCAACTGCTAAAGAAGTTAGCACTGACAAAGTAGTAATGCGCAAAAAGTCAGATTCACCAGCAAAGGGAAAGCATCAGCGTCACTCCGTTGAGGTAACTTCAGCCGCATGGTATTTAAAGGGGAACCCAGATTTACGACTAGAACCACTGGGTTTAAAGCATGATAGTCTACATGGGGATCTTGGAGGAGAACAACTTGACTCTACTGGTAGTAGCATGTCCACTGTTTTATCAACGCCAAAGAAAAAGTTGGAAATTGACTCTCCGAATGCAACTGAGACCTCTGAAATACCACCTGCGGTAACAGTACTTGAGAAAATATGGGCTCATGTAAAACGCAGCTGTATAGATAGCATAATTTCTGATGAAGCAGCCAATGCTGGAAGTTTGGAGTTCCGCAACTCTGTTAAACTACGTAGGGATTTGAGAAGGTATGGGAAAAGTCAAACCTCAAATGCAGAGCACCGGAAGTCAAGACGGGATCAACCTCGTCATTTGCATACGATGGGTAGAAGTTTCTTACTTGGTAAGATACTTTTCACGCACTCATGAAAACTTTATCCGAATTTCCATAATTCATTAAATTTTTTGGGTTTTTGGTATATCATTCAGAACCAGATGAACAACTTGAGTTTTTGGATGAAACCAACCAATGTGAAATTTGCCATGTTAGATTTTCCTGTAAAGGTCGATCAAGGTAAAGATGAGTTTAAATGTTCTATATTGTTACAAAGTTTCACCCTAAAACTTTCCATGACATAAAAACATTAAATTTGTTGTAACCAAATAGGAAAGCACACTTTGGATTATCATCCCTTTGCGAAAATTGCTCAGAACGGCAATTAAAAATCAAGAAACAGCAACAGAATTCTACCAAGCGTCCAGGCTTTTGTACAGTGACACTGGACTCTGGACTGCAAAAATATACAGCGCCCGATGAAACTCATCCCTACTCGGTTATGCTAAACAATGCCTTGTTTTTACTGCAGATGATTAATACCGTACCAGAAGCACAGTTATCTCAAGCATATCAGCAAGCTACTGGCATGGTGCCCACAAAGCTGTCGTTCAATTGCTTCACCGCCCTTGGAGTTACGGAAAGTCAGGTGCTGAATGAAGATGATGTATTGCCGGATATAAGACTGTCTGAAATTAAGTTGAGGAGGTCAGGAGATGGGAAGCTCGGCAAAGAGAAGAGATCAGCATCTACGGTCTCAACTGCTTTTGAAGACAGTCCGTGGGAAGCCCATTTTCGTCGAAGGAAAACTAGCAATGGAGATCAGATAATTGGTAATTATGATTAAGATCAATAAATGTATTTTTAATTGAGCATTTAGAAACAAAATACAATAATTATTGTACGTACCTAGGTTTGGAAGAAACGGTTGGGTTTACTTTGTTAAATCACCCATCTCCCGTGCTTCAAAAGATTCTTGATGCTGTACATGAAGAAGGTACAGGCATTGAGGAGGCCATTGATAGGGTTTGCACAAGTGTGCTTTCTTTCGTCACTGAGCGTCATGATTTAGAAAGTCTACGACTGTTCTTGTTCCAAGCTATTCGACGCGTTACTTGTCGTTCGTATGGAATGAAGGTGTGTTTAATGTGGTTATCAAAACTTTCACTTTATCCTTATGGAATAATTTATGCAATGTTTTATAATATATCTTGCAATATTGTTTAGATTCTTGCTTGGTTAATGAGGAGCGTGAGTAATCCTACTGCTTTGCATGATCTACTCTGGTGGTACGCTTTCTCCTTGGAATATAAAGATGAAGAGGATAATTTTGCTGGAAAGGTAAGCTAAATAATAGTATTATATTTAAATAGTATGTAATTTCACAGCATTAAAATGTTTTTACATTAAATTGTTCCTATGTTATAGGCAAGCTTAGATGATGGCTGGTGGCAAATGAGAGCACATCCTTTGAATGAGTCTCCTGCTTCTATATTCCCATTCCTTTCGGAATCATTTTACTCTCTTTTACAAACTATTGCGGATATAATGCCATTCTTACCTATTGGATCTTCACTGCTGGAAATGGCAGTTAAGTGCTGGGGTGTATATTTTACAAGAAAGGATCACCGCTTTCTCCACAAGTATGAAAAGTTCATATTTTTTAACACAAAATAATTGGTGTGTTAGAATTTACTCAGCACTTAACTATTTCAATTGTTTTCAGGAGCAAAATTTTCAGAAATCTCAGCCAAATCATGTCCCAGTTCGACGGTGAAAACGAGCGATCTAAAACCAGTGCACTTCTCCAGCCTGAAAATGTTGAATCTCAAATTGATTCTGCTGGAACAACAACGTGTTTAGCTGACTTTTCTCATGCTGTGGAAATCAAAGTTTCAAGTCGTGCTGCCCTCAGTTCCAGCCTAACAGATGAATCTACAGAAACATTTTGGGAATCGGGTGATGAGGACAGGCAAGTTTTGTGAAATTTATATCTAAATAAATTTTTTATTGTTTAAGAATATTCTCTAACGGTCTCAACTGCTTTCTCGCAGAAATAGAACCAAAAGTATTACAATTGGATCTATTGCCGACTTTACAATCAAAGTTGTTGCCGTACATGTGGATAACGGTCGAGATTCTCAGGTAAAGCCTCTAAACAAGAATTTTCTCACTATTTATGTCTTCTAAATGAAATTTAAGATCTACATAACGTTCAATTACATTACAGTACAAAGTTTCATCCGTTGCTGTGAAAGTAGGGGTTCATCCAGATGAATACGCTAAGATCGGCCAAGTTGAAATTGACTCTCGTCATTTTGGATGGGTTTGGTTTCCTATCGAATGTAAGTTTCATGCTCGATTTGTCGTAAAGATTGCAAATACTTTCTCCTAAATGATACTAAATTGTTCTTTTAGCTGAACACGTTAAAGTGGTGAAAGTTGAGCTCAAAGGTCCTGATAATACACTACGAGTTAGACAAATGAAGGTGTTGGGTATTCCTACTGAAGTCGGAGCAGATCAGTTGCTTGACCGAAGCTCGGCTGCGACTGCATTGGTGGCTCAGAGGAAATGTGAAAATGAGACCCTTCGAATATTTCGACTGTTATCATCAGAAGTATTCGGTAAGTTTTTGTATGGAGTCAAGCGAGGTGACAATGATGCTGAAGGCAACGATCTTCAAGAACATGTCGTTGGAATTCTCTTCAGCCGTAATAAACTTACACATCTTCAGAAGCAGGTAATTGCAGACATTACTCAATGAAACTTTACTTTAAGTAAATACATGTATCATATTTTCATACAAATTTGTTCCATTTTAGGTGTGTTCCCACATCGTATCTGCAATCCATCGGGAGGCAATAAAAATAAAAGAGGAGTTTGATTCTCACATCAACGGCTCAGTGCTCGAAGCAACAAATGAAAACGTTCGTTTGATCCTGGGAGAGAAACCTAAAATACCTGATCGCTATTGTTTCGAAATGTTGACGCTTGTGTTGGCTCTCGCGGATCATAAACTTGGTCGAAATTACCTCTCTCAGCAAAGCAACCTGATTCAGGACTTGATGCAGTTGTTTCATGCTGGAACACCTAGGATTCAGCGTCAAGTTACATCTGTTGTGAGGAAGATTCTTCCAGAAATTCTTCCATCTGAATTTGCAAAAATTATCTGTCATCAAACTCACTCTGCTAATGCTTCCAAGTTAAACATCCTTGACATGTTTCTTGGCTGCGTGGTTAAGTCACTGCAAGTTAAAGTGAGGAGTTCTCAAGATGGAAACCGATTTGCTAGAAATATTAACATTAATGATGTATTCGCCTCTGATGAACTACCATCCCATTATTGGTTCTTAAGAGGGGAAGGAGAAATTCAACTTGCGAATGCTGTAGTAAAGCTGATAAAAGACATGTGCGAGGTAAGACTTCCCCTTTCTCAATCATTTATTAATCTAGTGTTTATAATCATTCTGATCAAAATAGTACAACCTTTTCTTCTTACAATTTATTTAGGAATCTTTCTCCCTGGAATGGTCAAAAGTGTCTAAACAAGCAGTTGCGGATTCCGTACTGTATCTTACTAAAATAGACTCTCAAAACCGGAACTCAACCGAGTGCCTTAACTCCCCTCAGTTCTGGCTGGCTTTGGCTGCCCTATGCGTATTACATCCGGAACATTCAAAGCTGCTTTCTTCACCCGTGTTTCAGAATGGCAGTTCTGGAAGGGTATGTTGTAAACTTTCAACTTTGTTTGGATCAATTTAATACAGATGATATGATTATCCGTTTATTTATCTTTAAATCAGGCAAAATGTGTGAACCACGATGACGGAGAAACATTGGCTGTAATTCAATGCCATGATTGTGGTGATCTCTGTACAGAATGCGATCGAATTCTGCATTTGCCCAAAAAGAAGTGGCAACATGTAAGAAAGGTGTGCAAAGAAGAGGAGGAATCAGTCCGAGTTGACTTGCACGAAGGATGCGGAAGAATAAAGCTATTTTGGTTAATGGCTCTTGCTGATTCGTCAACTCTAAAGGCGCTTGTGGAGTTCCGAAATGGGATTCCAAAGGCAGTATCAGAACCCCTTTCCAGCGTGGCGAGTGTGGGACGTTGTAGATTTTGTAACAAAGTGGGAAATAGTGGGCCACTAGCATTAGGAAATGTTTGTGGTGAAACGGAATGCCAGGTAAAATTGATATATTGAAGATATTATAAGGGACTTCTCAATCTCATGACTATGTAATTATATAATTTTTATTTTGTTTATCTAGGAATATTCTAAAAACGCCTGTGAAAGGGTGTTAGAATGCGGTCATCTTTGTGGGGGAGTTAGAAATGAAAATAAATGTTTACCATGTCTTCAAGGTTGTTCAGACAAGTTGGGTACAGTGCTGAAACAAGATGGGGATGACATGTGCATGATCTGTTTTACTGATGCCTTAGCTTTTGCACCTGCGATTCTGGTATGCTTTTCGAAATACGAATCAAATTTTATTTTTTAAAGTCCCATTATCACTCTAACTATGTATTTTCACAATTCGATCATAGTTATTATGTGGGCACGTGTTTCACTATCACTGCTGCCGTTCTGTGCTAGAAAAGCGGTGGCCTGGGCCGAGAATAACTTTCTCCTTCTCATATTGCCCCATTTGCAAGGTATAGTAAAGGAAAGCAAGATTCTAACAAGGTGAAAGCAGATATAAACTTGTTCTTGAATTAATGCAGGTGGAAATAGCTCATGCACTTCTTGATGATCTACTAAATCCAATACGTGAGTTATTTGATGACGTAAAACGAAAGGCATTGATGAGACTTGAATACGAAGGACTTAACACAGCAGAAGGCATTGTTTCCCCGGGAGGACGATACTTTCAAGACCCTTCCGGTTTTGCCATGGATCGATATGCATATTACGTTTGCTTCAAGTGTAAAAAGGTAATTTATAGAATCTTAGAGAGAAAAATCATACTACTGCGGCGGAGCTGGAGTTTATTGGTGAACATTGAGGATGATTTTTATTTCCCTTCCAGGCATATTTTGGAGGTGAGGCAAGATGTGACGCAGAAATTCAGATGGAGTTTGACCCGTCCGAATTGGTTTGTGGAGGTTGTAGTGACATATCACAAGCTCAACTATGCCCTAAGCATGGAACTGATTACCTAGAGTACAAGTGTCGCTATTGCTGCTCTGTTGCTGTTTTCTTTTGTTTCGGAACAACTCACTTTTGTAATGGATGTCATGATGATTTTCAACGAATTACAGCAATCCCAAGAAATCAGCTCCCCAGATGCCCCGCAGGTAACATTTTTGCATGAATGAAACTTGAACTCGGAAACACGACGCTTAAAAGCCTTGTTCCAGATTTTAATACATAATTTGCTGTGGCATTTTAGGACCTCGGGCAAAGCAGCTTGACGGGGACGAATGCCCTCTCCATGTGTCTCATCCCCCTACAGGTGAAGAATTTGCACTGGGTTGTGGAATATGCAGAAATGCCCACACGTTTTAATTATTTACATACTAATCTTCATGAGACGACAGTACTCCTTTCGTACGTCATCAGTTTTAGCTACGCTATTATAAACTACTACATTGTCTGTATATGTCTGGTAATACGTCAACTTTTGTTCATTTCTACACCAACCATTTCACGGTTTTGCATTTATAGAAAAGCTACTACTAACATGTAAATACTCGAGGGTTTCTTGTCAGAATTTTACCACTTAAAAACTAGTAAAACCGATTTTTGTCCATTGTTACTCATAGAATTTACTACAACGATAGCATACAATTAACTAAACTAGCTGCGTATGTTATTCATTAGCATCATTTTTACCTTTTATATTCAAATATACACGAATTTATTTTTCAGAAAGCCTCAACATATTCTAAAGCTCCGACGTTTTTGAAATGTAAAATAAAGCGTATACTATCTGTCTGAAAATAACCCTTGCTGGATAACAATTCAATGCACCGTTAATTATTTCCCATCATTCGGGGTTGGAAGCTAATTGATTCGTTAGAAAACATGCAAGGAAAGAAGTTGGCAGCTCATTTTGTTGGCCATCCTTTCGGTTTCCTCTTTGTTTACATATTTGTTCAGATGTCCAGCGTCCAGCCAAACTGGATTCATTTTTCTTAGAACTACAAGAGAAGTGTGTGGTATATCGCAACATTAATGCATGAAGGTAGGATGAGTTGCCAAGTACGAGAATAAACTCTTTATCGACAGCACGGCACGGCGGTTTGGTTCCCTGGAAGCTGAGCAGGAAAAAACAAAGAGGCTTCGACTACAACTGAATGGCTGCCTCAAAAGCCCTTACATTTTGCTTACCTCCGCTAATGGTTGAGATACTTGCCAGAAGAGATTATATCTTAACTGATAAAGTGGGGGAAGTGGCCTTTGTTTTGTCAAGTGGGACAAAGACGAGTGAGGGAAATGGATAAAGAATGACAGAGGAAGCTAAGTCTGGGCTTCCTCAATCAAAGCACTAGATGAGTGGGCTTGAAGTGGACAACTAGTGACGTGAATGAATGGGACTCGCTACTAAAACAGAGCTACTTTTATTCGCATTAACTAGCCAGCTTCTAAGGCTGTGTCTGGGAGAAATAAATTTTAAAATGCTTTTCTCATTCCCAAAAAGTATACAACAAATGATACAGTGTGATAGCAGCCACATCTCCACAAAATGCATGTAAAGATAAGCGCACCCAAGCACAGCAATCGCTACCAAACCAGCGGTTTGGTTGTTTGTAGTACGTTGTTGCGGACATATAACAACACAACCTGTTCTCTATATTATGTGGTTGGTTTCTGGTTTTAGTTGGATGAAGTAAAATGACATAGGATGCAGGATGCAATGGCAATACAAAACGGGAAGGGAATGGAAGACTGGATACATGTTTTATAGAGTTTGCCTTCATGCACTTTCATCCACTGATCTAGCAATCTACGGATGCTCCTTACTACTGGAGAGCCCAGCCTTGCCAACCAACCGTTCCTTTTTATTCACAGATCAGCAGATTTCTATGTTGATAAAAGAGGAAATTTTTTGATAAGCTTTTTGGCTTGCTTTTTGCAATGGTCACATGAAAATGAAAGACGGTAACTACATATTAATAACAAAAAGAAATACACATTCCGCACACGAAGTGCATAATGCCAGAACTCCTCCTTCTAATACTGCGTGATGTTGGTGTGTGTGTGTGTACAAACACGACAAAACTATTCGAACAAGTTAGGCTGGGGAATGACTCACCGAAAATAAAATGACGGAGCAGTGAACTAGTGAACATCACAGTAAAGGCCAGAAAAGGTAGCAAGAAGAGCTTACTACTTCATGTCCAACTTAACTTTCCTTTTTATGACTCCATATTTGACTCACATCTCATGGGTAATTAGAGCAATGTAGCGTCAACAAGGATTACTCGGGTTTGGCGAAGGAAACAAGACGGACAGCTCCTTGAAGAGGAGTTTTGCTGATATCAGGACCTCAAATATACATATATATATTATGGAATACCCCTTGGAATTTCCTTTTGTGGTGGGTGACGCCGTAGTAATTCAGTCCCATATCATATATAGTCATTACATCATATCTCACCCCTTAATAACATGTAGGATGTATGTTGGATTTCATGTTATTTTGAGCCAAGAGATATTTTAATACTTTCCTCTGCCTCTCGAGTACTTTGCTTGACTGCCCAGTAAAATGGAATCGTCTTTGTTTTCAACGCTGGGAACAAAGTGCACGGCTAACAAAACACAATAAAGTAGTTACTACTAACTATCTCGCCCCTGTCATTATTTGCATTCAGATCATTGTGCTCAACGCGATGTGATGAGCAAAAATTGGAGGAACGTGTTTCTCAGAACTCACAACCATCCCAAAGGACAATTGGATAAATTGTGGCAAACTAAGAAGTTTCAATTTACAAGACCATAATCATAGAAGAAGAGTCACAAGGAAGCAAATAGCGCACAAATAACATAAAATTATCTTCTCTGGATCATTTAAGTTGAGCGTAGCTAACTTTTTAATGTAAGTAATAGCAAGTCACCTAAAGTAGCAATGAGATTATGACTCTCTGCGATTCCATTCATAGGGATATAGACATATACATAAAATAGTTCGGTTCTCATATACTTATGGCATGACGTGTTGATATACATTCCTATCATCTGCAACGGGGAAAGTACAAGTTAAGTAAGCAGTTGTAAGTGTAAGACGGGGAAGATGGAAAAAATTGTCAAAACTATGAATGCAGTCGCTCACATGCCGGCAGTTTACCCCTTGACTCTGTAAAGGAATGAATAGCACAATGGTGTGTGACAGTGACAGTATCAGTTGCGGGGCTGCTAATAAGCCATACTCTTCTTGTGGTATTGCTCGATCAGCGGTTTCTTTCTGTCATAAACGTTGGTCCTGAGCCATGACATTTATGATATTATGTTGGCGTCAAATAAGAGAATCAAACTTTCGATTGACTACCACCACAACTTGGAGCAAAGAAAATCCCAGAACCCAAAACTTGCTTACGGTTGCGAATTAGATGACAGTATACACACTAAAGTAGCCGCTGTGCAAATAAACCAAACCCAATTGTGACGATATACTAGCGTTGCTTAACCAAATGTAGAAGAAGATGCGGTGTGAAAAATGAGCATGAGCGGATCAAATTACAATGTTTCATCCATTCGATGAACTACGGGCTGACTTTAAAGATTCTGCAAAACAAAAAATTATAAATTTAAATTTATGGATAAAAGACGGACAGACAAGTTGAGGTGCGTACACACGAGACATTTTCGCTACTAAATGAAAACATTTTTAAAAGGGTTTGTCACGTTAGCTACCTCAATTGGTGATACTGTTTACTAGCTCGTATACGTGATGGACTTTACTGACCTGGCAGTTTGTGTACCGACAATATTACTTACAAATCACTTTATTGCCAAACTCCGCTTTGGACAGTTGACATAAATCAAATAGCATGCTATTAGTTTTGTTCGTGTAGCTTACGATTAGCTGGAGTTGTACAACTTTCCCAAATTTGTAGTAATTCAATTGTGAAAATCTCAAAGTTAAGTGATAAAGTGCAGTGCATTTACTAACAATTTAGATTCGAGTGAAATTAGGTATTACAATTGTTATCTGCAAACTTTTACCATGAGAAGAAATCACTGCACATCTGCGTTTACTTTTCAAGGAATCTTGAAGTTCATATCATAACTGAAAATGTAGTTGACAGATCTTAAAAGTTACATTTTGTGGTTTCTTCTATGGCCCATTTAAAATAGTCATATGCAACCTCAAAGGCATTCAAGGGTGGAGTTGCAAACAGATTAGCTGCTACTATGTACTTCTTATCTTAAAAAAAAGGACAAAATGAGTCATTTTTCTGCAAAGGGTGGTCCTAAAATTGAAAACCAATGCCTATCAGTTGTCGAATCTATCTCCCCTGTATCGTTTTTTGATCTCGTAAGCTTTGTAGGCAATTTAATTAATCAGTCTTCATTGATCGTTAAACTAACATTGAACATCATATTCCATGTCGTTCATATGTACTCTGTAGGTCATTAGGGAAAATTCGGGCATTTTGAAACACTATGTACTAATGGATATTAAAGATTAAAAGTACAACATGAAATATATAATGTTATAACCTAACCTATACATTCCTACATAATATTTTGATGATGGATTGAATGAAGTAAGAGTAAATATGCAATAATTACAAACTAATTAGAAATTGTCATTAATACATACTATGTTATTCTAACATCGTTCGTCTAACATCACAAGCTACGTTAACTCCCTGCTGAAATGACGAGCTATTATGGTAACAAACGTTCATGTATTCAGTAAATTTTTCTGGTCAAAGTCGTTCTTCAATGTGTAATTAATTAGCATTTCTAATTAAATTCGGTGTAAAGAATGATGAGCAGTTTGCACGCAATGCTGCACGAAACCACATCATAACTCAAACTCTAATGCAATGCAGTATATCTTTATTTCTATGTCGCACGTAATTAGTTCAACGCCCTGGGGAAGCATACATTTTCCCTTGCGTTGTCATCAATAGTGACAGTAACTTATGCTGTAGCACATCTGACTAGATAACATTGTTATAAATCCAACTGATGGGAAAAGCCTTCACAAATCTTCAGACATTGAAATACAGCTCCCTTAATTTGTCACATTGATACATTCAATGAGACACAATGTGTATTGATAATCTGACGATGTCCCAGTTTTGATTTGCTTGTGTAAAAAAAACTAATGTATATCGTATCACTCACAGCTTTAGCCTTCACTTTCTTTAAGTTGCTTAGTAGTTTTCACCACAAAGTTTCTTTTCTTTCGCCCAGCATACAAATGCAAACGGAATTTTCTGTTCTCCAAAGCCATTTTTTCGTGGTCCAACCCGATAAAAAGGATTTAAACAATCTGGCCGAAAATACTAGTAGGAATGTTGCTAAAAACCAATACAAAATGTCATAGACTCAGCATTATCAAAGATGCATGGACAACTATAGCTACGTTTCCGAGACGCTTATTAGGATTACAGATGACACAATAATGTATGAGAATTCCCTTTGTTCGCATGTATACTACTTATTCAATATTTGTAGTCGAATGTAGAGCTAAAGTTTGCTTAGTACACCAACCAAGGCGAACAGAGTCGTCCGTAAGGCTTATACTCCCCATCAAGAGCATGCATAAAAGTCAGCAACATCACCCGAAAGGAACGGGTCCTACGAATGAAGACATTGATTCTGGCTTTCTGCCACACGGGATCATGCACATACACACCAACATTTATTCACATGAAAAATGCCTCTCGGCCTTCCATTGCGAACACATGCATCACACGATGTGAACGTGCAGCAAGTCACAATGTGTGGCTCTCATTCGGCAATCGGCAACAGAAGAGAAGAGCCTCCAAAATAAATTCTCATCAACCTTACCCTATCGATTCTGCAATGAAAATTGCAATTTAGAACAAAAACCTTCTCAACCAATATCACCATAAATTGAGTGCGGTTTTTGGGTCGGTTTGATGGTTTAAGCTTAATGGTTTAAAGATGGTTTAAGAGATGAGTAACGCATATACTACCACGTTTTGATATTTTCAAGCCCATATGGTATGCAAAGTGCTTACATTAATATACCACAAGACCGGTCATATATTACTACTATGAGAATCATTTGTAGTTGTATTTAAGTTACTCAATTCATAAAGAATTCGGTCTTTTAAATTTACATTTTCGTAAGAAAACGTCTTTACATTCACGTTTTTCCCAATATTACCCTATAATAATAATAATGTTTACTTGGGTAGACTGGGTTCTCAAGATCTATTTTTGTGATAATTTACCCTAGTTTCAGAGTGACTACCTGTAAAACTGTAAACCCTCGTGTAGAGCAAATAGTTTTGGGGTTGAATTAAACCCTATATTGAACTCGTTTCCTGCTAGTCCGCTAGTTTTAAAGGGATGACAACAAGCCCTAGGTGTAATGTTTATTTTTCATGCCTTTCAATTGATAAAAACGAGAGAAAATATTCGTCACCACTTGAGCAATCAGCCACGTATGACAATATTACATCAAGAGATCGCTAGACAAACATCACGAATTGCCATCCAAGGTGTTGCGACCTTCGGTTTCTCATCATCATTCTCTTTTAAATGTGCGATCATGTCAGTATCACATTACCTGTTAGTAGCAATTCACAGCGTGAAACTGCACTATTATCCATGAAGATAGCTATTATAATCACACTAGAGAGAAAAAGTCAAAACCCTAACCATCTGAGGGAATGCCGAGTGGTGTTGAATATTAGGAGACTAGCATCAAATGTCCTAATCTACTGTACCTCGGATAGTATGGAGCACTTCAATTTTTTTATCATATATACATTTATTTGCTGTTATGGAATATGTACCCATATTTCAGCTTCCCCATCGCTTCCGCGTAACACTGATATGATGTTATGTAGTTAGAAAATTAAAACAGTAATACTCAGGTAGTGAAACAACCACATGGAATGACTTTCCTAGGTTTTTAGAAGGGAACTAGCTTACCCGGTTATGAAGCCCTTTAGAATGGTTTTCTGGGATTGATTTAAATGAATTGTTTTTGGCTGTTATGGATTTCAGCATTTGTTAGTTTAACATAGCGCATAAGGCATCACGACTTTAAATCCATAACAGACGGAAAACGGAGTTGCATAGAGTTGATTCTTTGAAGTATACGTTGTGACCAAAAATGAAGAATAAACTCATCGTTGGTTTTATCACATTTTCCAATTTCCTGGATATGAGCTGATACAAGGTGGAAAAAGTGCGAACGTACATAGTACATACGTACATTTGCTTCCCAAAGGATCAATATATTACATTTTATGTTTCTCAAAAAACATACGACAAGAGATCTAATGCTAGCATACTAATATATTTGTGTGCTTTAGGCAGAGAAGGTGACAATGGCTTTATGAAAACATTAGAAATTAGATTTTTCTCTCAATTGTGCAGCAACTAATCAAGAAATCTTGTTACGGGAGCTTTAACAAGTAGTTCGTTTTCCCTAAAGTTTGAAGAAATCTTT
Organism: Orchesella cincta; assembly: GCA_001718145.1. NCBI lineage: Eukaryota > Metazoa > Arthropoda > Collembola > Entomobryomorpha > Orchesellidae > Orchesella > Orchesella cincta. The sequence goes on along the minus strand of LJIJ01000110.1, from coordinate 28,542 downwards.
TAGTACAGCATCGAACCACACACAACTGCATTCATGGCACGAAAACCGACATCGAGGGCATTTTAAATTTTCAAGCTAGCCGTAACTTAATGTAAAATTTTTAAAGTGTCTAAGGCAACGTGCCAAGTGAGGTCGTCTTTCGTCCTGATTTCAATTATTGACTGCAATAAAGTTAGTGAGTAATCTAAAATTATATTTTTATCGCTTTTGTATGTAGTAGTATCTAATAATAAGTTTACTTTAGTTTACCGTTACTCATTTTCATTATCTTATCATTTATCATTACTCAAGTAAAATTGAAGTTTGGGTGCTCTAAATGTATTTCAGCAAAAACATGAAATAAGGAAAGTATAAAAGCTAGGTTGAATGTTGGAATTAGCTTAGCGAACAAGACAAAGACTTAAGGTATCCCATTACATAGTGAAATGGTACTTACATTGATGTCGATCAATTATCGCAACTTGGTATTATGGGGTAAAATTCTCCAGATGTCCCAAACAAATGTATTGAAGCATGGTCTATAAATTGGTTTATATTTAGCAGTCAAGTTTATGCATTCGACACTCATAACTAACTAGTGTGCCATTCACATAAATAGGAATTAACTCGATTATGTATTTCTTCGTGACGCAGTTTTTATGTTTCACTAATTGAATTTGTTATCCAACCATAGTATTTACAGAAAATTGATTCTCAGTGTCTTGTTGGACGTACAATGAAGTTAGGGATCAACAGACCTTCGTGCTTAAATGCGCCTTACTACATAATATAGAAACCCGTCGTACCAATTTTATTATCACATCGCAAAGAAAGCATATTTGCTTCATGTTACATCATTTTAACAAACTTGTATATATGTAATGCGTGAATATTTATGTAATTTGAAGCACAACTTCATAGTGAACTAGTAGATTCCGCTTCGTTCAAGTATCTACTATTATTTCATGCATCACAGTACTTTTCGATGGCATTAGATTAGGAGTTTTGTTGAAAAAGAACATGATCACTTTTTAAAAACTGGAAATGTAGAGAAAATAACACACGCGTGCACTATCCCGGCGTCCGGCACCGAGAACTGGAGGACGGGTGTTGTGATCTGTAAGTCCACTGAAAATTCAAAAATATTCTAAAATGCACTAAAGCAGAATTTTATTAGGGTTGTTATGTTATGTCTTACCGAATGAAGCGATGTAAGAAAGCCAAGCCGGAAGTTGTCCAATACATGCATAATACCTTTAAGGATTAGGTGTAGTCTACCACTGGGATGTAGTTTTGAATTTTATTATGCAGTCCTAAAAGTTATTTATTGTTGTATCTGAGATTTTTTTTTGGATGCATTCGCTACGATTTCCTGCTCAGTGTCGGCATTAAATTTTTGAATGTATCGTTCCCCAAGGAACCATAGTCCAATGGTGGAAGATGCAAGCTTATATGCAAAGCCAATTCAAAGAAATGCTGTTTCGCCATGTCAAACTATTATTCACAAGTCTATGCATATGCAATTTTATGTAACATCGTTGTACAGGTATACATTTCTTTATGAAATCTGTCTTGAAAAAACTAATCTCCGCTTTAAGAGAATTGAATTTTCACTCATTAACCAATCTATCTAATGTTTTTTCCGGAGGTAGTCTTTATTTTTAACAATTTAATGGCATTTTATAAGAAAACTTTACATCTGGGGTTCCTAGTTTTTGTCAATCATATTCGCATGGACACACGCTGTTGGCTTCGAAGCGTTTTTCAAGTTAGGCATTTACAGAGAAATATTTTTAATTGTGAGGAGTATATTATTGGTTTAATTCACGTTGATCATGTGGAAATTCAATTTATTGCAGCTAAATCTCAAATTAACCCACACGAGCGCACAGAGACAACTAAATGTTACACTCCAATAATATTACAACATAAGATCGGTAGTGTAAGCTAGGTGAAATCGGTGACAGGTAGAAACTGTTATTTCCCCGTAAGATGTTCCGTGATCGAATACTTCATTTCATCTTGCAACATGGACATATATAATAATAATAATTAGATACGTACTAATGTCGCTGCTAACAAGAAAATTCTTGAAATTATTGTAGCTGCTGGAAGGCGATTTATGTTGGAACATACGTAACGCCACAAGAAATATTCTGCAATGGCTTACAGCTAAAACTGATCGTGAACCCGCTGAATTCCATAGAAGTTTCAACCCAACTGAGTTAAATGGCACAGTCGAAGGGTTTATATTGAGAAGTACATTAACCACTACGGCAAAAGATAGTGATATATTACGTAATATGCAAGTATGAGATTAAATTCTCAGGAATTGAGTCAGTTCACGCTTCGAAAGAAGTCTGAAGGCAAAATTATACGTTGTGGCTAAATCACTCAAAATTAACATGATGATGAACGTTTCGAGACAGCGTAAAATCCAGCAAAGTTAGAAAAACAACAAACAAAAGTTGTTTTCAGAGAAAAAAGAAGTCAAGAACACAGTTAAGTCAATTACGTGGCTTGTAGAAATACATGGTAATCTTTGGATGCTTGTGGTGAAAACGGCATTTTTGCAAAAAAAGAAACGTACGCACGTGCATCACTTTACACAGATTGATTAATAGGATACGCTGATGATGATGACCTGCTTGAGTAGAAGGTAAGAAACCTGAAAATTTTTGTTCGATTAATCTTAAATCCAATTTAGCTTCATATTTCGTCACATGTCCTGCTACCAAGATCCCAAGAGGGATAGCAGCGTACTTACGCGTTTCACTAGGAAACTGATAGGGAAAGTAGAAGCCAGATTTTTTTACTTTTGTCTACGTGACATAAGCATGTCATCTTCGTGATGACTAATGTCTACATTTATAACATTCGTTACAACAGGAGATTAAAAGGACTCGAGTATATTAGGAAGTGAATTTAACTGACATCAAAATCATCTGTGTTGCGTATATTAGCTGTTCGCCACGTGTGTAATATTGTTCTGAGAGACAAAGTTCCAGAAAATGATACAAAATGCTTCGTTTCCAGCAAAACACGATCTTAATCTTAAGAATCTCTACTTGGAAACATACAGCATACTAATCACAACTCCGTGTTGGAATATGGGGCTACTTAAAACGTACTCCGTAAAAACCAGCAGCATCAACTCCAATCCAACTCTAGAAAATGCTTGAGGATGCATGAGGCACATACCCCTCTTGCTATGATTTTTCAGTTTCGGATTTTTGTGTGGATCCAAAAAACCCTGGTCTGGTTGGCGTAGGATGTGGTTGATGGTACTACAAGCTGGAGTGAGAGCAGCTTTTTCTCCTTTCGGTAGTGGAAGTAGCAGTGGTTGTAACCGGGAGATACCCTCAAGTAGAAAGTTGGCTGCGAGAAAGTCTATGCGTTGGTTAGAGTGAGTTGGGTAAACTTGGAAAAGTAGAAAGCTTTCCCCGACTCTCCCTTTAACTAGAAGGGTTAGAGCGTTGAGCATCTCATTCTTTCATAGCATCACATGGTGGTCGGTTATATCTCTACTTCTCTTGATGGGTGTTGTTGTGTCACTTTCCTATTGTTTTATCACAATTCCAAAATTTACTTAGACGCAATGTTCAATACAGCTATCTTGCCAGGAGTTGAGTAGTAAAAACTTAGAAACAGACGCGAATTTGCACATTGTGAAATTGTGATTTGTGCAAGACATCAACAAAAATTTATGAGACGGTGGTGATACGAATCAATTAAAACTTTTAAAGAAGTTTGGCCAATGTAAATGTGCATTTTGGTGTGCTTTCTTTGACTAAAACATTTGTGCATACGCAAATTGAGCTGTTGTTAACTTGAACAGATTAAATAAGTGTAAGTTCGTCCGAGCTTCTTTAGCGGGGGCAACGAGAGTACAAGTATATTGTAATCAACAATAGTAGAAACTGTTTACGTTACTCCACATCCCAAAAAATATTATTCGTTGAAGCAAAAAAAGTTTAGTGTGCACCCAGACAAAACGTTCAGCAGACACATTCCTGCTCAAACATGTTCCGGATTCAGAATGACTTCCTTCTTGTCACTGCAAGTAATCCAACTTTCATCACAAACCCTGGTTTTGAAAAAGGAAGACGGAGCGGAACAATCACCATGTAACTTTGAGTTCAAAGAGGGATTGAGGGGTTGCATTAGTTGTCGGAAAGTGAGAAAAAGAGAAACCGCTGCCAGTTCCACGAAAATAGGACGTTCTGAAGCCGCCATCCAAGACTCAGGAAGCAAGTTTAAAAAATTACTTAAAGTTAGTAAATCTAACCCGACCATAAGAGATGTGAGAATTACAAGGGGAAAAACTTTTCTTCGCTCGCTCCGCAAACAAGCCAAAGCCAACCTGTACAACAAAGCCGCTTCCACTGGTGGACTTTTTTAAAACAGAGAACTACGCTCTTTATGATTCTCATTCATACACTTTCTCGCTTCTTTGTTATGCCCTGTCATACTTTGACTAACACCCCTTTCTCACATGCTCTGCTCAACTCGTTTCTTTGTAAGGAAAAACTCTCATTTTCTCCTCACTCCAAAAAGTTTTGACTCACTTTTATCATAATCCTGTTCATCGACACCTGTTAATCACTTACTAATCCGGTGCATAAATCTATCACTGAATGGAATTTCCCACGTTCCGGCCCATTCTTGTTTTGCTAACGATAAGCTATTAACGAAGAATTCTAGTGGGAGGCAAGAAGTTAATCAAGCTGGATCTCTTAAATCTTCCATGAGAATGAGCGTGAATTAGTAATGCAATATCTGGAGAACTTTCACATTTCTTAGCACCTTTCACAATCAGAGCAGTGTGCCAGAGCCGGATTATAAACTTAAATTACATGATTCGAGCAAGCAAGTAAAAGGAGGGACTGCATAAATTAGCAACGGCTCCAGATAACACACTGTCAGCAACTCAGCAGCTTTTTGGCGAGAATAGCAATAATTGCACCCAATAGCATCCTTTTAGATGGATGAGCTTTCACATTCATTAAAATTTTAATGGACAATGAAAACTAACATTTGAATCAGGTTACCCCTGAGCTGTTAGATTTTTACCTTACAGCCACTCAGGTGGAATTGTATTGACATTTCAAAGGAGTTTCCTTAGCTTTAGTAAGCTAACATCACTGCCTACTTAAAAGTTTAACATAAGGGTTGTAATTGGTATGAGAAGATCAAGTACAAGCGGAACAGTTTTATCCCTTTGAGAAAGATGATTTCATCGCAAGTTCTCCATATGGCTGATGCTAATCAAAATTATTAATCAGAAGAAAGTCGGGAGCGAATAGAAAACTTAGGGAGTAAGTACAAATGTATATAGTTCATGCATCCTTTCTCCTACCATACTAGCTGTATGTGCCCTAGTATATATGTACGTATTGTGCAAGTGGACTACTTGATATAAGACAAATAAGTATAGGGAACGAGGTGCTACAAAAAATAGGCTACTACGCCATCCACCACGGATTTCTGCTTGTCTACAAAAAGAAAGATCTACCACTTCTCTGACTTCTGGCTACTCCTTTTTCTCTTTTGCGACCACAAAGTTGTTATTACTAGCTTTGTTCTGCACTCTCTTCCAACTTTGAGTGCAGAAAGCCGGCTGTCAGTTTAAGTGTCGTTTTGGTCACCATCCAAATCCTAGACCACAAAATGAGAGAACTGAGCCAGCAGGTAGCGGGCAAAAGGCAACGTACATAATCACCACACCACCACCATCACATCACATCTCAACCAGAATGAAGGTAAAAAGTTACTCTTTCTAGTTTGGAGTATCACCTCTCTCTCTCTCTCCTACTCTATGCAGCTTTGAATTCGAAAACTGATGATAATATAGTTTACCGACACTATACTACCAATTATTCCTATCAAAAGTTTGCCCTGTGTGAAGGAGGCAGAGCTCCACATTACAATTACGATATAATGAAAAGAGCGCTAACAAAGCTGAGCCTGGAGAAGTACAGGTGGTGAACATAAAATTCCTTGAACTTAACTCCATTTATTCGGCCAACTTGTTACACGTACGTATCCTAAAGCCATTCCAGACCAAATGTGGATTTTCTCTTACTCTTTAAACGGTTCATGAACATCTTCTCTTTTCTCCAAAATAAGTACGTACAAGAGTGACTCAAATTATGGTATATCTGTATGCTATATAGTGTTTTGATTTTGAGACACTGACTCACCATACCTGAACATTAAACAGAGTTGAGTTAAATCCTTAACTTGAATTCTTCACCAAACTGCAAATAAAACCGACATCATGTAATTTTCCTGACCTGATCCTTGTACAACCCAAGACGCTACGGTAGAAGCAAGGGAGGAAAGCAAAGAAGTAGGAGTCGATGCCAATCGCCCGACATTGTTGCTAGAGTAAGCAGCGCAGGTAGTAGTATGCTATGCAAATAGCACAATGAGACTCGACTCCCTGCTTCTCCTACTTTACTGGAGTTTTGAAAACGTCCTCTCACTTCCACAAGTCATACGTATTGGTAAGTAACTCTTGTTTATAATTTTTAAGCTCATATTAATATATTTTCTGCTTTCTCCTGTACCATTTCGACAAAACCCGTCGCTTCAATCAGCAAACTTATAGGAAACAGAAGCAAATTACTGCACAAAAAAGTGTGGTGCATTGCAGCTGACGCGCTCAATTTATAGCAACAAAATCCGTGTATCCTGGGAACCGCCGTTGTCATTATGGTAATGGCATTGTATAAATTAGCAGCTTAAAAATTTAAAAAGCAGTGAATTACAGTAAATTGAAAATAATTGCCTTCAATGTACGGATTTGTTTAGTTGTTCAAACTGAAATGGCTCTGCTTACGTATGCATACTTTTGAAACCGTCTTTCTCTTTTGGTGAAAGTACAGACTTTCGTGTAATTCTGAAGCAAAGCAACAACTATGACAGGCCTACATAACACATAGATAGGACGACGTCATAAGCTTGTGTGCAATCTGGCATGCTAACAATGCATCAATTTATTACTCCATTTATATTGGTTGATATCACTGCACTGACTGCGTGGTATGGTCGTGGTCTCCCTCCAACTAGCGAGATGTGGGTGGCTGATAAGTTTCATTCATGTCGTACTTCGTTCTTGATCGAACTTGTTTCACCGACAATCAACCACATTCCGCCAACCCAACAATAACAACATCGTGTTCAGCTTTTATCTACATCATTAATCTGTATCCTAACTTAAGTTTCTCGACTAAGGGCTCCATTTACCGTGGCAAATTCCACCAAAGTCAGCTCTCCTACACTTCCAGCCAGCTCTGAATTAGTGGAGGCGGCACTGCATCTCTCTCCGCTGACAAAAACTACACACCAGTAACGATAATGACTACCGGTTGTTCACAGTTTTCTCATGTGCAGTCATGATGCATAACATAATTTCCCACGTGGATATGTGTTTTTAGCTAGCGTCTGAACGGAGCAGACAGTAAAATTATTTGACCTGTTGTTTCCTCTTGTTCTTGTTATTTTACACGAAAGCTTCCTTTAATTAGATGAGATAATGATCTACAAGTAATGACTTGTGCAATCTGCTGGATGTGCGACATGACGGTCTTCTTTTTGCCATGCTGCTTCTCTCTATTACATCATGATCATACCTAATGCCACCATAGACGTTCTCTATAAATAATGCTTCTACCACTCCACCAACAACGTATAAATATTTTAGTGAAAGAACTATGGCTATTGTTACGGTGTTACTGTATAGCAGCGGCGTTTAGTACGTTTGCAACTTATATGAGTGGAATGGGCCTGTGAAGCGCTAATTCTTACACCAAAATTCGTGTCTCGTGAATAATGTATATATCTACGTACCTAAGAGTTCTAATAAACCGTAAAGAGTAACTTATTTTTTTTATTGTAATTGTTGGCAATACTATGGTCATTACCATTAGATGTAGATCTTACCATGAAACTTAAAGTCGAAAGATAATTTCGGGAATTTGATACCTACCTGTAACATTAGCTTCCGATAAGCAAGAAAGAAATACCGAAGAATTGTTGAGGTGAGTTATTTTTCATTTGTATCCACTGTAAGTGGCGTAGCAGTAATAATGTTGTGCTCTTAGCAACAACAACCAAGTGTATTGAACACTAATCAGTTTTATTTGAAAGATAAATATATGGACTTTTTAATTGAGAGCGTTGATTTATCCAAGTGAGAAATAACAGAGTTGTTTCGTTGGGTAGCATCCAAAGTTAATATATAATGATCTCTGAGGAATAAAATGTAAAGCCTGATGGTATGGTACTTTAACATAACGTGATGTTTCTCTCCCTTTTTATCATTGTTCATGAATAAATCATTTTTTCTCACAGTTGCTACGACGGTAAATTCTGTGACGAATTTTATTCTTACGGTTGCTAAAAACGGGCGTGTGTTCACTGAATCGGCGAATCGCATTCAAATTTGTGGCTTGAGATTGAAACAGTTTCAACACAATCCAGGCCAACAGTACTTAGTTATATATGTCGAAACTGAGTTGTCATTTTTGCCCAAAAAACATGTTGGATAGTAGAAAGTGGTAGGAATTCAGTATTCACTTTTATGCAGACTGACTCTTTCATTACAGAACAGTGTGACACTTCATTGTTTGTCTTTGTCAAACGCTCTTTCTGGGCATTGGCGTGTTTTTTCTGTTTGTGTTTATTTGAAAATGCGGCATTTATTTACATTCTTTGATATGAAGTTGTATTCATTTCATTGCCGAAAAAATGCTTCATTAGGACTCTGCATACGACATGTTGATGGTAGATCTGATAGCCGTGGGCTTCATCCCAGTATTTTGAAGTTGTGCTGATTTTATTTCTGCGGTGAGTATATGTTAAACAAGCCCTCAACTAATGGATCTCCACCTTTATGCATGAACTCCATGAATTGTGTGAGCTCTTTCCTGAGATACTTCTACAGTACCCACTTTGTCGTTGCTGAAGGGAAACATGCATACTAAGCTGTGCCTTCCTGCCTAAATTATAGTCTGAAAACCAATACTACGAATCCCTACCGTTGTTGTGAAAAACAGGAGCACTAAATACAAAATTAATTCACAGGTTTTTAAAGAGAAACCCTACAAATGAATGTGTCCTTTACGTGAATGTGCATTAATGCATGAATATCTGAGAGCGGCATACCTATCCTTTTCCTAACTAAATTCTTACAAATTTTACATATGAATTGGAATGCTAATGCAAATTGCTATCGTATTCAGAGCAGACTTAGAGGACGGTCAAAAGTGTACAGAAGAATTGTATTCATGATGTTAAAGTGTGCCATTTTTAGTTTCACGGGTTTACCTTTTTTCATCCAAATGGTTCACCGAAGAAATGACTACCTCTTTATAGAACATAGGTAGGTAGGAGGCTGAAAAAGGGTTCTTCAAAACTTGAAAAGGAGAAAGCAACACATTCGTCTTGAAAAGAAACTGTAAACTATTAACTGAGGACATGCCAACGGGAAAGTTGAAATTGATCAGTTAAAAGCAGCCGCGGTATTTCAACATAAAAGCGCAGTTTCTTTTTACTATCATCATGAGAAAATGAAATGGTGGAGGTTGTCCACAGGTAGGGTGACTGCTTAGGTTGTAAATAATGGGAATAACCGGCCGTATAGGTGGTTGATATATACATATATTTTACTTATTTCAAACCATACAGTTTTCCACTGATGGATCACATGCTTTGACATTTACGTCTTTGCTACCAAGAACTGACCAACTGGTCATGGTCGTTCGCCGTATAGATTTGATCAACAACTTTCTTTCAACATCATCATTTTTGTTGATGACTAAGGGCTACAGTGACAGTAGCTGACAAAAAGAAACATGCCTCTTCGCTTTTCATCTTCATCATCAGTATCACAGTCCAGCAGATGCATCAACTGTACTACCACCACTACATATTATATTGCTAGTCATTCCCCTCTCCCGTAACGGGGAGCACTTTGAGGCTTGAATGTAAGCACGAACTTGGTTTTTTCACGTTACTTGCTATCTTCTTCCAGAGCTTACGACCATGGCATTTTTCAAGTTACCAACGGGAAAAAGTGAATGGTAGTAAAATGAATAAAGTATGGAGAAGACGAAATTAGGTAGCAAGCAATATACGTGTCTCGTAAACTTTTTTCTTCAATCGAGTTTTCTGAAAAGAGTTACATGCTCTTGACAATAAATACAGCAGCAACTTACTTTCAATACTGGAGTTTCTCCCGTTACTTAAGTCTTTGGTGAAAGCTTGTTTTGAGGGAGAAGAGACAAGCTTTTGAAGGGAAATAAATGTAAGTAAGTTGTAAAGTATGTGAGTAGGTAGTTGGTGCATCCACATAATATGGTTGCTATTTGAATATTATGGTAATAGATACAAGGTGCCTTAAAGTGAAATGTGAAAGTCCCTTTTATGATGGTACGGGTACGTACATAATAACTGGTGCGATTTGATGATGTATGAAAATATAACGGGAGCATTAGCCAACTGATTTGATTCTCTTGCGAACCTAAACACACGCTAGTTTTGAATTACTCCTGTTTTAACTTAAATCCCAATGCACAAGAGTGAAGTCTTTCAGTGCTTTGGCTTCTACACAACTAAATCTCTCTTTAAGGATGCTTATTACTATGAAAGGAGGAATAAAGTCTTCAAAATGAGTTTAGTCTTGTTCGACATGGGACAAAAAGTCAAAGAACTTTGGCAGCCTGGCAAAGACTATAAGAGCAAGTGTAGCGTATAGTATATATACACTCGAGTGCACACAACAAGTAAATTGCCATTAGCTGATTTTGTTAAAACTGCTTTCCATGCATCCATTAAAATTCCAATGCATACCTGAAGCGCTTGACTTAAAGTGCCTATTTGTCTACCCTAATCAGTTTGACTTATAGTTTGATGAAACATGAGGAAAACTAATACACACGCTCAACATCAGTTATGTACACAAACTTACATTTTCTTCCACCCTCTTAACACAGTTGTGCTCCAGTTGGCGTCAAGTTCATACATGCTTGAAGCTGCTTCAGCCCGAGAAAACGTGTATACATCATGATTACATCAGATAGCCGTGCATGTCGCCGCAATGAATCAATCCGTGAGTGTGCTTCACTTCCCTACATTAGTTGGCCAAGAAAAGAAATTCTGGATCAAAATTTAATTATAAAAGCCAGTTGGAAATGCACAGCATGTGCACGCATTTACGTCTCCGGTTATTCATGGCGATGAGTACTGTGACCCTTGGAAAGACTACACAATTTGATTTGAAAAGTTTTCCAACAACATTCTTTTCCTGTATTTCAACTAATGGTATCATCAGTATTCATAGTAGATGCGAGGCTACAAGTTTTCATGTGTGTGGCTCTATAGGTAAACTTCATAAATACATTAACATAACATACAAAAGTGGGAAGCATCACTCCAACTTCGATTTTTTTGTGGGGAGATACAAAAACCCAAGAAATCTGTGAATTCCATAAGCACACAGTACAGTACACATGTACCCATATATTCTAGAGGTAAAATTAACCAGCTACAGTACAAATTATAACATATATGTCTTTGCAAGTACACAAAAACTACTTTTTGCTTCTACTTCTTGCTTGAGACAACAAGGTTGATTGGTTCCGATGATGAAACTTTAGCCATCGCATCACAAACTCTATAGATGCCACCCTAATAATGAGATTAAACAACATTGCTCCCATACTTTCCCTTCCTTGATGGCGAACTCGACTTACATTTTCACATAACCAAAACAAAAGGTTTCAACCTGGACGGTGAAGCCTTTCCATGTCTCGCTCTGGACTGTTTAGAAACATCGCTTACTTATTACCGACTTTACTGCTTATTGCCTACATTATGGATATTAGCATCGTACACAAGGTTGTCAACATGGGCATTCCCATCCCTACTCAGGTTTGGCGTTCCTTCTTGCCATGAAATGCCCGGGATAGTTATGGCATAGCCATCTCCTTGAGTTGAAATCAAATGCTGTGCTACAAAAGTTATATGAACAAAGGCTTCTCATCCGATCCAAGCTGAAACAGTACGTTTATAAGGAAGTAGCTTTTTACGGGTGATTACAAGTAACGATTCCCGTTTCTTTTGTCATTGGTGGATTTCAATAGTAACCTAAGTAGACACGGGGCAATGTTGAATGTGCATATGCATATGTTATATTGTGTAGTTATTTAATTTTTCTTACTCCGGTGCATCCAAAAATGCTCCATGTTGGTCCAAATAAGTTTTCAAACGGTCAGTATTATTATACTGGAGGATCATAATATATGATAAAAACAAAAAATGCAATTCATCATGATATTTTTATCCACCGAAAGGATCGTTCCTGACAAATTCTTTCATTTAAGTATGTCATGTAAGTATAGATATGCAAAATGAAAAACAGAAGAATGGTACATACTAGCATACTGCATGCACATTCTTTCACTTGTTTCATCAGAAAGACAAGGAAATGTCAAGGAGAAAAGGAATTGAACTACATCGTCTATATTGTATAAAAATATTTTTGTGTATGTACCGAGATATGCATTCAATTCAAGAGCATGATAAAAAATGTATTTTATGATGAATTTTTGCTCGCTGCATCCTGGTTGATGATTGATTGATGATGATTATTTTTTAAAAAAACCCTCGACTATTATGATGCCATATTATTTAATAAGCACATTAATTCGTACTTTTAGTTGATACAATTCAAATGATCGCCTTTCAAATGGTCTTTGGTAGTTTTTACAAAAATGTGGTATGTAAATATATAAAAAGTAGCATTATTTCCAAGTTACCTCTTGGATACCGTGACAGAAAATTCGACCTCAATTAAATCTGGACATTATAAATCGACGAATCAAATGGTTTCATAAGTTCTGACTTGCTAAGACTGCGAGCGATAAAAGAATGCATTTGTTTGGAGTGAATTTGTATAAAACTTTTATAAAACAGAAGTGGGATGAATGATGCTGGTGGAAATAAAACTACTACATACATGCATACAAGAAGCAGCGGGAATGTCGACAAAGTGTATCCGCTGGTAGCTTACACTCACTAACAGACAGACAGACAGGAACAAAAGTGAATGCATGCATACATGCTGGCATGAATGCATACTCACAGCCTCACAAAGAAAAAAAATTGAGAAAAGGAATGATTCTTGTTGTCTGTGGGAGTAAAGAAATAGAAGACGAACAAGTGAAAAAGAAAAGTTTTTGGCAAAGCAAAAAGTCATCGCCTAGTTGGTCTAGCGGCTCATTGGCGTGTGTACGTACATTCATATGCATCTACCCATGCCCCGTTTGAAATAAACCGGGATGGAATGTATGAGGGAACAAGTAAATAAGTACCGCAATGACAAAAAAGTAAAATAGAAGTTGTAATAGTATGTGTTGCGTAACCCTAGTTAGGTGAATAAGAAACAGGCTTACCACGTCCCAACCTCTTCCAACCCTCTGGAAATGCTCAAGTCTCTTTTCCCAACCTAGAAATATCATGTTGCATGATTTCCAAAAAAGTTTTTACCAAATGTGATGTGTTGAGTGTGTTCGCGATCTTCGCCTTGTCTATCATAGGACAGTCGGATGAATGTAGTGGATGATGAGATGAAACGGAATGCAACCGTTGTTTTTATTTTCTTCCTGGCAGATGAAATATGGTAAAATTACTTTCATAAGAGTGGGGCTGATGGTGTCGAAGTGTCTGACAAACATGGGTATGTGTAGCTTAACAAAAAATTTAAACAAGAGGGTAATCATGCCAATTTACAGTACTCTTTCAACTTTACCGACTCATCGTTTTTCCCTTATTTATTTCCTTGCTCACTCATTCATCCTTTACTTTCTCTTCATTTTGCCGCACTTGCAAACCATATAGATCCTTTGTTACTTTAATAACGGCAATCTCGTTTCGTCTCTATTTATTTCAGTTTTCTCATCACGTTTCTTTCCCTTTCTATGATCCTGTACATTTTTAAAAAATCTACTAAGATTAGTTCCAGGTTCTGAGCCTCACTCATTCAGAGTTTTTGTACTGTCAAAACTATGTGTATACATAAGTTAATAAGAATAGGCCATGCATTCGCTTATTCATTTTTCCTCGCGGTTCAGGAATAGATGAAAATCTGCGAAAGAATGGACTTGTAGGGATAACTTTGTAAATATTTTATAAGATCATAATACGCTAGCTCGAGTAGTGTGGTAAACTCACTTTTAAATGAAGAGACGTGAATACATGCTTTTACATTTTATATCTATATAGATACTTACAAAGTTGTACAATCGTTTGCATTTTTCGCCTTAATTTACAGTTTAGAACTACTTCAAAACTCATTTTTATTTATATTTTTTGGCTGTAACGGTAGACTGGCGTGGTGAATTACTCATTTTTGTGCTGGATACAAAAAAAAGTAAAATATGGGGATGACTGGAGACTAATCATGTTGGCTCGAAACTTTGTTTCCTGGTTTTCTTGTTCTTGAAAGATATTATGGTTTTTCTTGCATTCCCTTTGGGTTTAGGTTGGGGTTCCAAGTTCAAAGAGTACAATTATTGCACTGTCTAAAAAATAAATATACGGCTTTTTTGAATAAATATGCAGGTAGATCCCTATTAATTTCATTTTGTCAAATAACAAGTGATTAATTACTTCCTTTGTGGGCCCCCACAAAACATGATTATGCCTTGTATACACAAAGAGAAGTCCAGATTTGTCATTTCAGATTAGCTGATTTTTCTTGAAACTCGTTCCACTATGTAATTACGTATTTCATGATGCTTGCAAAAAATGTATAATGTATGTGGTAAAGTTATTTTTAAACCCCCTTATATTAAAAATCCTTCACTTTTATGCGATTTCTGATTCCAGAATTTATCCTTAAGGAATAATTATTTTTGATAGCGCTCTGAAAATTCAAGTATAGTGTTCCCAGTGTTGAGAGTCTGGTGATCAAGTTGTGCACTTCAAAAACGTAGCTGACATATGTATTCACCATGTAAAACGTGACTTCCATAACAAACTATGGCGACCTACTTCCAGTTGAGGAAAATTAAAAGAAGATTTTCACGCAAAACATATCATTACTACAGTTCGTACTCCGTATTATTAGTAGGTATTTTATTTTAATAACTAAAGTTAGTGAAGCAATTAGTATACAGGATTTATAAAAGCATACATAGCATCACCGCTCTGTGCGTAAAGTATGGAGTTTCTGATTAATCATCCAGTTATACTTGTAAAATGATGACGGCACTTTCAACTTTTGTTTCGTTCGCCAAAGTTGACAGTAATAATAATCTTCTAGTGGGGGAGAACAAATAACAAATGTGACTAGCGAAAGTCTAGGTGATGATAGTGATGTCAAGTGATTACAATTTGCATTATCAGTCGCAATACTTGCGCAATTTATCATTATAATATCGATCTAGTGTCCATGCGCTTTTATGTTTTCAATCATTTTATGGGAAAGTTATCACCAACTGACAATATAAACTGTTGAACAAAAATATGTGTAGAATTTCTCGCATATTTATATATTGGGAAGTGGAGAAGAAAGTGAGTGAGAGAGAGAGAGAGAATGAATGAGAGATGGAAAGAGATGTTCTATAGTCTCATCGCAAGCACGAAACGGCAAAGAAAAGTTGCTGTAGATAAATTTCCTCCTTCCTTTTCTGTCACGCTCGTAAGAACTCTAATTCCACCAATTTTCGCTTTTCCGATAGCCAAAGCCATGACTGGTCTTGTTGTTTTGTACTTGTTTCCGTTACATGTATTCTAAAGAGTGTTCTTGAGCAGCAGCCAGTCAGCGAAGAAGGGGCAGTTGTATTACGATGTCTGCCTCCCAGACATGAATGCATAGATCTAGAGAGAAAGAGAGAGTGAAGCTATCTATGGAAAAGACAGAAATGTGTGCATGAACCTCAGCACATCTTTCCTCGGCTTCTGCCAGACGAGACTAGACACAACGTTTAAAGGCATTAACTTGCGAGCTATTTTCTGGTATGAATGCATGCAAGTTTTAATGATCTCAAGCTTTCCGTTCTTTTAGTTCTTCTTGGTTCATGAGAACCATGAGGTCGTTTAGAAAAAGGCCTTGGTTTGTGCCAGAAACAAACACACCAGAATGTAAGTAAAACCAGTGAAACTAAGTAGGCAAGACTAAAGTAAAGGATGAGTAACTTCCTATCTCGCTACCACCGACAACAGGATCAGTATTTGTGGCTGGTGCATAATATTCCCCTTCGTTTACTTTCACCCACGCTGTGCATTTTTATCACTGGGGTGTAAACACCAGGACCCAACAACATATACACAGATGTGATTCTTTTTGATGACCATTTATGTACTTTACTCCATTCAGCGTGAAACAAAGGGAAGCACGCAAGGCTGCGAATACGAGCAAGTGACTAGTGACCGATATTTTGTGCAAGCTTTTTACGCTTTTGTACGAGTGGCGACATTAAAATGTTGAGCATTGAAAAGGACGGTGACACTACAATGACAATGAATGATTATTAGTCACTTTCAGCAGACGAAAGTAGCAAAAATCAGGACATTTTATTCACGATTATCGTTTTCCCTTATCATTAAAAACGTATCGCGCTACATTCGACCCATTATACAATGTTTTAGCATAAACGGTTTGCTCCCAAAATCAATTCACGGGATGTTATGTCTTCGTTCGTAATATTAAGTATGCGTGGAGTTAACGGTTTATGTCGTTTGTATGTTTTCTTTTATAATGTAAGTCAAGTACCCTGTTTTCTTGCGATTTAGCATTCTGAAATTGGACTGGGGTTTATGTGCTTCCTCGCTTCATTTGCTGCATCCCTGCTAGCTCCGGCATACATAGGGAATATATCTTGGACGTGCGTGTATAAACATTTATCCGACGTCTCCAGTTTTTATCAATAGCTTTGTGCTGACTTTGGAATAGCCCATATTTTCACGCTTTTTGAGTTCCAGTCCCAAGAAATGTTATAAACTTGAGACTGCCAGAGCATAAAAAATACATGAGCAATATTATAGCTAAATGGAACATATAATACTTTGTTGCTTTTTTGGATTGAGACGTTTGGATCTGAAAAGCTTTTGTATTCATTGTATTCAGAATGCTTCCGCTATGAAAGGAAGAAAACTCAAAATCTATTGATATTTTGATACGCAATTAGCCATGCAACCATCCTATCGTGGCTCATTCAAGTTGAAAATCAGTTTTCTTTCAAATTCAATTGGCGTAAAATATTTCTCACAATTGTAAACCCGAATTATAATATTTTTGTGAAAAAAAGCTTCCTGATTTCTTTCTGCTCTTTAAACAGAGTTTGAGGAAATACAAACAAGTAAATCATAAACCAGTAACTCTAGTTGTACCAATGTACCTTTACAACATAATTTAGTGTCCATTTGTGTGTCATAAATGATTCCAAGTTAAATAAATTTCTAATCTATTCAAAAAATCACTATGAAGGTAATGTTGAAACCTTCCTGATCCTACTTGCTTTAAATTGATTCATCATCGCCCATTTATGTCACATGCTTATGATTGACCTTAACCTTTGAGCCAATTTAGATGTTCTTTGCAACGTTAAAATCGGCGGTAGACTAGCTTCCAGTGGATATATTACAAAAAATGTGGGCCATTCCAAAGAAACCCTAATCCTAATCGTGACCTTTGGATCTGTTCAGGTGTTATGATTTGTAAATTACAGAGTATACAGTTACTGTAACCTTATTTCACCCATCTCAGAAATTGAACTCCGATTTGACCTAAGCTGTCGTTTGGTGAAAGAAGAATTTAAAAAATGTTAATCGGTCCTAGCCACAGACAGACGACAGGCAGACAGACAGTATAGCAAATATTCTCACCATGTTTCTACAACTTAGATATTAAATCTACATGCAGTATTCTTTCATTGTTAGAGCTACGAAACAAACAACGGTTTGTTAGGCAAAATGAGAAAAACCATGCTTGTTTGCTCTTCAGAGCTCAATATATCAGTATTGCGGTGGCATTCCTAATGATCTCGATAACAAACTGGTATGCCGTAAACAATTTGCCTTTCAACTGAATATATCAAATTAAACGCTCGCACACTTTCACTTTTTTTCCACCTTACGTCCTAAGTACTCGTTGTGTGTTGGCCTTAGAATTAGAAAAGTTTAGCATGAGTTTTGAAATGGATCGAGAGCATGAAAATTTGGTGGTCAGGATTTGACTTGAACAAGGCATGACCGGACGAAAAGAAAGTGCCGAGATTTCTGGTAGTATTATGGCATGTTGGCATTTTCCAATGCCATAACGTTAAAAATCTCAACTGATTTTGAGCAGATCTATAGTATTACGACTTCCCTGCCAAAACTATACCATCGATGTTTCAATTTTTGACAATTTTTTACCCTAAACTAAGATATTTATTATAAGTTTAGAGTGGGATAAAATGTACATCAACTTTACCTTTCGCGTAAGATGCACGTTTTTGTCATAAAGAGAAAAAGGTATTTTCACTCTGTTTTGGAGCATTGAGGAGCATTAGAGAAGCAGATATTTTATGCATTCATTTCGCTTTCACCAGACAGAAAATTTATGAAAAAGGAAGATGAAAGGCGCTCTTCCATTTTTTCGCTTCCTGAAGCCCCGTGGGGATTTTCCTCTTTTTCTCCACCTCCTCGTCTTTTGCAAACCTTTATGGGTTTCAGTATATGAATGGCACCACCACACACTAGCACCATACCCATGAATGACTATATTATTGCGTAAGGTTGCATGCTAACGGTTAACAGGCAGCAAGCCAAGGCAGGCTCAAGATAAAGCCCACTTGCAGACATACACTGACTCAATGTAACTTAGTGAACTGGTGGTAATGGGTTGTAGGAACCACTTCTAGCTCTGACTTCTTATGCCTGCGACTCGCCTTTCTCCCGGTTCTCACCACTTTTACTTCTTCATGTCACTGGTGGCTCACTAATGGTAAAAATAGTAGAAGAAAGGAGTGATGACGTGAAAAAGTATAAAACGATGTCCCACCATAGATACAGATACAGCTCAAATCAATAATAGCAAAATCCCATGGCTTCTAACCGATGAGAATTGGATTGGAAATATCAGACAACAGCCAGAGAGGACAAAGACGACGAAAAAGGAATGAGAAAGAAGCTTTGGTTACGAAAGATCTAAATCCAACCGTACTTACTCTTTGTATGAAATACGTGAATGCTCTTTGAGCCATGCCTTGGTCTCTTCATCTCTATTTTCTTCTGCCACTTCCTCCTTTTCACTTTGTATTTAAATATATCTGCGTATTTCCAATACTTCCTTTTTAGATCAGATCCCGCTAGCCCAGCTCAACTTTCCCCTTCATCAGTCCTGCCCGAATAAGATATACTATGTCTTATTTCATTCGCTAATAATTGTTGGCTGGGCTACAATGATGAGATCCTACATATGCGTCCAATAAAGATGGACAGATAAGGAAAATAACAATACGAATCCGGAATCAGAAATTGATTTCACATGCCAATGCTAAGCATAATAATTTTACGTTTTATCACTCCATCACAGCCATCGCTTAATCTTCCAACGCTCCTTTCCTTTTTGAAGATGGTTTGAAGACTCATCAAAAACCATTTTTCGCAGATTTTATGTACTTATCCGTATTTATTAACAAAGTTCCATTGTGCTCCTTGCCAAAGCCATCATCATATTCGACATTCGAGGTAATAGAATGCAGCAAATGGTATGAGATTTACATATATATCTTGCTTACATTAATTGAAGAAAGATTAAGGGCGAGCACAATGCACGCTCTGGATATCCTTGAAGATCTACTTCAAAAGAAATCTGAGACTCTCCGAGAAAATGATCACAAATTGAATGCAAAGCTCCAAAATTATTTTTGCTTCTGGTGCTATGTAGCTGAACTTCTTTTCCAGCTGTAAATGTTCCAGAAAATTATTCCTTTGAAAGACCAAAACTTAGGGTGGGCATTGGATGGGTATAGTCTCTATAGGTCTGGGAGTTTTCCTATAAATTAAATGGTGCTAAAATACAAGACTCTTCATAGTATAATCGAACGAGTGGTGGACGAGTGTCAATAAGTTTCCAGATACAAGGGAACTGACGGGAAAACATTATTTGCCACTCACGCCCTACAAGAACCAAAAATTTAGTTTTTACATGTCGTCCTTGTTGGCCCAGCAACTTTCTTTCTCAAAGCGAGTAACGACAAGAGGGTTGAGTTTGAGTTGAAAATGCGGCGTTAAAGCACCATAAACCTAAGAACATTCTGTTTTTACCGTTGCATTTGACGTTTAGCGTGACACGTGACGCCAAGCGTTGTTGGTAGTACACTGCTGCTAATGCATTCACAAACGACCGGGCTTACATTCACACACTGTTCATTCATATATTCATAGCGTCCCTAATATACATATGTACATGTATGCAGAATGGAGTTAGTGTCTTCCATTTCAGCTTACCACAAACAAAGATATGCGTTAGCTCTTCTTCGACATTCTGTAACTTGTTATGTACACAAGGTCGATTGATGTGGAATCATCCGATCTTTGTCACATCATAGTAAAGGCGCTACCCTTTGTATGCCTCAATACATCATGGGAATGGAAACTTGGCATCCTGAGCGGAGGAGTCGCTCTCCTGTGAATTCCATAACCCGATATACGTCGTCTCCACACACTATACAGGGCTGAGCGTGAGATGATCCGATATTTGAGCTTTTAAAATGCCATATTTTTCATCCCTCCTTGCTTGGATTATTAATGGATGGTATGATGGAAAAGTACATTTGAAGGGAATGTTGTAAAAGAAAATGAACTCGAACTCAAAGCCACATTGGTCACCACTTGCTCTTTATTACGCTGCCATACATGCATTTGTCATTTTACGTATACGGCCCAATGTCTTCTACTTTTGGAGTAGTATTTACCTTGTTCACTCGAGAAAGGAGTGTCACAATACTGAAGAGAATGCTGAAGGCAAGCAGCCAACTAACCCTTCCTGGCTTGGCTGGCCATAAACGAGTGAGAAGAAATCTCCTTTTTCATTTTTAGTTCAACTCGTCTGTTGTTGTTACTTGGAAAAATCTCGATAGTGCACCTTCCCTATATGGAGCTCCATAACCTTTTTGTCAACTGGAAGTGTACAGCAAAAAGCTATAGTTGTATGGGATTGTGGTGCTCAAAATCACATCTTGTTACACACAGGTGACCAAAGAGCTGCATTTGAATTAATATGTTTTATGCCTTTCTCGACTCTCACGGTGAACCGTTCAAAACCACCTAAGTCCTTGCTGGGTGTACATCAAATAACTTCTTTAGTATATAATTTTGATAAGCCAAGGAAAGATGAATCAGTGGTACGTGTTAAGGTTACAGGATACCGTGGAACATTTATCATTTTGGTAACACGGAGCATGCTGAGAAATCGGACGGTAGCTTAATTCCTGATCATGTACATTGTGGGAGAGAAAGTGGGATGAAGGATCATAATATGCTTTTTTTGGACTTGGGGCTGAAGTTGGTGTGTCAGGAACTTTCTATGAATGATCCAGTCTTTACTCTGATGGTGGGAGGAATGATTCGAAATAGATAAAGTTAGAGAGGATGAAGAGAAGCCAAGCTAGTCGCTCACTGTTTTCATGACTCAATTGGTTCATTGGCAAGAAATGGTGAAGCGTTGTTAGGAATTTAGAGGGTGGTGGAAGGTTGTAAGTGCACAATGTAGCTGCATTGTACTGCAAGAGCATGATGGTCGTGGAGAGAACGACAGAAAACTTTATGCACCCGCGTTGATCGCACCTGAATTCATAAACCTGGAATGAAATATCATTTCATTGTGCGGCTCCTCGCACTATATTCCTCATTCATGATTGGCAGGCAGAACCATCGAACACTTTTTCCTTGTCACAAATGCTGCATGGCTATCTCCAAATAAAAATGGTATTGCTCAAGGATAAAGCGTAAGAAGTGTTCAGATGTTGATTTTTGAGAACGTGGACTGATTTTATGAGCAGCGTACAGGAGCAGTGGTAACAGGAAGTGTTGCTCACTAAACTAAGCATGGGACATGAGATGCATAAGCCCATAAGATTCGGAGGCATGTGCCTGTCTCCATATTATTTTTATATGTGTGTAGACCTCAGCCAACACGATGTACGTAACTACCTCAAATTCTATTCTGCTCCTTCCCTCACAAACGCCGCTCTCTCTCTACCTTCTTTCCCTTGTAAGAACCTTTTTCTACTAGGGAAAAAAGTCGAAAGTCGAAAACATTGAAGAAAACTGACAAACATAACAGGGTAGAATGATACGGTAGTTGCAAGCAGTTGTATTAGTTTGGCTTCCTCTGCTTTTGGCTAGCAAAGAATGAAGCCAACGAGGTAACTAGCCCATTTTCTTACTAAAAGTTTGACTTCGATTCGAATACTCCAGCAACTTCTTCACCACCTCTTCTACCAACCATGAAAGCAGCGCCATTTACCAGCATACCTGCTTTTCCCTTCCTACTTTTTTGTTCTTACTACTTTCTACAAAGTACATAACCAATATAGGTAATACTGTGAGATGATCTATTTTTTACTTTCATTTCATATGATCATAATTCCCGAACAAACTCATATTCATGCATATGAACGTAAGGCATGAATTTTCAATGCGAATTTCCCCTTGTTTTTTCCCTCGCATAGCTCATGTTCTTTTTCTTTTCCTAAATATCTAGTCCCCACATGTCTTCAGCTATGCTCTATATTAAATTTACATCATATTTCCTACAACACTTGCACCGTCCTTCTACAGTTGCACGGATACATAATCCAACTCGTCACGTCGGTATGTCAGCTATGTGTGCTCGTATATGAATGTAAACGATGTAGTAGTCTTGATACACGTGCGGATCCCAAAATTCTTTGCACATGTAGATGATATACACCTTGCCCAAGATTTTGCAGGTCAAAAACCCACCAGTCTTGATCTACAAGGAAGTTTGCAGGTAGCCAATATATTGTAACAACATTTCGAAAATCAAGATAAAAAACCATACCCAACTGCCGAAACCAAGCAAGAGTTTCAAATTTAATGATTTTTTTTCGCGATTAAAATATTTTAGGCAAATGGACTACAACCTATGAATATTGTATACTTTAGTACGCTGGAAAAAAAGTAAGAATTTGCGTGTCTATAGACGCGTACGTATGTAAATACACATACGTTGAAAGCGTAACTTTACGCATATTATTTGAACAACTTGAACATTCTACTCGCTTCTTACACTCCCTCTTATGCCTTTGTTGGTGTACCTCCACGCAAACAGTTTAAAGAATTCTTCACTCTGAAAAATCCAGTGGCTTGGCTGATGTATATGATGAGACACTTTTACTTTCCACTTTCACATACCGCTTGTACACAAAATGGCGTAAAAAACTGTGGAAAACTCTTTTTTCCGGCATTGCAGACAATAAAGTTTGATACTGTTCACATGGTCCAATTCATCGTTCTTGTACCTTGAGGAAATAACTTTCTCTGTTCTCCTCAATCTGACTGTGTCTATTCATTGTGTTACACAAAGTTGCTCGCATCGATGGTGCGGGAGTAAAAAGCTAGGGAGAAAGGAGCTAGCTATATGAGATGAGAACTACAAGCAAAAATTTCTCATGAAGCCTTTAAGTTGAGTACACTTGTTTCAAGTTGACTGACTGACTAGTCAAGTCAATGCGTAATACAAGTTGTATGAAGTTCCAGTTTTCTTTCCACCACCACCACTCTCCATCCATCCTGGTGGTAGTGGTGTGGTAGTACACAAAAAAGTATTCCGTATCTGCTTAACTGACTCATCTCATGACAATACGATCATCACAGAGCAATGTTGTTTTTCTTGATGATGATGTGGTTGCTTCCTTGTTTGACTCATCTAACCACATAAGCATCAAACGAACACTTCGGAAAACTCTTTGCTATCTATCGGCTTCCTGACGGCGTCTGTTTTAAAGCAAGATCCCCAAAGACTTACATACATTATGAATGGATGTGCACAGCAAAGTAGGTAGTTTATTATTGCAAAATTCCCTTTGCTGCTTTATTACTCGCTTTTATCTCTCATTCCATTACGGAAATAATATCTGAACGTGAGGTCTCTCTCTAAGCTACAGTTATGTAAACAGAGAAACTCATTGTTTTCATGCACTATTTCAAATTTATTGGGAGAATGAGTTCATGGCATTGGGAAAAGAATTACAGTCGTACGAAGCCTTATTAAGTTAGAACTTGATTTCTAATCGGTTATATACTAGCTAAAATGTCAGCACATTAATCCACCAGAACTGAAAAACTTGCTTAATATTAGCTTTCTAAACCTCCCTCTGAGCTTTTAGCGAATTCTGCATTGTTTCCTTTTTAAATGTTGCAGCCCAGTGCTATAAATTGAAAGTCATCATTCATCAAATTTGTTTTGATTATGAAAAATATTTAAAAATTCATTTTAATTCGACTCGGAAAAGGGTTTTAATGCAAAGAGTCCAGCTCACAAATCGTTCATTGAAATATAATATGCAATACTTAAAATTGCTAGTGCTGTTGTACAGATTTCCATTCCGCATATGGCTCCGAAGAGTCGCGGCGATGTTTATTCATGTTGCGTTAAAGCGCAACTGACTGAGTTACAGAAAGAAAACTTTGTCGGTGATGTGTGGATCTGTGCAAAATCTGTGTTAGTCGGAAAGAAACGACGTTAACTAGCTACCTTTGTGTTATAAAGGTATTAGGAACGTATTTGAGTTTACTGTATTCTAAATATTAATGGACTAAGTTGCCATGCTGCATCAAATTGTTAAATTCATCCCAGGTTGCCAGCATCAAGTATCAATTAATAATTGGATATTCGTATATATGTTATATGATTAAAATTATGTTTCATGTAAAACTGTAGACACATGAATTTATTATGTGTTCAAGTTTTCCTTCGCTTCTACCTTTCCCAAGAGTAATTTTATAGTTAAAGCAAACAGCTACAAAAGTGCACCTTGATTGTGTGCTTTCGACTTGCACATGATTCTTTTAATTTGCGAATGTAGAACGTAAGTTTTTGCACTTTGTTTAAATTTTTTCAACGTATGTTCTAAAAAAGGATTTGCCGTGAGCATTATTGAAATATTTTCTAGTTTTTACAACAGTAGCCGAGGGATTGTTGCATCTTGACAAAATGTTTCTATTCATAAAATTTTCGACTAATAATGTGTATGTATGCAATGTATGTTATAAGAATGACATTCTAATAGAGCGAAGCTTTATAGAGGGAGCTTTTTTATTTATATTTTGTATATTTCACTCACATATATGTAATAAGTATGTATTTAGCACATACAATATGCATTAACGGCTTACTGCACCGCTACAAAGTGTTCAAAAAATGAATATTTATGTTTATAAATGTGTGTACAAAAGGGTTTTATAATGATTAACATTTCTTGTATTAAGTTACATAATGAGGTCACACATCCAAACAGCATAAATTCCATGAACAACGACAGTAGTCATGTCCAATTTCGTAAGGGGATTCACATGCTGTGCCTTACAATAGTAAACTACTTTCACTGATCTGATGACGGTTTCCAAATTTGAGAATCAGCTTTGATTTAAGCAAACTGATTCCATTGTTTTGGACAAGATAATAATGCAACGTCGTTGTGTGCCATACCTTACAGTTGGAAAAGGCTGAATAAAACGGCTTAGCTTACACTCTGATAATGTATTTATTTGGCTACTTTGTCGATGTCGTCATGTGTGCCAATACGATACACTCGAGACTTTGTGTGATTGAGCTTTGTTTGGTTACACACTTGGTGGGCTTCACACTAGGTACTTTTAACTTGTTCGGTTTACCATATAACACAGTGATACTTACTGTGTATAGAACGTGACAAAAATTTCACTGCATGTTGTCATGTGCATAAAGTATTGTTTGGTGTAGATGTAGAACCAGCTAAGTTTTGCATATGTAATAGTATAACTATTATTAGTGGAATAGAAAAACAGAGTAGCTAGTGTGAAGCCCACCAAGTGTGTAACCAAACAAAGCTCAATCACACAAAGTCTCGAGTGTATCGTATTGGCACACAATGACGACATCGACAAAGTAGCCAAATAAATACATTATCAGAGTGTAAGCTAAAGCCGTTTTATTCAGCCTTTTCCAACTGTAAGGTATGGCACACAACGACGTTGCATTATTATCTTGTCCAAAACAATGGAATCAGTTTGCTTAAATCAAAGCTGATTCTCAAATTTGGAAACCGTCATCAGATCAGTGAAAGTAGTTTACTATTGTAAGGCACAGCATGTGAATCCCCTTACGAAATTGGACATGACTACTGTCGTTTGTTCATGAATTTATGCTGTTTTGGATGTGTGACCTCATTATGTAACTTAATACAAGAAATGTTAATCATTATAAAACCCTTTTGTACACACATTTATAAACATAAATATTCATTTTTGAACAGTTTGTAGCGGTGCAGTAAGCCGTTAATGCATATTGTATGTGCTAAATACATACTTATTAATACAATATGTGAGTGAAATATACAAAATATAAATAAAAAAGCTCCCTCTATAAAGCTTCGCTCTATTAGAATTCATCTTATAACATACATTGCATACATACACATTATTAGTCGAAAATTTTATGAATAGAAAACATTTTGTCAAGATGCAACAATCCCTCGGCTACTGTTGTAAAAACTAGAAAATATTTCAATAATGCTCACGGCAAATCCTTTTTTAGAACATACGTTGAAAAATTTAAACAAAGTGCAAAAACTTACGTTCTACATTCGCAAATTAAAAGAATCATGTGCAAGTCGAAAGCACACAATCAAGAGTGCACTTTTGTAGCTGTTTGCTTTAACTATAAAATTACTCTTGGGAAAGGTAGAGCGAAGAAAAACTTGAACACAAATAAAATTCATGTGTCTACAGTTTTACATGAAACATAATTTTAATCATATAACATATATACGAATATCCAATATTAATGATACTTTGATGCGAACCTGGGATGAATTTAACAATTTGATGCAGCATGCAACTTAGTCCATTAATATTTAGAATACAGTAAACTCAAATACGTTCTAATACCTTTATAACACAAGGTAGCTAGTTAACGTCGTTTCTTTCCGACTAACACAGATTTTGCCACAGATCCACACATCACCGACAAAGTTTTCTTTCTGTAACTCAGTCAGTTGCGCTTTAACGCAACATGAATAAACATCGCCGCGACTCTTCGGGCATATGCGGAATGGAAATCTGTACAACAGCACTAGCAATTTTAAGTATTGCATATTATATTTCAATGAACGATTTGTGAGCTGGGACTCTTTGCATTAAAACCCTTTCCGAGTCGAATTAAAATGAATTTTTAAATATTTTTCAGAATCAAAACAAATTGATGAATGATGACCTTTCAATTTATAGCACTGGGCTGCAACATTGAAAATGTAAAAACAATGCAGAATTCGCTAAAAGCTCAGAGGGAGGTTTAGAAAGCTAATATTAAGCAAGTTTTTCAGTTCTGGTGGATTAATGTGCTGACTTTTAGCTAGTATATAACGATTAGAAATCAAGTTCTAACTTAATAAGGCTTCGTACGACTGTAATTCTTTTCCAATGCCATGAACTCATTCTCCAATAAATTTGAAATAGTGCATGAAACAATGAGTTTCTCGTTTACATAACTGCTAGCTCAGAGAGAGACCTCACGTTCAGATATTATTTCCGTAATGGAATGAGAGATAAAAGCGAGTAATAAAGCAGCAAAGGAATTTTGCCAATAATAAACTACCTACTTTGCTGTGCACATCCATTCATAATGTATGTAAGTCTTTGGGATCTTGCTTTAAAACAGACGCCGTCAGAAGCCGATTAGATAGCAAAGAGTTTTCCGAAGTGTTCGTTTGATGCTTATGTGGTTAGATGAGTCAAACAAGGAAGCAACCAACATCATCATCAAAGAAAAACAACATTGCTCTGTGATGATCGTATTGTCATGAGATGAGTCAGTTAAGCAGATACGGAATACTTTTTTCTGTACTACCACACCACTACCACCAGGGATGGAGAGTGGTGGTGGTGGAAAGAAACTGGAACTTCATACAACTTGTATTACGCATTGACTTGACTAGTCAGTCATTCAAACTTGAAACAAGTGTACTCAACTTAAAGGCTTCATGAGAAATTTTTGCTTTGTAGTTCTCATCTCATATAGCTAGCTCCTTTCTCCCTAGCTTTTTACTCCCGCACCATCGATGCGAGCAACTTTGTGTAACACAATGAATAGACACAGATGAGGAGAACAGAGAAAGTTATTTCCTCAAGTACAGAACGATGAATTGGACCATGTGAACAGTATCAAACTTTATTGTCTGCAATGCCGGAAAAAAGAGTTTTCCACAGTTTTTTACGCCATTTTGTGTACAAGCGGTATGTGAAAGTGAAAGTAAAAGGTCATCAATATACATCAGCCAAGCC